>JAIEZT010001214.1:17796385-18145024 GCA_019594935.1 Periophthalmus modestus
GGAGCTGACGATCAGCTCAGTGTCTGCTACAGATGAGGGAGTTTACACTTGTGAGAGCAATGACAGGAAATATATGGTCAGAAGAACACTGTGGGTTAGAAGTAAGTACCAGTAACAGTTATAACTTTGTTTTTAAGAGAGGCTGGGTTTTTATTATTCAGTGAATTAACAATAATAATGTATAATGTATAAATATATATGTGTGAATGACTTTTTTCTGTGTAGGGTGGTGGTCGCTATATTCAGATATGGGCTTCCAGCAGGACTGTTCCAGACCAGGGCAGTGTGATTCTGGATTGTTCTGTACAGGACTTTGAAAACCTTCAGTGGCTCAGACGCTCTTCACTTAATGCCCCTGAATTTGAAATATTAAATGAGCACAAAACTAGAATAAGTGTAACTCGTGGAGGAGTGTACTCCTGCAGAGGGGTGGATACGTTGATCATCACTAAAGAAACTAATATGATCGACATCTGAGACTGGTGAGTAAAAAAAACACACTGATCATTAGTCTGTAGTTGTTGGTAATAATATAATGGTGGTGTATGGTTTTGGTCATGGGGATCAGATTTAGAGAGTCCTGTGGGTCGACCAGGTAATACCAAAACAGACCAGACTGAGCTGTGGCCAAGTGCCCACAGATGAGGGACACAATGTTTAACGTTTAAGTCAATGTACCAAAGTTAAATGTGAGTGCACATGTAAGTTTAAGTCTAACTGCAGGTGAAAGTACCAGAGACCAATAGTGAGACATGACAGATTTAGGGCCTCAGTTATCAGTCCATGCTCTAAAATGTGGGTAAAAACTGAAAAATATCTTCTGCAAGTTGTGGGTGTGTTGTGTGTGATTTACCATTGGGAAGTGTATGTATTATTCCTGCCATAATACTGATGTAAATGAGAGTGTTCAGTGAGTGTAAAAGTTTGTGCCTCTGCTCCTGTGGGCTGTTGAATTGTCGAAGTATTGTGTAAATTTACGTTTGGTCTACTTCTCAACATTTTCACATAGTGTTTAAATGGTTGGTTAAGGAGCGTTGGACGGGGAGTCATGAAAACTTTGAACAGAAAATTTACCAGCATTGTCCCTTTCACTTTGGACTTGAACACAAATTGCAGCAGCTATCCAAAGATTACACCTGTCTCTCCAACGAAATATATTATCACACAAATTTTGCTCTTGTAATTGTAATAAATAATAACATAGAATAAATATAATACTATTATTTATAAATAAATAATAGTAACTGCACATATTTGAATGGATTTGTAGGTCTATCTTTGCTGATGCCTTCATGGGCCAGGATCAGAGACACAGTGATTTTGCGATGTCTGGGACCGTCCAAAAAATACCTGGCACTTCTACAAAGATGGAGTCATTGTGACAAAAGCAGACACAAACCATCAGTTTTAAAACGAACATCTGAAACAACAGTGGAGCTGATAATTGTCTCAGCCTCAGGATCAGACCGGGGCTTGTACTCCTGTAGGGATGGATGGAGCAACACTGTACACAACAAAGAAGAACTCAGAATATACACAGGTCTGTAGCGTCAAGAGTCAGTAATGTTTTCATGATTAACCAAAACATCATATGTTTTCATGAATAATAAAAAATAAGTTAAAAATACTCACTTAACTTTACATATGGCCTTGTCTATTTATTTTCCCTCTACAGACAGAAGCCGGAGTATTAGGCTGAGTGCAGACAGTCTCTTCATCCCAGAGCGTGGCAGGGTGATGCTGAGCTGTTACACAGAATGGATTCAGAAATATCAGTGGATCAGACGTACTTCTGCTCATACTTCTCACTTTGAGATCTTAAATGAAGCTACAGCTAAAGTCCCTGTAAATCGTGGAGGTGTGTACTCTTGCAGAGGAGAAGAAGAGCTCATTCTCACACCGGAAAGTAACATTGTCACCATTTGGGAAACTGGTGAGTGCAGTTATTTTCTACACTGTATATCTCAGCTCTGACACTGACAACATGTTCTCAAAGGATCCTTCCTTTTTCCCAAGAGCAATTAAGAGACATGGTCCAAGGAACATGGTCTTATCACCAATTAAGTGATGATCAAAGCCTCATGATGTGGAGCCTCTGCAGCTCAACAAAAACACAGAACTAGTGACAAAGGGCAACTTTGCCAAGTCCAAACAAATGTCATAAGAACAGCTCTAACTCAAGGGCTGTTTACTCAGCCACAAGTTTTCACAAATCTTCACTGTTTTGATATCGGAATGAGCTTTTTACACGACAAAAGAGCTAGGTGTTTTTAAATCTCTGTGCCTCACTGAAAACACTGGATGAGGGTAGTTTTCTAAGGGAAGCTCATAAATACTTGGCGAGAGTGCAGCCCAGATCTGTGCAGTGATTGGCTGTTTACAGACAGTGTGCAGCTGACCACAGTCACAAAATATGTTTGTAGGCATCATACATTTTATATTTACACTAGAAAGAACGGTCAGAAAAAAAATGCTTTATGTTTATTTTTAAGTCCACCAGTAATGCCTCAGAAAAGCACAAGATCTAAAAATGACCTTAAAAGTTGTAAACAGGAGGTAAAATTACTTTTGTGGTGTCAGTGTGTCAGTGGAAGCACATCACTGTTCACACCTCATCATTTACGTCTAAATGGCCAGCATTGATGTGTAAACAGGGAGTTACTGCCTGCAAACAAGTTGTAGGAGTATGGAGTCACTTTACAGTGCCAATGTGTCATAATTAGTTCAATAACACTTTATGATCAAACTTTACAGTGTCAAACAGAGCAGTCGTGCAAACCTGAGCCTGACTGGACAGAGGTGTTTGTTGGAGAGAGTCTGTCTCTCAGGTGTGAGGTGGAGGATGAAGGAAACTCACAGTGGACTTATAGAATGGAAGAGGAGAGGAGTTGACTTACATACAACAAACCAGAGAATATGCACTCTCCAATGTGTCTGAGTCTGACAGTGGAGACTACAGCTGCAGAGGGAGAGGAGCATATCAGAGAACACGGTGGAGCCAGTGACCAAGCTGCAAGTGATCGGTGAGTCCAACATGGCTATAGATATGTTTACATAAATAATTATTTCAAAATGTATTTTATGTTATCTTTCAAATACAACAGTTTGGTTAATCCACAAATTAACAAAAATTCATATTTTTGATGATCAGATTTATTTATTTATTTATTTTTTTTTTTTGGACAGTTAGATCAAAAGTCGTGATATTATTGGGTTATCACATTCGATTTTCATGTTAGATTTTTTTTGGCAATATAAAGCTAACTGAAAGAAGGAGAATTAGGCAAAATTAAAATTTTTAGCTTGTTAACATGGGTATACTGTCTTCCCATCATCAAAAACATGCCTGAAGAGATTTTTATATGTCATCCATGCATGTTTGAGTACTTCAGCAGTCCCATTCAGAGCCTCCTGACAGTTAGCAGTGCGATTAAGCCCAATGCTCAGCCCACAAGCCTATGTCACCCCTGCTCCCACACTGCAATTTTATTTTTCATATATATATATATGTATGTATGTATGTATGTATGTATGTATGTAGGTATGTATATATATACACACACACACACCACACACCCACACACACACACACACACACACACACACACACACACACACACACACACACACACACAACACACACACACACACACACACACACACACACACATATATATATATATATATATATATATATATATATATTATATATATATATATATATATATATATATATATATATATATATATATATATGTATATGTATATATATGTATATACATACATACACACACACACACATATATATATACATACATATATATACATATATATATATATATATTCATGAAACAAAACAATACACTACAACAAAATGGATGCCAATTGTGGTGTTGCGATGGTGCTCTGAAGGGGTCCCCTCTGAGTCCCTCATCCCATTGCGCGGAAGCGAGATTGAACACAGTGTCAAAAAGGAAAGTGAAACTTGTTAAAACATGTTAATATGTATAGCATTTTCAAAACAGTACAAAGCAGTATGGTCATCTAAATGTGTTAGGAGTTACCCCATAGAAGGGTAAAAAGACCACTCTTAAAAAAAAGAAACTAGCTTTCTTGGCTAGTTTATCCTATGACAATTTGGTTTATATTTTAAGTTCTTACTTTTTTCACAAAACTTCACAAAGTTTTAGTAAAATGGGGAATCCATTTTACTATCTTGTAGAATATAGTCAGATACCCCAGCTGTACATAATTTACATTTAAGCGTACTATAATTCACTTTAATCTAACCCTGCAGATAAAGCCGTCCCTGTCATCTCTGTGTCTCCATCCTGGTTGAGTCCTGGTGCCTCTGTCTCTCTGAATTGTGACGTTACAATCGCCCTCTGCAGGATGGAGGTTTTACTGGTACCGGGCTGTTTCCCTTTCCATCAGGCCTGTACTCATATGAACTGCTCAGTGGTGACACCTCAGGGACTGCACATGCCTCCTTCAGTGTTCATGGTCTGAGCAGCACAACCGCTTTGTGTGTCGAGCTGCACGAGGGAGAGACTTCTACACTGAATACAGTCCACCGCAGTTTGTCTGGTCTGCAGGTAGCACTTCTGTCTCTGATTCTTCTTCATTATTATATACTATATACTCAATAATTTAAGATGGCAATGTACTGTTAGATGCTGGTTCCAGAGTGGCTCCAGATGTGCTTCCTAACAGCTCACAACATCTCACCATGGACAAAGTGTCAGTGAGCTGTGGGCCCGGCTCGTCAGATGAAGAGTGTGGAGAGTCCAGATGTTTTCTCTGAGCACAAAGTCCTTACAGCAGTGTCGCTCCCACACAACAGAACACACACATACATGTGAATTTTCTGCACCTCAAGAGACCAGAGCAGTGTTCTGGTGTGAGTCTGGGACTGGACAAATATCTGATGCAGTCAACATCACTGTTCATGGTAGGTCTACACCTGCAGAAGTCTGTTGTACTGAGCCACAGACACAACCACACACAGACAAGGGTGTAGTGATGGGTGGTTGGAGTTTATTGGTGGTTGTCTTTTTGTTGGATTCATGTTTGAATTATGATTTTTTTCTCTTGACAGATACCGTGATCCTGTTGATCCCAGCCCTCCCTGTGCCTGAGGAACATGCCGTCTCTCTCACCTGTAAACTGGGACATTTTGCTCCTTTCTCCTTTGTCCATTTCTATAAAGATGGACAATTAATGCAAAATGGATCTTCCAGACAATACAACATCTCTGCAGTGTCCAAGTCTGATCAGGGTTCATACAGATGTGAGCTTCAGGACTCTGCACAAAAGGTCCTGACTTCTCCAGAGAGTTGGCTGTCTGTCACATGTGAGTAAAATGTAATTTTTTGTACTTGTTATGAGGGTTATCACATCTACAACAGCTAATATGTATAACTTTACAGTTTAATTAATCTAACTGTAGGAGCCACATGTGTTACCATGGTAATGCATAAGGGGCGGGGTTCACGTGGGCAAGGGTGACGCACGGGGAGGTACAAAGGCACCGGGTTTCCTCTAGTCTACAGGTGGAGAGGGGAGACACCGGGTAGCCGTATTTTCGTTGACCGCTTTATTTTTTACGCTTTATTTTCACAGTGTTTTCTTTCTTGTTACCTGCAATTTACCATCCTTGTACGAGTAACCTGTTCATCACCATTTTAACCACTTTATTAAAACCACCAAAATCATTCAAATAGCAGCACGTCAGGACGAGGTACTGGACCCGGACTCCTCTCAAGCTACAAAGGCTTATGGTCGCTACACTAACTGAAGTCTACAGTTTAAAGTCTATTGTTTAAACCAAATGTTGCAATAGTCGCTTTTCACACTGCCACCCGGAGAGTTCTTGTTCTACCAAAAGTGTTGATCTGCTCTTTCTGCTCCATTGATTCTCTGTGAGAAAGTAGCCGAGTCGTGCTTAAATAAAGTTTTTATAAATTGAAATAATAAATGTCTAATTGTTTTGTCAGTGTCAGAGAAGAGGAGATTTCCAGTTCATGTGATCGTGCTTGTCGTAGCTTGTGTGTTAGTTTTCATTTTGATCCTACTTCTGATTGTATGGCTCTACAGAAACAAGAAAGGTACAAATGAAGTTAAACAAAAAAACAAAACAAATATTAATATTTATTTTAATTGAATTTTATGTTTTTCAGATTTGTGCATTAAAAGGTCAGTAATGTACAATTCCTCAAATGTATATGACAGATTTTCAAATTATTACTCAGTTTGGTGGGATAGTACCTGTGATAATTACATCAGTTAAGCGACAGTTGTAGTAGAAAAAAGAAATGGAAGAAAAGTCCAAAAATACAGAAAGTAGTAGCGGAGGGTTCTGAAAGAGAATATACCTCTACCTATGTTATCAGGTGATGTTATTTATTTCTATTAGTCTAATAATAAATATTGTACAGTTTAGACACATTTTGCCCCTTGTTAACGTTATGGTTGCTCGGGAACAGTTATAGTAAAAATATAAAATCTGTCAACTGGACAGAAAGTTGTTGGAGTGAAGACATTTCGCTGCCCGTCCAAGCCACTTCTTCAGTTCTGGTCAGATTTACTGGTGGACACTGCTTTATATCTATATGAAGGGAGGAGCTAACTACACTGAAACTAAAAAACACCTGTTTACAGTTTCTGTTTGCAGACTAGGTCTGTTGAGCTACACTAAGTGTGAACTGTGCCTCAGTCATACTTAGCATAATCATTCAGGCCCCTAATGGGGGCTCTCACACCCTTAGCATCCTGGCTAGTCCTATTTTCTTTTTTCTTTTGTTTCATTGGGGTCTGACGATGGAGTTATAGATTGGTGATAGATGATCTGTCCTCTATCTATAACTCCATCCTCCCTTCAGATAGATATAAGGCAGTATCCACCAGTAATCTGACCAGAACTGAAGAAGCAGCAGCAAATGTCTTTACTACTCTTACAACTTCTTGTCCAGTTGACAGATTTTATATAAATTTCTTTTACTATGGATCATACCTGGACGACTGAGGGATTACACAGACAGGGAACAGTTATGGACTTAGCTCTATGTGTCATATCTGCTGCCCATATCCAACCAGGAAGTAAAATGAGAAACTTCCCCCCAAAAATAAAAGTAATAGAATAGAGAATAGTAATAGGCAAATGTTAAATATTATGATATTAAATGAGAAATTAGTATTCTAACCTGTCATATGCACTTTAAGTGTTATTCAGTTTTATAATTTGTAGGTCCAATACAAACCAATCAGGCGTCTGCTGGAGATCATGTGACACACACTTTAACTTCTGAGGGTCAGTATAAACTTTAGTTTTTCTTTTGAATTGTAATTTGTATCATGAAAAATCTATGTATCCATGAGAAACGATGCATGGCGCACAGAAAGAGTCAAACAGACCATTAACCACATTTTGTTTCATTTTAAAGAGATCACCTATTCCCAGCTTCAACTTAAAAATAGAAATGGTGAGTTTCAATAAGATGTTTTTTGTTTTTGTTTTTTTTAAATGAAGTGAAACTAATCTAATTTGATTTATTTATTTTTTCTACCAAACTCAGTCGAAAAAAAGAGAACAGGAAGATGTCTGTGTTTATTCAGAAGTACTAACACGTTCAGCAGGAGGAGGTACCATTTATATCTTAACATCAACAAAATGCTAAAATATGCAGTAAAACAGTAAATTATACAACACATTAATATTACTGTAATAACCACAGGTCGGTAGTACTCAGTTA
Organism: Periophthalmus modestus; assembly: GCA_019594935.1. Taxonomy (NCBI): domain Eukaryota; kingdom Metazoa; phylum Chordata; class Actinopteri; order Gobiiformes; family Gobiidae; genus Periophthalmus; species Periophthalmus modestus. The sequence goes on from JAIEZT010001214.1 coordinate 17,804,137, forward strand.
CTTTTACTCAAGTCACTTTTTAAAGAAATTGTAGTTTTCAGAGTACTTTTCCCACAACCTACTTTTACTTGCACTTGAGTAATATCGTTATTGAAGTAACAGTACTCTGACACTGTACTGTGAAAAAGTCTCCAAGTGACAAAAGCTTTATGTTGACAATATGAAATGATTGAACTTTTTTTTTCTTGCACCACTTCTACAGATATAACGTCTATATAACGACATTGTAACGTTTTTTTTATGCTTTTGTGCATTATTTAATGTTTAATCTTTCAAATTACCTTAACTTCAAATAACATCCCAAACATCCCAACAGTTGCTCTTACAGTAATATTATTTTTGAAGTAACATTCCTCTTGCTTGAGTATAATTTTTCTCTACTCACCTCTGTTCACAACAAACTTTACATTCATTCCTATTATTTCAAGTAGATATTCAAAGTTCCTCTGCATTGTCATGAGTTGTTTGTTCTCCCTGCAGAGGAGGTGGTGTATTCTCAAGCAAACTTCCGAAGGAAAAGAAAAGATAAAAAACTAAAGGTAATATTAGTATGTGGAGTTTTCTCATAACAAAATAAATGGCCATTGTTTTCAACTTAAAAACAAATCCATGTCTTTCTCAACGGTGGAATCGGACAATATTTTCACAGATGAAACGGTTTATTCTCAAGTGAAAAAGACTGCAGAAGTGGATATGGACGGCTGCAGACATTAACACATCTGATACTTCCTCTCCCACTTTAAAATGGGGTAAAGAAGCAAAAAATGTAAATGTATAAGATAGACATGATTTATTTTACAAGTAAGTGGGAATGAATAGGCCCTGTTTGCTTTAAGCATGTGTTTGTTATATTTGCAGCATGTAAATTTTGCAAACAGTTTAATCTGTCATATGCTTTAGGAATAAGTCAAAAGAAGGGTCGCTGACATTTAACCACCTCGTTCTTAAAGGGTCATCTGTGACTAGAGCTTTCTTTTAACGGGTACTCAATGCTTTTTTATGTCGGATGATTATTTATTTCTCTCTTGTGTACATAGGACATTTTAAAGCCCTATAAGAATTCTTAATAAGTTTAAAAATGTCTATGTATGTCTCCTCAATTAAACTGTGTTGTAGATTTGAAATAAAGAGCTACAATATTGGAATACTCCTTATTTTTTTCACTGAAAAGTGAAATATAAGTTATAATCATTGCCACATTTTTCCAGTGTTTTCCCCCCATCTTGTGCTTGTGTTCCCATGCATGGTAATATTATTTTTTTGAAATGAAGGGAAACTAGTCTGTAATTTTAATATTTTTTTTTTTTCTGTCAAACTAATTCAAGGGAAAAAAAAGAACAGGAAGACGCCTGTGTTCATTGAGAAGTACATGTGCCCTTCCTGCTGCTGAACATGTTCAGCAGCAGGAAGGGCCATTTATAACTTAACCCAAAATATGCCATAAAACATTAAAATGTACAACACCTTTATATTAATATTAATAATAATAATAATCACAGGCAGATAATACTCAGTTACATTTACTTAAGTAACTTACTTGAGTTAAAATCTTTATTGAAGTAACAGTACTCTGACATGATTAAATTTTCCGGTTACTTTTCCCACTGAGTAAATCTACAAGTGACAAAAATATAAAATTATTTGAATTTTTTTTTCTTGCACCACTCCCTCAGATATGATGTAGTCTTTCTCATTTGTTTTTATATTGTTGTGCATTATTTCATGTTTTGTCTTTCAAATTACATTAACTTCAAATTAGAAATCAGATGTTACATCCCAACACTGTGCATGTTCCTGTGCATGTTCTAGTGTATGATTCTGTGCATGTTTCTGTGCCTGTTCCAGTGTATTTTCCGATGTATGTTCCTCTGCATGTTCCCGAGTAAGTTCCTGTGCATGTTTCAGTGTATCTGCCTGTGCATGTTACCATGCTTGTGCCTGTGCTTGTTCTTTGTTCCTGTGTTTGTTCTTGTTCGTATTCCTATTCATGTCACTGTGCATGTTTTGCTTGTTACTGTGTTTGTTCATGTGCATGTTCCAGTGCATACTCTTGTTTGTTTCTGTGTTTTTTTCCAGTCTATGTTGCTGTGCATGTACCTGTGTTTATTCCTGTGCATGTCTGTGTAATCCCTCAGTTGTCCAGGTTTGATCTGTAGTAAAAGATCACACAGTTGGCTGGTTCTCAAACTATCTGTCTGACAGGACTCAGTGTGTCAAGTTTCAGGATCATAGATCCAGTCTGCAAAGAGTGTCCACAGGAGTCCCGCAGGGCTCTATTCTCGGGCCTCTTCTTTTTATTATCTACATAAACAACCTTGACAATAACATCTCAAATGCAAACCTACACCTTTATGCCGACGACACGGTTCTATACACTTCAGCCCCCTCAGTAGAGCTCGCACTGTCCAAACTCCAAGGTGCCTTTGACCAACTACAAAAAAACTTTTATTATCTTAAGCTTGTTTTAAACTCAGACAAAACTAAATACATGCTGTTTTCCAACTCCAAAACAACACCTCAACATCTCCCCCAAATCACTACAAATGAAGGCAAACCAATTGAAAAAGTGTCAGTATATAAATATCTTGGGATTTTAATCGACGACTGTTTTTCCTTTAAGCCACACATTCAAAAATTAATTCACAGACTCAAATTGATGTTGCGCTTCTATTTTCATATAAAATCTTGTCTGTCATTTGAGGCTCGCAAAAAACTTGTAAATGCCACTTTTCTGTCTGTTCTTGATTTTGGTGATGTCGTTTATATGAATGCCTCTGTTGAATGTCTCCATGCTCTTGACACTGTATATCATGGTGCACTACGTTTTATTACAAACATGAGGTCCCTGACCCATCACTGTGTCTTGTACGCCCGTGTGGGCTGGACTTCTTTGACACTTCGCAGATTGAAACACTGGTATATTTTTATTTATAAATGTCTTGCTGGGATGGTGCCGTTTTATCTCCAGCAGTTAATAGAAGTGAGGAGCAGCAGCACTTACAGTCTCCGCTCTCAGGAGCTGCTCCTGCTCTCAGTGTCTAGAGCTTGCACGGAACTTGTGAAAAAGGCTTTTCGCTTTGCTGCAGCTCATTCCTGGAATGAACTCCAGAACAAGGATTTGGTATCGTTGAACTCTTTTAAATCACTTTTAACTGATCTTGAAACAGAACGATCAATTTGTAAATGTTTCACATAGGACTCGTTTTATGATGCTTTGGTTTGTGTGAAAGTGTGAATATTTTGTGTTGTTTTGTGTCTGTGTTGATGCTGCCTCTTGGCCAGGACACTCTTGAAAAAGAGATTTTTAATCTCAATGAGTTTTTTATCCTGGTTAAATAAAGGTTAAATAAAAATAAAATAAAAAGACAAAGTTAAATCTGTCACCTGGAAAAAAAGTTGTTGGAGTGAAGACGTTCTCATCCAAGCTGCTTCTTCAGTTCTGGTCAGATTGCTTGTGGACACTGCCTTATATCTATCTGAAGGGAGGAGCTAACTACACTGAAACTGGGGGCTCAGAGGAGCTCTCGCAACGGTGTTGCTACACTGTCTTATGGAGTAGCTGTTTAGTTTTCTTCAATATAACGCTCACTGCACGTTTCAGTACATTGAATAGTGGACCACATTACTTTGATTATGGCTCGGTATTTTGTCCTTTGGGTGAACCACTTTCTGTCTTAAAGTGTTTGTAGGTTTGAAATAGACCAGCATCTCAAACTGTCTAAAAATTCTCTGAAGTTTTTTCGACACCCCAGTTGCGTAAGAAATAGTAATACCTTTCAGCCTTCTAGGTTCAGATTCCCTGTTGTCCTGTTTGCCTACCAACACAGAGGGAAAAGTGAAGGAGGAACAACATGTGGAGAAAGCCTCCTCAGCTTGTGGATATCAAAAATGGGCCTTCGATAGATATAAGAGAGTTTTAAAAACAGGACAAAAGGGAATCAGCAATCTGACCATAACTGAAGAAGCGGCTTGAATGAGCAGCGAAACGTCTTCACTCCTACAACAGATTTAACTTTGTTGTTTACTATTCCTGTGCATGTTCCTGTGTTTGTTCTTTTGCATGTTCCTGTGCATGACCCTATGCTTGTTCTTCTGCATGTACGTGTTTGTTTCTGTCAACTTTATGTCAATGTCCATGTGCCTGTATTTGTTTCTGTCAAATACACGTGCATATTCATGTGCATGCTCCTGCATTTGTTCCTGTGCATGTCTCTGTACATCTTCCTGTTTTTCTGTGTTTGTTCCTGTGCATGTTCCTGTGCACGTTCTCTGTGTGTTCCTGTGGATGTACCTGTCTGTGTAAGTTCCTGTGTTTGCTTCTGCGCAGGCTGCTGAGTGTTCCAGATAGTACATTTTTCTATGTGGTCCCATGTAGTCTATAGTGGTGTTTTTTTGGGTGGTTGAATAAGGTTCTGTCATTGACCTGCGTAAAAAACGTCACATTACCACCCCCTGCTGGATTTCTTTTCTTTGGCCCCTGCATTTCATCCCATTCATCCCACGATTCTTCAATCCAGCTGCTCCTGTGCAATTTCATAACTTGGTAACTTCTCTTAAAATATAACTAAGAATGCTTTAACAAAAAACTGTAAAAAATCAATAATATACCAAAATAGTAAATAGAAGAAAAAATAAATACCTTTTTTTTTTTCCCTTTTTCTCTCCTGCGCGTGTTCCTGTGGCGCTGGCTCTGCCCTGCGCACAGAGGCCGACACGGTCACATGATGACGAGTGCTAACTGCTAACACGCTAGTATCGGCTGTCAAAGCGCTGTTATCTGCCTCCAAGTGCCCCGAAATCCACACTCCTGACCCGGCTTCAGTCCTCGGCATACGTGGCAAGTCTATTCCTTTCATTTGGTCATCTTTAGCCCGTTTTGATTGAACTTTGTAGCGTTTTGAAGCAGTGCTAGCTAACTGAGCTAATGCTACGTTGAACTTCTTGGAAAGGTGTCGCGGAGGTGTTAAGCTCTTAATTAACCATTGAAAACCTTTTCTGATCCCTACACCTTTTCGATTAGATAATGTTGTTATAATGCAGATTAACTCTTAATTTTGCCAACGTAACTTTACGCTAGATCTACCACATTTCCAAACTACTCATTGTTTACAAGTTGGAGTTGCGAGCTTCTTTCTTTCCAAAGTCCACATTTACGGACAGGACATGTGTTGATTAATTTAACACGATGTTTACGATAGGTAGATGATACGATGGCGAAATGTATGGAAGTGTAATCAATATTTCTCGCAAACATTACAGCGCGATTGCGAAATGGCTGTTAGCATGTCCCACACATAGATAGAGGGTTGCTAATGTAGCCTGGCGTGTCTTGCAAAAGTGGTTTAACATCATTTTTACCCCATCAGAGGCCTTACTATGTATGTTTAAGGTGGCACTTTTGTTATTGTCTTGTTTTTTCATAATGATGGGTGAAGACCATAGAATATAGACTATGTACAATCTATGATGAAAACCTATCCAGCTATTTGCACCTGTTACAAGCACAATTTGTTATTCATTTCCCCATCTTGTTTTAATTACCCTCAAGGTTTTTGAGGGTACACCACACATTAGGGCTCCAATGAGCTAATTGTGACTAATCGACTATAACAATTACTCTTATATTATATATATAGTCATATTTTGGTAAGACTATACAGACTCTAAAACTCATGTGAAAAGACCTTTTTATAATAACAAAACTATTAAATCAAAATGACAAAAACAAATTAACACAACGCATCAGGAAACTCCAATATATAAACCTTCAGTCACAATATTTAATTTTTTACTGGATTGATAATGTTTTTAAAAAATCGCAATTTCAAACTCTATTTTGATTCTAAGGAATAAACTTGATACACAGTAATGACACAATGATAATAAAAAAAACACAGATAATAGAATAATTATACATTAAATACACGAATTGATAGTATTTCCTTTTATATGGTCATGTTGTGTTATATCTATGAAATCTCTCAGTCATCCAGGTAGGTTCATGGGCTTATACTAGTGTGATACAGCTCAAGATCATTCGAAAGCTAGTCAGGAAATGCGACTTTTTTATCGATACCTGCTCAAATTCATATCTAGTTTTGTTACTAGTTTTAGTATTGATTAGTATCTGATTTTCGATACTTCTGACAGCCTTACAAATAATTATTTGACTAGACGACCAATCAGAAAATGAATTGCTGAGTAGTTTACTACTAAAATAGTTACAGCTTTACCAAAAATCCCACCTTATAGGGAACTAATAATGTAGACATCCCAGAATCAATAATCTATCTGTACAATTAATAGTGCATTAGTACATGCACAGTATTAAAGAGGTTGATATAATCCTTGAATCATGTTTTCAAAGGGTTATTGCTATGCCTCTGACTGTTACCCAGTGTTTCATTTAACTTATCTATAACTTTCATTTATTTAATTACAGATTTTATTCATCATAATCATAATACTTGAAAAAAAAAAAAACTTTTAGTGGGGACACCTCTCCACAGATCTTACCTGGTGGTGTCATGAACATGCGTTTATTGCCCTACTGTGAAACATAATAACATCTTCTTGCAGGTAGTGAACCCTTCCAAGTTGTAGTCTATCTTTAATTTGCAAAATTGTGTTTGGCAGAGCGTCTACAAATGGCAATTCATGAAGCTAATGTCATAACAGATTAGCACCACTATCTGTTGAGCATTAATAACACAACTTAACTTGTTTATTAGGTCAACATTTTTCACAGTTTTATCAAAGAAAACACTTGAGCTTGTAGTTTCTGACATCATCTTGGACACTAGATTAACTATGAAGTAAATCTATGTACTAAGATTGTCAAAAGTATCAAAAATAAGACACTAATCGATACTAAAACTAGTATTGAAACTAGAAGCTCATTTAAACAAGTATTGATACCAAAAAAGGCACATTCACAAGACAGAAATTAACTTTTCCTGAAGCACTTTATAATGATCTTTAGCTGTATCAGAACAACTTCAAGACCACAGACTAGTACACGCCCATGGACCACTATGAACATACCTGGATGACTGAGGGATTACATAGATATAAGGCCACATGGTAATATAAAAGAAAGTACTATGATTTAATGTTGAAATTCACATTCTATTGTCTAAATAAAGTATTATTGTGGTAACAGAATCAGTATTGAGAATCAAGTCTATTCCTTGGTATCGAAATCGAGTTTGAAATTTTAGTATTGTGACACCAGTGCCTAAGAGTGGAACACTCTCTGGACATACTGGCCTGAAGTTCCCATCACCGCTCCACCCTGTCACAGCTGGTCAGAGGTCAGACTAAGAGAAGTGAAAACATGACTTTTGTACCTTTATAAATTCACACCCAATTTAGTGTAAAATAAGTGTGGGAACCTTTGTGTTTTGAAGGACATTTGACTTTCACATCACATTTTGCTGACGGAATTCTTATTTTTGCATTAACCCCTGGGAAAGTCAAACTTTCTCATAGTCATGGTCAAAGTTGTGTCGACCAGAAACAGTGAGAGCTGTGACTGTAGAATATATCAATTGGGCTGATTTTTTTTTTTTTTTTTGCAATCAAATCCATATCACATATTGAGTAGCCACATAGAGCAAAGGCTGGAAATATGTGGATAATAATACCTTAGAATTCTATTTGTTAGCAAGGCAGAATTCTAGTTGTGTTTTTAAATTTGTGCTGTGAAAACTTGATATTAAAAAATACATAGCAAATTCATCTGGGATATTTTCCCCAACGCCACCTCTCTCTTAATACTACTACTACTACTACTACTACTACTACTAATAATAATAATACATTTCATTTATAGTGCACTTTATTCCATTGAATCTCTAACAGTAACAATAAAAGAAAACTTTAAACCAATACGAACTGCTAAATGTTAAAAAACCTCAACAATAAGCTTTTCTAAATAAAAAGGTCTTTAAATTAGTTTTAAAAAAGTCCAGGCTCTGTGTGGCTCTCAGCTGGGCAGGGAGGCAATTCCAGAGTCGTGGTGCACCTCAACAGAAGGCTCTGTCCCCCATTGTACGGAGCCTAGTGGGGGTAACCTGAAGGAGCAGGGCATCTGAAGATCTGAGGGTGCTGTTGTGTCAGCAGAAGGATTTTGTATTCAACCCGGGATGAAACAGGAAGCCAGTGCAGTGATCTCAGAATAGGAGTGATATGTTCAAATCTTCTAAATTTTCTCCCTTATCAGCCATGTGGATGATGTGTCTTGCCTAAGGACACAATGGCAGTGTGTACTTGAGAGTCACATCCCTGTATATGGTGGGCAAATGCTTAACCCACTTCTAGATGACTGTTCTTGCAATGATCTTTTGTGCACTTTCATATATAGCATAAATCAACTCTGTAAGTTCAGCAGAGGTGCTGTACCTGATTTTTACATCCATAGTTTGCAGCAGTCCAGTCGTATTCCTCACTGTCCTCACATATTCCTAGCATCCTAATTATTCACCGCAATAAGCGCTTTTTACAACTTTCAGAAGCCAAAACGGAGTTTCAGCAATACTAACGACAATTATCATCAACTTTACTTCCTGGTTCCTGGTTCTTGAACAATAAAAATGCCAGATGCAGACAGCACTCGGTGCTCCCATGCTTTTACAACATATCTGTTACATGACAAAAAGCTAATTCATTTTGTTTATTTTTTAATTTTTTAAAAGAAAACTCAAGTTAATGACAGAAAGCAGATACAGCCCATTTAAACGTGAATGGAAAGATGGTGATCATGTTGGGTATAATGATATTGAATCCTGCTTTGATTCCACCTGTGATGCAGACTGACAGCCAGGAGGAAGAGAGGGGAGTGACTGATAAGGACAGGGGACATTGGACTTGGACAGAAGAGCGAGCAGGTGGAGATGACACAGGGATTGAGGATAGGAGGAGCAAAGTTGAGGCAAACATTACACCACACAATAGCACTAGAGGTTGGCTGTGCATAGTGTAGTGTTGTCATGATACTAAAATTTTAAACTTGATTTTGATACTAAGGAATAGACTCGATACTTCATACAGATTCCATTACCAAAATAAAAAAACACTTTCTTTAGATAGTAGAATCGAATTTTCAACATTAAATTAGAGTACTTTCTTTTATATTACTGTACATGAAGGTGCCAAAGTGGTCCATGGATGTACTAGCCTATTTGATCTTATCATTCAAAAGCTATTCAATTTCATAAATTGTTTTAGTATCGACACCTGCTCAAATGAGTATGTAGTTTCTATACTAGTTTTAGTATTGATTAGTGTCTGATTTTTGATACTTCTGACAACCCTATAATGGGCCAATGGCAGATGGGAAAATGTATAGTGTGAGTTAGCTGCAGATTTGAGAGTTCATCTACCTTTTTACATATAAATACAGTTTCCTAGTACATGTCTGTTTAAAAAGTTGGTTTTGCATGAACTCTCATACAGTTGTAGTCTTGTGAAGTTTGGGTCAGATACATGGTCAGATTATTATAATTTTACCACGCCCTCTTTTAGTCGACTAATTGATAGATAGGACATATTTATTTAATCGACTATGTATGTATGAGTATGTAGAGATGAGGACAGAAGGGCAAAATATGGACTATAGGTGCAGACTCTTGCACTGTTCTTTCAGCATTAGTAGAAAAAGACAATACATTTTCTCAAGTCTCATTTTCTTTAATCCCCAAATTTACAATAATATTAATAATGCTCATTACAATGGAAAAGAGAAAAACATGCATCCTTTCTGTGGGCTTGCATGTGCACAAACCTGACTTATTTGGTTGTTCCTTTTGGCTACAATATTTCATGGCATGGCAGAAAACATTGGTTGTAAGTTGCCTTGGATAGGACAGATGTTAACGAGGGGCTAAAGAGTGGAAACAGACGTTTAGCCTGGGAATTAATGGAAACGATTTGTTTACTCAATATATTGCACCCTGTACACACACACACACACACACACACACACACATATGTATATATATATGTGTATATGTATATATATATGTATATGTATATATATGTGTGTATATATATGTGTGTATGTATATATATGTATATATATATATATGTGTTGTATATATATATATATATAATATATATGTATATATATATAATATATATATAATATATATTATATACACATTTTTATATATATATATATAATATATATATATATATATATATATAATATAGATATATATATATTATATATATAATATATATATATATATATATATATATATAATATATATATATAATATATACATACACCCCAGACAAAATGTTCACTTAATAAATTTTTTCAGCAGACTTTAATACAGACATGTGACCTTTAGTTTGCATAGGAGTATATCTGTTTGCTCATAAAATTAACCATGTATTTATCCCTTGTTTAAGTGTGTTTTTTTTTTTTTTTACTCTCCATTAGCTCACTTTTTTACTAGTGTAGGTTTACTGGTCTCCCAAACACTCCAGAAGAGCTGTATCTATGTACAGGAGTGAATGACCGATAGTAACCTTAATGTTCCTGCCTCCCTGTTGTCTCTGTCTCCCATAGGGCTCCAAACAAAGACATTTCCTCTCATATCAGCACGTATTGAATCATCCAGGCCACGCTTCTGGATCCCAAGGGTACAGGGACCGCTAGAGGAGCTCCTCAGCTGACCTCAAAAACTGAATCCAGCTGTGGACACCTGTGTGACGATGAACATGCAATAACTATTTACAGGTAATGACTGGTCAATGCCTTTGGAGCAGGATGTGACTAGATACTGTTACCAGAGGTGGGTGAGCATTATATATTATGTGCAAAATATGACTTGTTCTGAAGATATTCAAAATGATTTAATGTGTCTTTAACCAAATCAATGCCCAGAACTATATATACTATATACTCATGTGAGCTGATAATGATTCTGGAAAAATACTCGAATGCGGACAAATCATTTGAATGATTTTTTATCAAAAATTGTGTTCATAATTGCATAGATTGAACGTATTAATCATGATCATAATGTGCAGATTAGGGTTGTCAAAAATATCAAAAAATCTGATACTAAGCAATACTGAAAGTAGTATTGAAACTGCATAAAAAGTCACATTCACAGGACAGAAATGAACCTTTCCTGAATAGCTTTAGAATGATATTGAGCTCTATCAGAACACCAACAAGTATTCACTAATGGAGCACTATGAAACCTACCTGGACAACTGAGGGATTACACAGATATAAGGCCACATGGTAATATTAAAGAAAGTACTTCCATTTAATGTTGATAATCACATTCTATTGTCTAAATGATCATGGTATAGGAATTGGTACTGACTGACGAGTCAATTTTTTGGTATCTAAATGGAGACTTAAATTTTGGTATCATGACAACATTAGTGCAGATAGTAAACAGGATTACTAAAGACAGGGATGAAAGAAGATAATTGAATATTCACAACTTATCAGTTTGAAATAATTGTCAACTACTTTGGCAATAAAATGGTTATCTGGACTATACACAGACTCCAAAACATACCACGTGATGAGAGAAGAGATTTTAAGACCCGGTCAAAGCAAGAATTACATCAAGATGACAGAAGGTGGGCAGATTTTGTGTTTTTAATGAAAAAAGTTTTGTCTCTAAGTATACTCGATATGCCTGTGGCATTACTATAGCAACCTTGGAATCCATTGGTTTCAGAATGATGGAAAAATTAGGACCATAGCCCGAGTGATTAATAGTTCAAAACAAAACACAACAAAAAAACTAAATAAAGTTTTTTTTCTGACATATCGAAGTCAAAATATAAGAGTTATTTCTTTTTCAATTTGACTTCCTTTTCTGTATGACTGGTTTCTACATGGAAGGACTACACTTACACTAAATGTGTTTAACATTGTATGTCAAGTTATGCAATCAAAAGTTTTATGGCAGCAGCCTCAACTGAAATCTCAAATCAAAATCTAGTTTTATCAGAAGACCATATAAAGATCCAGGTCATAAACATAGACGCACAAGTGAAATGGTTTGTTCTAGAAACGGCACAACAACAACTTTGGAATAAAATACAGCAACAAGGTGCTGATAAACAAGAGGCGTATGCAACCCTAAAAGAAAAATGTATACAAAATCAGATACTTTTGGAAACTTTTTTTAACTACCATAAAATATTCAAACTTACAGTATGATGCAGTATGTCTTAGAAAAAAATATATATTTTATTGTGCTAGGACTTGTGAAAAAATCTTGCTGTCTCAATGCCAAACTTCATGCAACAAGTTGCATGTATAGATATTATATGAATGCAGAGTTTTCTAAACATGCACATGTGATTAACTGAGTTGGTGTAGCAAGTAACACATAATATGAATATGATTGTGCATTCAGCAGTATGAAAGAATACAAATAATAATTTCAAACACAATGGCTGCAATGTCTTGCAATGTGTAAAAATAGTGTGTCACCCTTAATACATAAATATGAGAGAGAATTTTCAGAGTCACTTTATCATTACTGTTGTGCTGTAGGTCTGATTAATCTGTTGATGGTGTCTTAGTCGACCAATTGTTTTATTATTTGACTTATATATATAGTATATATATATATATGTATAGTGTGTATACATATCTATATATATATATATATATCTATATATATATAGAATATATATATATATATATATATATATATATATATATATATATCTATATATATATATATATATATATATATATATTATGTATATATGTATAGTGTGTATATTATATATATATTAGTGTGTGCCTATATATATATATTAGTGTATATATATAGTGTATATATATATAGTGTGTGTATGTATATATATATATATATATATATATATATATATATATATATATATATATATATATATATATATATATATATATATATAATATATATATATATATATATATATATATATATATATATTATATATATATATATATATATATATATAATATATATATATATTATATAATATATATATAAATAAAATAATTTAATATAAGGGAGAAAAGGAAGAGTGAGTTAGTTGGAACTAGATGCAGTATTCTGCCTTTTCACTTATCCAGATGTTCATCCAGACATTGTATTTTTTGTGTGAGATCTTATAAGTTTTGCAAGGTTTTGCCAGCACCATGCCGCACCTCCTTTTGGTCAGTTAATCAATGTACAGGGCATGCCTTTAGTTGACCAAGAATTTTTATTGTCTACTACAGACCTACATTACAATCACAAGTCTCTAATATGTAGGCATGTGTCTGTATGTATGTATAAATAGACCAAAAACAGCTGGAATTGGAATGGTCAGTTAAATGTAACTTTTATTCTGCTAGTTTTCCGATACTCAGATAATTTTGTTCTTATTGTCCTCTGTCCTGTCTCTATGGTGCAAGATAAGAATAGCCCTTCTATGTCTGGCTGTGCTGAATCAGTTCCTTACAAGAATGAGCACTTTCATTTCTGTTTTACAGCCTGCTGGCTTTCCTCTGCTGCTTTTCAAAGGACCACATGTAAAAATAACATGTCACATTGTATGATGTGTCATTGTGTATTTTTAATCTTCCTGTATATTGTCAACGAAACCTCCCCTACAGGCTTCAGTGGAATATGAAACTATGTAAATGAATCTGCCACCATATACAACCTGCTTACCAAATACATCTTAAAAAAGAAACAATTAAATTCTACTGACACCTGGCTGGCCATTGACTAACAGGAAAAGCATCGCAAAGGGCCTGTAGTATCTGTTTATCACATAAATATGTCATAGCCTAAGATATGGTGCAGTTGTGGATGAATGTTGTAAATCTATTATTTAAGCTGCTATTTAAGGTAGTAAACCATGGTTTTGTTTGAGCAGGAGCAGAGTGGATTCGTAATGACAAGGGGCTGTGCAGAAGATGTCCACGCTGTCAGTGACTGATATCTCAGATGTTGGTCATGGTAAGAGCACTCTAAATACAACACACAGACTAAAGTCGAAATGTATAATAGGGCTGTGGGCCATCAACTCAGTCAGGCAAGCCAAGTTTATTTGTATGGCAAAAGTTTTTCCACAAAATAAAGTGCTTTACAGAATAAGAAAGATATTCAAACCACAATACAAACAAATCAAAACGTAAATGATCATCATAAAATTAACATTAAAAGAGAAGAGTGCAGAATAAACACTTTTCAGTCATATGCACAGCTAAACAGAACCGTTTTTAGCCTGGATTTAAACATTGTCAAAGTAGAGGCCTGTCTCACATATTCAGGAAGACTGTTTCAGGTTTTAGCTGCGTAAAACTAAAACACTGAAACACTGTATGTCTAGTCCTGACTCTGAGGACCTCAGGGACTGGCCTCCTGCTGGTACCCAGAGTGCAAGAAGGTTCATATGGCACTAGCATGTCGGAGATGTACTTTGGTGCTAGGCCATGGAGAGACTTTTACAAAAGCAGAGCTGCTTTAAAGTCTGTTCTTAATTTGCTGCAGCTGTCTTACTGTTCGTTTGGAAAGGCCAGTGATCAGGCCGTTACACTAAACTAACCTCCTGGAGACAAACGCATGGATAAGTTTGATCCATTATTACCCCTAGATTTCTAGCCTGATTTGAAGGTTTTGGAGCGAGAGACTGGCACGCGTAAACAAAGATGGATGCAGTGGCAGAGTGAATACACTGGTCCATATTCGCCTGCTGCCAGTGAGACATAGTGTCATCTGCATAGCTGTGGTAGGACACATATTACTGTGTATTAACTGGCCTTTTACATATATATACACAATTTTTTAGTGCATATCTCTGCATAAATGGTTGTTTTAGCATGAGCTCCAATACAGTTGTAGTTTTGTGCTTGATACACGGAGATATGTAATAGCGTTTTACGCACAGACTTGAATGTACAGCGTCCTCACACATGTACGCACACTTATGTTATTTTTGACAATACACTAATGTATAAGTTCAAGGTTCATAACTCAAAGGACTGCTTGAATGTATGTCTATCTATGTAATATAGCTTTATGCATGCAACATCTTGTATTAGTAAGTTTGGACTGTACATTTTTGAGCTGTGATTTTTCTGTGTGTGTCAGATGAGAAGAAAGCAGTGGGCGGGGCCTCAGGGCTACAGCTAGACAGTGTGGAAGAAACCAGTGGGAGTAGCTCCATGAAGCCCAATGGCCTGCTGTCTCTGGGTGACCTGCCGCCCCCCAACGGAGACTCCCTCAGCGATATGAGCAGTGACATGAGTGGCCTGCCCATAGAGCCCAACCACATCAAACTGGATCCTGCTGCCAGCGATGCTTCTCCCAGTTTAGGTACTCCTCTTTACAGCCATACAGTACCATAAAACATGCAGAGAAATATGGACTGTACATGTTATTTTTACACTAGATTGCTATGACATGACCACTGCTGTTATATGTAAAAAGCATAACAAAAAAACAAAAACAAAAACTAAACTTGCTAAACAATAACAGTAGTCCAAGTTCAACTCAGTCAATCATTTCCACAGCTCTGTAAAGGTGGACTATATAACTCTTCTACATGGAGGGTCTGTCACCTGCTTCTCTTCATAAAGATATCAATTGTTTTAACTGAAATGTTTCATAATGTGGCATTCAGTATCAGAGTCATCGGCCAGCAGCCTCTGTGGTTCTGGTGCTGGGCTTCTTTGATGCGAGGTGGGAGAGATGTGAGAAGGGTGTGCGGCTCATTTCTCCCGCCTGGCACAGACCGACCAAGTAATAACCTCTCTCGAAACAGGTGGTCGACCCTCCATTAGAAAAGTTACATATTGCATCTTTTAAATTCCAAAGCTAAAAAATGTGATCTCGTTTTTGCAGCTTTCAAAAGCTGTATGCTTGGAAACTCATTTTTCTCTTGCTTTAAGCACTACATTTAGACAACATGTATACAAGATTCAAGACAATATAAAAGTAATAAGTTTATATGAATCATGATTCAATTTAAACCGTGATCAGGCTCCAAGAATATTCTAACAGAAGCTAAAAGGTCTTTGTTGTCAAACCCGGCTTCAGCTGTGTAGTAATGAAAACCCATTTATGTGTATTTAGATGGTCAGCCAGTGAAGAGGAAGAAGGGCCCTGCTCCTAAGATGCTGGGGAACGAGGTGTGCAGTGTGTGTGGAGACAAGGCATCTGGCTTCCACTATAACGTCCTGAGCTGCGAGGGCTGTAAGGGCTTCTTCCGCCGCAGTGTCATCAAGAGCGCCCAGTACTCCTGCAAGAACAATGGCCGCTGTGAGATGGACATGTACATGCGCCGAAAGTGCCAACAGTGCCGCCTGCGCAAGTGCAGGGAGGCCGGCATGCTGGAGCAGTGTGAGTATGCCAGTGCTTTTGCCCACATGAGGATAAAATGCATGGGATTATTGCTGATATGGTTTGGCTCTAATCAGATGAGAGTTGGGGTCCTTTTCTGTATACTTAACTGTTTGTGTAGCCATTGACAGAATTTGATATTGGTTTTCAACTTGAATGTGATGATGTTGTACTCCTAGAAGGGGCCAAGAGCAAATATTTCCATATTAATTACATTTTAATTTGCCATGAAATATCCAAGAAGCAAATAATAATAATAATAATGATAATAATGCTTTACACTTGTAATGCGCTTTTATCAAATGCACAAATGTTGAACCTGATCATTTTGTATTTACTATACCCTAGAACTGACAATGTTACAACAAATCTGCATTTTAACTATATTCAATTTAACTGTATTAAATATTATTATTCAATAGAATGTTATGATGGCATCTGAAACCCAGCAATGAGATACCGAGGTCATTGCAGTAAGACCAAATAACTCACAAAAAGTACAGTCCAACTAATGTCATCTAATGTCATGGAGGCAAGAAGTTTTTAAAATTAATTTATTAATTTATTTTTATCAAAAACTGTTCAATGTAAAAATGCAAATGCATTAGTTAAGATAAACTTTTATTTGTCTTAAATTGCAGTGTTGCAGCGCAAAGGTCAAGAACAGCAGGGAAAATAAGAACATGCAATCAAGATCAAGATACAGTTGAAACCAAAGTTTACATACACTATTCCCTCACTGTCTGACATGAAATCAGACTAAAGTTTTCCTGTTTTATGTCAGTTAGCTTTTTTAAATACATTTTTCATGACTTATTTCAAAGTCAGAAGTTTACATATATTTCATTAGTATTTGGTACCATTGCCTTTAAACTGTATGACTGGGGTCAAACTTTTTGATATCCTTCCACAAGCTTCTCACAATAGTTGGCTGGAATTTTTTGGCCCATTCCTCCTGACAGAACTGATGTAACTGACCCAAGTTTGTAGGCCGCCATGCATGCGCGTCTAGAGCGTTTTATGCACAATGAGTGTTTTCCTGCTCCTTTTATGCACAATGACAGACCATGCTTTGGTTGTATTTACTGCACAAAAGTCATCAACGGAGGCGATCGGCATCGGCGGTGGCGTGGTCTGGGTTCACCAACCTAATGGTGCGTTCACACCGCGCGCGTCAAAAACGGCTGGCCGCCTCTAGTTGGACGCGTGTGCATTATTATTATTATTATTTTATTTGGTTGGGACAGTGCTACTGTGATGAACAGTCGCCCAACCCACCAACCCAACATTTGACCTTTGTAAAGCGCGTCCAAGCGCGCCGCGCTGGATTCGCGCCGTCTTATGAGCCACCAAGACGCGCGTCCATCATAGACTTGAATGTGAGCTTGACGCATCTGACGCCCTGGTGTGAACGCAGGGCTCATACATGGCTTTTCAGGTCTGCTTCAGGTCTGCTCATACATTTTCAATAGGATTGAGAATCAGGGCTTTGTGATGGCCACTCCAAAACATTGACTTTGTTATCCTTAAGCCATCCAATATGTTTCGGGTCATTGTCTGTTTAGAAGACCCATTTGCGCCAAAGCTTTAACTTCCTGGCTGATGTCTTGAGATGTTGCTTCAATATTTCCACATAATATTCTTTTCTCATGATGCCATCTGTTTTTGTGAAGTGCACCAGTCCCTCCAGCAGCAAAATAACCCCACAACATGCTGCTGACACCCCCATATTTCACAGTTGGCATGGTGTTCTCAAGCTTGCAAACTTCCCCCTTTTTCCTCCTAATGTAACGATACTCATTATGGCCATTATTATGACAGGACATGTCTCAAAAAATGTATGTCTTTATCTGTGCGCATTTGCAAACTGGAATCTAGCTTTTGGAGTAATGGTTTCTTCCTGGCAGAGTGGCCTCTCAGCCCATGTCAGTACTGTACTCGTTTCACTGTGGATAATGATACATTCTTACCAGCTTCAGTCAGCATCTTCACAAGGTCTTTTGCTTTTGTTCTTGGGTTGATATGCACATTTCAGACCACAACACGTTCATGTCTGGGGCACAGAGGCCATCTCCTTTCTAAGCTAGGTTAGACTTGGTCTTTATACTTGCATATAATTGTTTGATGAATGTGGCACATTTAGGCATCTGGAAATTGCACCAAGGATGAACCAGCCTTGTGCAAGTCCACAAAAGTCCATAAAAGTTACACAAAAAGGCAGTGCGTTTCAGGTGTGCCTTCAAATACATCCACACATCCGCATTTAGCAAATAGAAATAATTTTGATAATCCAAAAAGTTTAGTCTGATTTCATGTCAGACAGTGAGAAAAAATGTGCATGTGTCTTTTTATATAGTGGATGCAAATTTATGGTTTTACTATAAATTATACTATAAAGATTTGCGATGGACAGCACAACACTCTGCACAATAAGTGCAGCATATGGACAGAATAAATTAATAAATAGCCGGTAAAGTCACGTAAGTAAATTTTGCCAGTAAAGATTCACATAATGTGTCTTTCAAATGTAGTAATCATGTGCAAATCATAACTTGAACAGGGCTAGCATTGTTCACTGTACAGTCTGACAATAGTTCAACTGTTATCATGCATATTTTTTCAATTGAATGTTGCATTATGTACACAGCTCTCAATATCCCAAACATGTGTTGTGTAGGTGTGCTGTCGGAGGAGCAGATCCGACTGAAGAAGCTGAAGAAGCAACAAGACGATGAGTCGGCGCGCTCCTCCTCAGTGGTGACCCCCACTCCTCCCCCTGACCCTGCCACCCTGGACCCCCAGCAGGAGGACATGATCCAGAAGCTGGTGGCCATGCAGAAGCAATGCAACAAGAGGTCTTTCCTGGACCGACCCAAAGTTACTGTGAGTACACACTTTTCCAGCAGATCAATTTTTTTCTATCTTGATCATATACCAGCTTTTTGTCCCCCGGATCTCAGCCAAGTGATAGGAAATGTAGTATCTTTTTGTTTTATCATATGATTATATTTATTTGTATTTTAATGTATGCTCCATGATTCATAAAACAAAATGCAATAATTTATATAACTCTATGGATTTTATTTTTATATCAGTTTTATCTCAAGGTACTCCTTGCTGGATTGTGTGGGTTTTGAAGGGTTTTGTGAAACAGTATCTTGTTTTTATGGTTTGCATGCAAATGACAATAAATTGAATTGAAGTTTGAGCCACTAAATTGTCAGACAAATTTCCCATTAGGTCAATAAAATATATTTGATGATTAGATTTTTTGGTTTCGTTCAATTCTTATTTTGACCTGTTGTTGAATAGTAGAGCGGATTTAGTTGACACAGCTGTGTTTATAGCACTCTGCAATCTTTGTCATTTAGCAACAAATAAGCCACTGGCTGCCCACTCGCAAGAGGCTATCCAAGTTTTAACTGGAAGTGCGTATTTGTCTTGTATCCCTTTTTTCAGGCACAGAGGAAGGGCAGCCAGTGTAATAATCTGCCAAATTACTGTGCGCTTGGTTTGTTGTAGCTTCTTCTAACCACTAAGGGAAAATCTATGTTTTTTTCTATTATTTCCTTAAATTACAGGTTTATTGCCCTGAAAATTCCCCTGTATGTGCCTGTTAGGGTTGTCAAAAGTATACAAAATCAGATACTAATTGATGCTAAAACTAATATCGAAACTAGCTACTTATTTGAGCAAATTTCAACACTGCAAAAAACATAATTATAGGACAAAATATGAGCTTTCCTGAACAGTTTTAGTATGATTTTTTAGCTTTATCAGAACAAGTATAATATCTCACAGTAACGTAGAGTAAGCACTAAGTAAGCACTATTATTTTATGTTGAAAATTACTAAAGTTGATTTAAAAAAAAAAAAAAAAAAAAAAATCTTCACTGTGGTATTGTAATCTGCATCAAGCCTTGATTAAATTCCTTTGTATCAAAATCGATTTTGAAATACTAGTACCTGTATGTAATGTCCATGTGTTTTGTTGTTTGTTGTTGCAGCCGTGGCCTCAGAGTCAGGACCTGCAGAACAGAGAGGTGCGGCAGCAGCGCTTCGCTCACTTCACTGAACTAGCCATCATGTCCGTGCAGGAGATCGTGGACTTCGCCAAGCAGCTCCCTGGCTTTCTGGAGCTCACCAGAGAAGACCAGATTGCTCTGCTCAAGACTTCCACTATAGAGGTGGGACATTCATAGCACTTTTCTGTTGGACATATCCAAAGTAAGGCATTATGTAACTGTCACCATGGAGGTTTTATTTGTTGAGTTTTCATCACCTTGTGCAATTTTTCAAATTTTTCATTAAAAATAAGTGACAGGCAGTGCAAAACGCCAAATATCGCATAAAAGTTTTGGTTTATTTTGATTTATACGCATAACAGTTGAATAGAATTTTAGAAGGTGAAAACACATTTAGCTGCATTAACTCATGAATCGACTATACAACCCACGTGACCGTCTGACTACATACCTGCACTGGACTGGAGTGGACGCAGGTGATGAACAAAACCAAAATAATTCCATCATGCTGGTCATTTGCCCAAAAGCACAGTCGAGCATCGTTGCTCCAGCGCAGTGCGTGAGGTTCAAGCTAAAAACAATGTTGGCCAACTAATAACTTGCCTGAGGCAATTGGTGAGTAACTTGTCCAGTCTTAAAAGTGTAGTGGGACTTCAGCTGTTGTTCTTTTCAAATTCATTGTTATATTTTGGCAAAGATGGAGGCAGCAGACTTTTGATTGGTGGTCTATAGCATTATTACATTTTAAAGGACCTGCTAACTTTTTTAAACATGACACAAATGTGTGCAGTAAATGGGTAATTAACAGAAAGCTAGTTTTGAGCAAAGCCAACCCAATCAGACTGCACATGGTGCGCCCTCTGCAAGATTAGCAGTGTCATGACACAGACCACGGGAAGCTTCTGTAACCGGGTAACCACACCTAGTTATGCGCCTTATTCCATAAGGCTAAGCTACAGATCTGTGGTGAAATGTATTTTGGCAATAAAAACTTGTGACTGAATAAATTCAGGATAGATTAGTTAATGTGGTACTGTGGAACATTCCAGGCAAAGCAATAATGGGTAGTGCCAGCTGACTCGCCACCATAAAAGTTACATAGTAATAGCATAGCACAGTACATTATAATTTATGTGTTACTGCTTCTCAGTGTTAACATCTAATCAACCAATCAAACAACAGCAGTTCATAAAGATGTTACAAAGGCCATAAATCATTGCAAAAATATGATCCTAGTTTTGAACAAAAACAAACAGGAACTACATGCATTGGGTATATGAAAATAGAGCCCATTGGTTGAACACACAGAGGTCAACACTGACCTCTGGAGGGCACCAGTGGAAATGTACAGTTATCCATCCTTACATGGCAAAGATTCAAGTAAATGTATATAATGTACTGGATGTCTTTATTTCGCTTTGTATAAATCCATATCTTTGCACCTATAGAAAATGGGCCTGATTGTTAACTTACTAAGTATGTCTGTGTCTGATAGATTATGCTGCTTGAGACATCCCGGCGGTACAACCCTGCCATTGACAGCATCACATTTCTGAAGGATTTTAGCTATAACAAGGAGGACTTTGCAAAAGCGGGTATTGTTTCTTTAATATATTTACAGTAATGCACAGATGGTATAGTAGTTTACCTTTATTTCTCCTTTAACCTCAGGGCTCCAGATTGAGTTTATCAATCCCATCTTTGAGTTTTCTAAAGGAATGAACGACCTCCATTTGGACGAAGCAGAATACGCCCTGCTCATTGCCATCAACATTTTCTCTGCAGGTTAGAATATAAAAACATATGTGCTGTGTCATGGGTAGTACTTGGTTACATTTAGTTATATTTACTTGATTAACAGTACTCTTATTTTAGTCAGTTTTGGTTACTCTTTCCACTGTTAGTAAGTTTACAAGAGAATGTATTTTTTTTTTTTTCATTTGGTGGACTACCCTTTAAAAATACCAAAGTTTGTACATTATGTAATGCTTTATCCTTCTAATTGCATTACTTTCTAAATATAAATTGTATGTTATAGCCCTAGTATATAACTTCTTTTACTCCTATAAAATCATGTTATGGATGTTTTTATGGCACTGAAAAACTTAAAAACATCTGTCCTTACTGTGAGAGGGCTTTGTATGTCCACAACCTGACTCTTATTTGGCTTGGAGGCTTGTTTCCATGCTCATGTGGGTATAATATTCCACCATATGGCATAAAGCTTATCTATCTCCATGGAGACTGTAAAAAGTATGGTTTTAACTTTCTATTTCTATGGAATCGTGCAGTTGACATTCCACCTCCCAGAAAGCTACACACTGTCCAGACTGTTACAGTTTAGTCAGTAGTTTCCCCAAATTCTACTTCATTCTTTATTTATTACTTGCTACTTTATGCTACTTTTTACGATGTACTTAAATTTGACTAAAATCATTTTGAAATAGTGTTACTCTTTTTGGCTACTCTATCTACCTCTGGTTATATCAAGTCTGAAAGTGAAGCTCATATGTTTTTGTTTCCCTCCTTCAGACCGACCTAACGTCCAGGACCACGAGCTGGTGGAGAGGCTACAGCAGCCCTACGTGGATGCCCTGCGCTCATACATCATGATCAAGAGACCAAACGTAAGACCAGCACATTGGCACCATAACAAGCAAAGTGTCAAATTTACATGGCTACTAGTACTTGTAATAGCTACTATACTTGTAATACAACTGACAAACTAAATAAAAGATAATAGTATAATGGACTAAAACTATCTTTAATGTACAGATAGTTTTGGTTGTGTCAAGCCTCTAATAAAATCAAGGATCCATCTGCCAAAATATATTGAGTGCATGAAATGTTTCTTATTTTTCTACAAAATATCTTGAAGATTTAGTATACTTAACATTTGGTCGATGAAAACTAACTAATTACTAAACTAAGACTAAATCGCATCTAAATAGTATTAGGATCAAAAGGCTGCCTAAAATGGTTATTATTTCTCAATGGTTTATTATCTGCAGTCTTATGTTTTTTAATTAAATAAAGTAGGTGAAAGGAAGAGAAATCAGGTTATAAAATCTTAAGTAAAGCTAATTAAACAATGTAGTAATAATCGGTTTTGAAAGGTGATTGAGTAACCATGTGCTCATGTCGAATTTGATTATCTACAAGCAGTTCCTTTAACAGTATCCTTAGTGTTTCAAGATACTACACTCCTCGCTTTTGCCATCAGAGGGCATCAGACACCAGAAGCAAAAGTGTCTTTAACACCATGTATGGAAATTGTGAATTTATGTGAACTGTGAAATGTCAGTGCCAAATGTGTCCCAGTTAGAGTTGTCAAAGCAACGAAGATCAGATGCTAATCTATACTAAAACCAGTATCGAAACTAGATAGCTGTAGAATGATCTTGAGCTATATCAGAACAAGTATAGCGCATAGACTAGGGTACTCCCATGGACTGCTATGGAACCTACCTGGACAACTGAGGGATTACACAGATAGAAGACCACATGGTAAAAGAAAGTACTATGATTTAATGTAGAAAATCCCATTCTATTGTTTAAAGTAAGAGTGCTTTTAATTATTGTAGTATCAAGTTTATTCATTAGTATTAAAATCAAGTTTGAAATTTTAATATCATGAAAACTCTAGTCCCACTATTAAAAAGACCTTTTGTGTTTAGGACCACCTGATGTTTCCGCGGATGTTGATGAAGCTGGTCAGCCTCCGCACGTTGAGTAGTGTCCACTCAGAGCAGGTGTTTGCACTGCGTCTCCAGGACAAGAAACTGCCCCCTCTGCTGTCCGAAATCTGGGACGTGACCGAGTGAAGGTGACCCAGTGAAGTTGACCCAGTGAAGGCGACCCATCGATGGTGACCCAGTGAAGGGCCTCTGTGGGCTGCACACACGTTGCTGACAGAGACTTTCAGCCTGAAGTAAAGAGTACCTCTCATTCAGGCCTCACTATCTTTTCTTATGGGCACTAGTTTGGAGCCTTTTTCATTCTATTGGTTTTGGCTAACGTGGGTTGGTTATGGAAAGATTACCAGCATCATTTTAGCTAGCTGTTGACTAATTATAATGAAAAGTACTTTCAAACTACCGACTTCCATTTTGTATCCTAAATGACTGCAGGTTGTGAATGCAGATATATTACTAGAATTTGTTAAAATTGAATATTGCAATGGTATACTAATATAATAATTGTAATTCAGTCTCTATAGATGCAAGCTGTTGAACTCAAAGCCTCATTTCAAAAAGGTTTTAAAAATGTGTGAACATGCAGACAAAGTCCCTTCATTCACATTTCTCTCAATCGCTTTAATACGCCTGGATAATCCATGTATTTTTAGATTTTGGTGCATGATTACGGTTTCCAAGGGAAAGCTGCTGTTTTAGGCTTCAATATTAGAAAGTATGACTAGCATAGTATAAAATTAATTTACGTGCCTTTGGGATACTCTGTTAACAAGTAAGGAATGCATTTCATGAGTGTGGAAGTCAACATATCACAGTGTGGAAGTCAACATATTACAACAATTGCCAGATGACATTGTTACCATAGAGAGAGTAATGTAATGTAATACTTATATACTTGCCCTATGTGACAATCTGGAGAAAATGTGGAACAGTGATTAGTGCTTTTCTGCATAATGCATTTTAGTGCTCAAACACAGATGTATCGTATCCATGCTACTTTTCCACATTCACTACTCGGCGGTCTCTCCAGTGAAATGTGGTTGCCTGAAGGTTACCTTTAGTTACCTCATAAAGGCCACATAAAATTGATAAAAGAATAAGTGTGACCGAAGCTGTATCTATATAAACTGAATGTTCAAGTTGGACAGTGATACTCTGGATGTTGAAGCCTCATCCAGTGAATGTTCCTTCAGAAGTTGTTCAGGTGAAATAATTAAACCGTATAATTTCTTTGGTGGAAATAAGACATTTCTGGTAGAATTTTGTCCCAAAGGGACCCATGGCCATGTGTAGTCGCCTAAATGTATATTTAACACAGTATGTTAGAATGGGCATGGAGAATGCACATCCTGGCAGTATATAATTGCACTGTAATGCACACCGAAATCTACAGAGCTTGTATAGTTGAAAGAAATGTGACTGATGCATTTCCAGCATTTGGCTGTTAACTTAATACACTGCAAAATAGGAATATTGCTCTTAATATAGATTTTTGCTGTGTATAACTTTGCAAGGTAAACAAAATGGTTGATGTTGGTTTAGAAATTGATGCTACAATCTGGGACGGGTCATTTATACATCCACATTGCTTTGGCTCATAATGCCAAACATCACAACAATACAATGAACCAATGCTGCTTTCAGAATTGAATGAATACTTGATAACTCCTAATGCATAAAAATTGTACATATTTGAATGAATAATTATCAATGAATAATAATATATACCATGCTAGAATTACAAGATTATTATTTAAGTCCCACTTACTTTCTCCTGCTTCCTGTCGAATTAGAATGCTATACTTAGCTTCCAACCTACATGCTAAGATTCACATTTATTTGTTGATTGTTATCATTTTTATTTAACATATCAAACCCAAGCTCTGACTGTATAATAAACCAAGAGTCAGCAGAAGTATAAATGTCTAATACCGGCAGGTCTGGTCTTTACTAATCAATATTCTAAGTTCATAAATCATGATATTGTTATTTGGGTAATAATTTATTTTTTATAATTTAAAGAGGATACAAAATTGACTTTAAAGAGGGGGTATTGTACAAAATAGATTTTTCGATGAGGAAGAATCAAAAACATGCCTGAAGAGGTTTTTGATGTCAAACATACATGGTTGAGTGATCTTTCCCGGGTCCTTTTCAACCCTTCTTATAGTTAGCTGTACAATTCTGTGCAATGCTCTGTCCACAAGTCTACGTCACCCATGCTCCCACATGACATTTTCTATAAATACACAAAACTTGATACAAAACTGTACACAGCAACTTGACACACCTGATGTGCACTAGTTTCATTAACGGGATGCACACTTGTTGGATTGCAATGGCGCTCTGCAGGGGGAGTGGGAGAGTCAGAGCCCTAAAAAAGAAAGTGAAACTTAAAAAACATGTTAAAACAGTTGTTTTTTGGTAAATATAGTCTGTTCAAAACAAAAGGTAACATGGTGATCTAAATATGTTGTGTTGGCAGTTAATATACCATAGTAATGCAATACCCCCTCTTTAACATGTGCTACTACAAATTTACATTCTCCCCTTCTTGATAATTATTATATTTTGCGACATTCATTAAAAATGTCTGTCACAAATGGGAAAACAGGTTGCAAACATTGTAAAGTGTAATACAAAATGACAATAATATAATGCAAGTTTCTGTTGTGTAAATGCGGACTTTGCTGCTTTTGAAATTTGGGTGTCATTTTTCATTTTATGGATTATACTAATTGCTTATTTTAATGCTAAGATGAGTTCATGTATGGTTTAACAAAGGAACTGCATAATTGTTACTTCAACATGAGAACAAGAGAATGACATGTTTTTGTCATTTTTGTTATGTCTAGATGTCTGGAGCAAACTGTACATAAGATCATTTGTTTCAATGTAAAAAATAGAAATGCAAACTTATTTTAATACTTCCTGTCAGTTTTATATGTACAGTATGAATAAAAGCTATTCTCTAGGTGGCTTATCTTTGTTTTGCTTGTTTATTTAATTGAGTTGTTCTTTGAAAGCAGACCTATGATGCAAATGACCTTTTCAGAGTTTTTAACCATGTTATAGTTATTTTCCCTCACCATTTACTCACCTAAAGTTGTATTTGGAGTGATTTGTGTGTGCTTGAGCCAACTGTAATCTCGATCCTCGTTTTCACCGCCACCGGCATACACCCACTGCTCTATACTTCTCCAATTTTATTTTCTTACTTTCTGATACGCAGAGTAAAAAATATCAGTTGAGTTGTGTTTTGTTTCATTCACACGTTTGAATAATCCATTATTATTAGTGTGTTAACATCTCCAAACCTCAAAATGCTGTTCGACCGTGTGATGTCAAGTTGTGGTAGTTTTGAAGTTAACAGCTGCCTTTTACCTTCTATTCAGTAGGACGTAAGCACTTTCTGTATTGCCACATGACATCACAAGGTGGAACAAAGTGTTTTCAGTTTGAGAGAAGAACATAGTTTCTTAACCTGTGTAATGAAACAGAACTCAACTCCGCCTATACTTTTGATGAGGAAACCACATTAGCAACATAGATCAGAAAAACAGCGTAATGTGGGCCCTTTAAGCACAAACAAGTTTTTACAAAGCAAAATTAGTCCAAGTAATGCAAGTCTCCTGTTCTTTCCCTCAGGCTCAGGATTTGAAGGGGCGGGCCATCACATCTGTCACTTAAGAGTATTCACGCTGTTCCCTTGGGCTCTTAGTTTTTGTGCCATGTGAAGATAACCAATTACTTTCTTTAGTTTAGTATAGTCCAGATCTACTGTCTACGGTTGGATTGATTTTCCTTCCAAACAATCAGCACTTCGTTTTATGGTTTTGCCTTTACAGTTATAATGAAAGTCTTTATAAATGTCTTTCAAAAAAAATGACTACATTTTGTCATTTCAGATTTGATAGTTTACTTTTGTGTTTATTTAATGTGAGAAGCCCTTCCAGCCATCTTTGATATTGTAAGATCTGAGGGCAAGATGCAGCATGCTACTCAGCAAGATTTGAACCGGCAATCCTCTGGTTGTTAATGGACTGCTGCTGCTGTAGCCTCCTGACTACCAGTAGTTCAAATTTGTCCTCTCTGGAGGACATAAGTAAACCTGAATATCTCCAACGCAGTGCATACAACTGAAATAAGTCCTTTTGACATCTACAGAGGATGTTTAGGGCTTTTCAATGATACAAAAATGTGGGCTTGGGCTTTGGTACCTGTTTTTTTTTCCATCAAGGAAAATGCCATCCATCACTCCAAGCACATTTCATGGGAACAATAAAAAAATAAGTGGGAATGGGAAAAATAAGTGCATTTTACTTTTTATTGAGCAAATTTTGGCTTGAAATGTTGATGGCATATTTAATAAGTCTTTAAACAACACATTTAAACATTGTCTAATAAATTTTAACAGTTTTTTAGTGTAGTATGAAAAGTGTTTCACAAATGTAGTGGACAGATGATATCTGGAAAATAAAACTTTTTTTTTGAAAAAAAAAATGTTTTCAGTATTCCAATTACCTTACAAAGATGAGAGAATTTTAAAATAAAGGTGATTGGACAACATTTTTTTCTTCTGGTAGTCAGTGAGGATATATATTAATATTGTATTTATTTATTTTTGTATGTATTTATTTTTATGTATTATTTATTTATTTTATTTATTATTTGTTATTTTTTTTTTTTTTATTATTTATTTTTATTTTTATTAATATTATTATTATTACCTTTATTTTTATTTTATTTATTTCTTTATCTTTTGTTTATTGTACAGCACAAAGCATGTAAAGATTCACCATATCCAACAATTATATTTAAATCAAATCAATATAAATGTGATAGGATACTTCTAGCTTACTTGCATCCAAAGGAATAACATATGTATATTTATATGTGTGTGTATATATATTAATCTATATATATAATATCATAATATATATATATATATATATATATATATATATATATATATATATATATATATATATATATTATATATTATATATATAGATATATATATATATATATATATATATATATCTATATATATATATATATATATTATATAATTAATTTTAAAACCATATACATGTATAATTATGACAAGGCAAGGTAGCTACTGCTTAAACAGAACATAAAAATATAATTCTCACAGACAAACAAAAAGTAAAGCGCAGGGAAAAAAAATTATTTTGAGATATTGTACAAAAATGTATATTCTGATGACCTTTTTTTGTTTGTGTCCTGGGTAAATGTCTGAAAATATTTAAGTATTTTTCGTTTTCAAAACTGGATTTATTGCGTTCCCATTTAGCTTTGTGCAGTTTATATAGGATTTGTCATGGTTTGGTTGCTTCCGTTTGCGGACCTCCCACTAGCGCTGATGGAGGATGTAGCGCAGCACAGCAGGTTGGACAGAAGGACGCGCGCACGGCCAATCGTTCACCGTAGACAGGCGAGCCCACGGCATCAAGAAGCACCGTGCATCCGCTACCCGTCAAGTCTTATCCGTGGGACCGCCCTGCTCATCGGGTGATCTAGCATGCCATTCTCCCGTCTTTTACACGACAACAGCTACCATTCACCGCCGTGCACTTCTGGCTGCCTTTACGTGACCGAGAGGAGTACATTACGCACCGCCCAGGCCGTTCTCAGTAGCAGCCTGCCCCTGAATGAGCATTAGCAGCTAACCAGCTAATGTCACCAGGTACATTTGCTATTTTTGGAGAGTTTTAAATTCAAATTCAGGTTTAATACATTCATATGGCGTCTTGGCGTTTATTATCCAATCGTTTACCGCGATGTCACGCTGATAAAAGTATTTTATTAGCGAAATGGGCTAGCTGTTGTTAGCCACTAGGAAGCTAACAGGCTAATCCATCAGTGACGTAGAAAAGCGCACGGCTATCGGAGAAGCGGAGGTGACAGGAGCATGGAGAGGATGGAGAGGATGGAAGACGGTTTTGTAATGAGAATGACTAGCAAAAACACAGTAAATGCGTTACAGTTTAAATGAAATGTCTGAGTTATAATTAAAGTACGGTTAATAGTAGCGACGTGACCACAGTGCCCTTGTACGCGTGTGTAACTGACGTCAAAAACATGAATTTTGCACAGACGTCGAAATTCAATCGTTCAACCCACTAAATAACCGTTAACTCCACCCGTAGCGTAACTCGTCAATATCTGTTTGTTATTATTATTTTATTTTATTATGTTGTAAAAGGACAGATGAGAAGGTGGTTTGCCTTCAGTTTGAGTCGTGATGGTGTAAATGGTGAGTACAGTAACTAAAAGGTAGGTAAGAAAAAAATAAAAATAAAACACGTAAAAATGATAAGGGACAACTGCAGCCTGTGACGCACAACGTGACCAGATACCTTATCATAAAAGCACTGCATGAAATAATCTGGATGAATGTGGAATATCCAGCTCAATTTAACTTGATTTGTATAGTGCATTTTATAAACATGATTTGAGTGAGTTTTCAAAGTGTTGCACATAATAGCAATACAAAACACATTTACCTCTACACATTTAGCTCTAAAAGTCAGCATAATTAGAAAAATGAAGTGAATAAATAAAAAAAATTAAGTCAGTAAATAAGATGAGTTTTAAAGAGAATAAAATTGATAAAAATCAATAAATTAAATTGATAGGTTCACACTTAACCTAATTAGAGTTCAAAAGAGGAGAAGACAGAGAGATTATTATTGCTATACTCATGAGGAAAAAAGACGGGGAGGCCGAAACCTTCAGATTACAACCTCCTCTCTCTTTCTGAAGTCTCCACCGCCTTTCTCCTCCTTTATTCAGTTAGGATCCCCTGACAAAGCAGTGAGGCAGTGATGTGTAACTAGGGATCCTAACTGAATAAAGGAGGAGAAAGGCGGTGGAGACTTCAGAAAGAGAGAGGAGGTTTCGGCCTCCCCGTCTTTTTCTCCTCATGAGTATAGCAATAATAATCTCTCTTGTCTTCTCCTCTTTTGAATTCTAATTAGGTTAAGTGTGAACCTATCAACTACATTACATTACCTTTAAGATTCACAGTGAGATCAATAAACATGTTAAAAATATATTGAATCCATCATAAATTACATGAGTAAAAGACATGAGACCACACAACACCCAGTGAAAAGCCAGTCTTAAGGTCTTAAGACGAGACTGAAAGAAGACCTATTGTGCTTGTGTTTGCTATATAGTTATAATTAATGACAACTTGTATTATTCTTATAAATTGTACATTTTAAATTGCAAAATTAATCTAAAGTGACTTGATAAAAGAAACAATTCAGCTGACTTTCACAGTGCCAAATGGTCGCTGACCTTGCTGTAATGTTATTACAACCAAGACCTGGGAAGTTGTCGGCACCTCTGCGTAGCTGGGCATGATGCTAGCAAGCTGCAGACTTTTTTTTGTTTGTACCAAATGCAGAGTGTTCCATGGCTTAGGGCCGGTCACAGAGAAGGCCCTGTCCCCCCAGGTTTTAAGTCATGCCCACACACTTAAATGCTTGCACGTGTGTAAATCTGTAAAGACTTGAATGGAGTGGCCTCAAAATACATCTCAGACCTCATTCAAACAAAACAAAAAAATCTCAAAATCAATTGTTAAATTAACAGGAAGCCAGTGCAAAAACGCACAAATCAGGGTTCTTATTAAGAGCAGTGCCACAGAGTTCTGGACTGGCGGCAAGCAATAATATGATAAAATAGAAAATGGTGAGACCAGAACAGGATATTGGCTGCTACGCAGTTGTAGTTCATGACTGTAATTTATCATAAGCTCCAGTGTTGACAGAGAGCAAACAGCGTTGCATGTGGTTTAAATGACACGGGTGTATCATAAAACATGTATTACCTGCTTTACCCCAGGAATACAACCTTGACATGTTATAAAAACTGATTAAACGTTATGGATGCAACAATATACACAAATAAAATGACAATCAGGCCTATAATACAGGCTAGGCTACAGATGGAGTGATAGCCTGTTTTTTTTTTTTTCATGGAAGATACAATTTATCTTTTAGATTCCAGGTAGCCAATGGCAGAGAGAATGAGCCAACATTTTGAGGCCAATATATGAAGTCAGTGCGTATACAAAAAGTATAACAAACAATAATGTCCCTCTATATCAGCCAACCACAATGTTAATATGATGACCATGATTTTAGACACTTTAACATCTGTAATATGCATCATAGTCATGTGTGAGGCCAGAGAAAATGTTACAGCACACTTGGGATTATACATTTTCTAAATGTAGCTTTATTATGCTAATACTATGGATGATGGCAGCACAACACGTCAGAGTGGGTGAATAACCGTTTGAGCTCAGAGCTTATATAACCAGTGAGTGCTGCCTGCACTTCACTCTACCAGATCTGTGCTGATGTGCTGCTTCAGCCTGCACTATTATGTTAGCTTGGATGTAAAAGCTCCAATATCAAAAGTGAGGATGTCACAATATTACATGTTAGAGTTACGATTATTGTCAGAAGAAACTTCATGATTTTAAATGGTCATATTTATATATTTTTTTAGTTCCTACAAATATTTTGTGACCTAAATGATCACAATTATTGATTAACCCGATTAATCTTGATGTTCCTAATCCAAAGTCTTACAGCGTCTAAAATTATACTTCTGAAATCTAAAGATACTGTTTTTGTGATTATTAAGGATGTTTGCAGTACAATTTCTATTAGACCTAGGTCCTTAATTGGCATAAGAAGACACACTGTAAAAGAGGCTTTCACATTATTAAAAATTACCAACTGCGATTGTTTTGTTAAAGCAACAACCATATCACAAGATGATCTAGTATATGTGTATATGTATGTATGTATATGTATGTATGTATGTGTTTGTTATATGTGTGTGTGTGTGTGTATATATATATATATATATATATATATATATATATATATATATATATATATATATATAAAAACACATATACAGACATGCACACAGGTTAATACTTACCTATCACTGTTTAATGTGCCAAAAGCTTCCATTCTTTATTTTCTTTAAAGCTGCACTAGACATGAGCTAAGACGCTGTGGTCTGTGTGCATGTTGTGACAGTTGCTGATATGTCTCTGAGCAGGTCTTCACACTGCCTGTTCTCCTCTGGCGTAATATCTGCTCTGGCTGCGCTCCAGAAGACTCCAGCGGCAGCCGGCCAGACCAGCGTGTTGATTACGCTGCTTTGATGCTTTTGCAAGATAAAGAGCTTTGTTTTCTGTATGGGCCGTACTTGCTGTAATTGATATGTTGGGGAGAATCGCTTTCTGTAAATAGCTTCTGTAATGAGAGAGATTTCAGTGCCAGCTTGTGTTTGATCAAGTACAACAGAGAGCAATGGTTAGATACCAAGAGTTCCATCATTTGGGGAAGCATTTTGATATCAGTCCTGTATCATGACTTTACAGTTTTTATTATTAGGATAAATAGTGATATTCCACATACTTCTTTTAAGGAGTCATTTTTAGATGTTCCTACAGCATTACATGGCCTGCTTTGGAAAGCTGTAAGGGAGGAGCACCCTGGCTCTTTCAGCTGTGCCTTATGGACAGACTGCTTTCATGATGAATTGATTGAAATAGTAATCAGTTGAATGGTTGGGTTTGGTCAGTTCTGGTTGGTGTCTCAGTATTCTACTCCATCACTTTATTCAGATCACAAGCTCCTGATACTGGGTACATCAAATTTCATATTATTCATTGTACAGTGAAATAGAATGGCTAAAAAGCCAATAATTCAGTAACTCTCATAATTTGGCACCCGTAGCTAGTTGTACATTATCATTTAGATAGCTAAAAGACCCTTCAAATGTCTGCCATTGCACACCTCTAAGTCAATAAAAGGAGATTTGTGATGGCATTGTGTTTTCTCAGAGCACAGCATTACAAGAGCTTTAGCAGATGTAAAATATTTAAGTCACTGTGTCAGGTTTGTTTTTCAGAGTGTTGTCTATTGAGCTTCTTTCCTTAATTTGTCTTTAATTACATTTAATAACTAATTATGTAGGATACCTTGTACATATGTTGGACAGTAAGGCTTTACAATTGCATGTAAAAGCCACCATGTTTTATCCAGTAATCAGAAAAAATGGTTGACATTTGGTATCCAACAGACACAATGACAATGAATCACACAGTAAGAGGGTCTGGCCCGGCCTCTGCTCACCCTGCCTCTCTTATGGTCACAAGCAGCTGCAGGCTAAGCCTGTGTTGATAGTGTCGCTAAGGCCATAGTCCAGGCCTTATCCTGAACAAAGCTGTGCTCTAAGGTTCTTAACTCCCCCTCAGGAGTTGTCCTGGAGGAGCCTACAAATTGGCTCAATGAAGTTGTAATGAGAGCTGCTTTGGCTCTGGTCACAGTGCTCTCTGCTATATTTTTATAATGGGGATGGTAATGCCCTGGCCTGGTTCAGGCAGGTACTGACTGGTGAAAAAGCCTTAAAAGCCTGTCTTTACTTAATTACAGTGCCAGACCTGCAACTGATTGTTTTGGTAGTTGATACTTATTGTTTAATGAATATTATGCTCCAAGCAATATGAGATGAATTGAGAAGTTAATGCCTATTCCCAAGTTTTTTTCGAGTCCACCATGGATTTCCAATGAACCCTGTACATTGCTTAACGGGGCAATTCTTATTCCTGATCCTGGCTCAAGTCTTGAGAATGGCCACTGCTCACAGCTGGTTACCTAGTGGCGCTGGTTGAAGGATAGCCCACCACTCATAATCGCCAATTTGACTTGATGTTTCATGCCGTATTTCTATTTACTTGTAATTTCTTAAACAGACTGTATTTTCTTTTGTCAGGTGGAAGCCAGCCCAGAGTCCAGCCCCAGGTCCATAAAGATGCCTGCACTGTGGGCGGGCTCCAGGTGTGAGGAGTGACTCTGACAAAACGGCTGCGCTCAGACCAAGATGGAGAAAAAGAAAATGTGTCCTCGCCTGCTCGACTACCTGGTGGTGGTCGGAGCAAGGTAACTGTTGCTCAATCACATCACATGCTCCCATGCTTCTTAAACCATTTTTGGGAAGGCAAGTCACTGTTTCAGTGAGTCACTTGTCTTTTTAGTAAGATAGATGGCACACAGTGGTCTCATTAAGAGCTGTTTTTACAATATGCTTGTACTGGGGCAAAACAAAGTTGTTTTTTTTATTAGATAGAAAAAAAATGGACCACAAACAAATGCGTAAAATCAAATGACTATTTTCAGACGTATTGAAATAATTCTTCCACTGGTTTTATTAAAACAGTTTAAATAACCAAAAGGTAAAATAATGGCTGAACTGCCCTTCACTGCCTCCAGCATAACAATAACAAATGATTTGACTTTTAAAGATTTTATACGATGAAATCATTTGAGACCTGACTGAATCTGGGGAGCTTCCTTGTTCCTCAGGGAATCCAGGCGAGGAAGGGGATAGTGGAAGTAGGTTTGGGGTAAACTTGGAACATGGAATTGCACTCTTTTAAGTCCAACTCCAAGGAGAAATGCCTGATATAATTTGTAGTCCATGGACCACTTTTAACAGTACACTAATCTGACAAATTGTCCTCGAGTGTTTTTGAGGCTTGACATTTCCATGTAATTGTAGGCTTTCAGAAGTCCTAATTGGCACATTAGGAGCTGTCACATTTTATTTCTGTAGCTGTAGGGGGAACATTGGGCATCTTCACATTTTTTATATTTTCTCAAATAACTGTAAAAACATTTTAGCATTTGCTTAATCCTTGTGAGTTCATTTGTATTTGTTTTTTATTTATTAAAGGGGCAATGCATATTAAAAATAAGATGATGCAAAAAACACGCAGGATTGCAGCCAACACTAATTTCCATCCTTAGGCCAGCCACACAACCCACATAATTCATAAAACATGACAAAAGATACAATAGCAGCTTGCACTTGCATCTCTCACTCACACACTCTAAAACACAGGCTAACAAACTTGTCATTTGTAAATACCAAACACATCTCTCACTGTATGCACACACAGCCTTAACATCTATCTGCAGGTCTATATGATTGTAGTCCCAGGCTTAAGTGCAAAAAGCACTGTTTAAATTTGGTAGTGTGGACAGATTTGATTTTTTTCAATAGCCATGATTTAAGTTGCTCAGAGAAGGAACTGTATGAAGGTAGTACAGTAAAAACAAAAAGCCTGCCCTAAGGCACTTTTCCCTGATAGAATTGCTGTTTTTTGTTTTTTTTTTTTTTTTTTTTTTTTAAAAAAAAAAAAAAAAAAAAAAAAAAAAAAAAAAAATCCAGGTAAAATTTGTACACAAGTAGAGTCTGCAAGTTTAATCATGTTTTCTCAGCTCAATATATTATATTTCAAAATAATACAGTGATGCTGGGTCTTTGTTTTTTGTCTAGAGTTTTAAGGGCTTATTTATACCATACCATTTCAATTAAATTTCATTATGGACATCACATTACAGCAATCAGACAAATTTTGTATTACATGGCACAGCTCTGGTGGTAGAATTTAAGTTTTTCTATGTGTGTGACAGGCAGCCGAGTAGTGACAGTGTGGCACAGACCCCTCAGCTGCTACGGCGCTACCCTCTGGAGGACCACACAGACTTCCCTTTGCCTCCTGACGTAGTGTTCTTCTGCCAACCTGAGGGCTGCCTAAGCATCCGGCAGCGGCGCGTCAGCCTGCGGGACGACTCCTCCTTTGTCTTCACTCTCACAGATAAGGACTCGGGCATCACGCGCTACGGCATCTGTGTAAACTTTTACCGCTCGTTCCAGCGCGGCCACCACCGGCCTCGACCCGATAAGACCCATGACTGTGGAGCACAGGGGGAGACCAGTGAGGGCTCGGACAACAGCGGCACAGGGCCTGGCTCAGCTCTGTCTGCCCCACACTCTGATCTACCTGCCCCGGGGGAGGATGGAGATCAGCCCTCTGACATAAACACCAGTAAATCCCCTCAGCACAAGCACCGCAATGCCAAAATGGCTGCCCGCAACCGCAACAGCACCCTGACCTCCCTATGCATCCTCAGCCACTACCCATTCTTCTCCACCTTCAGGGAGTGTCTGTATATCCTCAAGAGGCTGGTGGACTGCTGCAGTCAGAGGCTCACCCAGCGGGCTGGCCTCCCCCGCGCCGCTCAGAGGTCAGTTCTACACTCTATCTGCTCTATTATTGTGGTGTGGTGGTATCTGTGGTGCTCCTACTGTTGCTGTCTGTGGGCTCTTATTACTCAGTGGTCAGTCATCAGTACCTCACTCACATCTTCTCTCTAGGCTTATTATGAAAATTACTATATCGACATATATTCATTACTTTTTTTTCTTCAGCAATTTCACATTTCAAAATGTTATCGACAGGCCTACTCTGTTCTTACTGTTACTGTGATACTTCCTCTGCTGCTGTGTCTCTGAGCTTTTGTTACTCATACACAGGAGTCAAGTGTTATTGTTGTCCTTGATGCACTCTCCTTAAGTGCCTGTCAAACCAGATAAGAGCCGTGTAATCACTCTGCTCTATATTCATTTTAGAGGCCATAGTGGAACATCACATTTTATAGACTAAAGTCAGACTGAAGATGGAGTTTCCTATCAATTTTACTGTTGGTATGATAATCAATTTATTCACGGAACTTTTCTTTAGCTTAGATTTTCTTCAGATTTGGTTATTTTCAAATGATTCTTCATATTAAGTTCAGAGATTTAAAATATAGTAGCACTCATCAGTGCACTCATCAAATATTGGCGCATTACAACATGTTTACAAAAAAGTCAAATTATTAAACTAACCCACTAGCACATTTCAAATAGAGCAGGTAAGCATTGGGAGGAATAAAGAAAAGAGTAAGAGAGGAGGAGGGGTGTGGTATTGGGTATAAGGAACAGTGTGATTGGTCTCCTGATGGGAGAAACAAGTACATTTTTGACCAATAAGCACCAAAATTGCCAAAAAGTGACTAGGAACTGTAAATTATGCTTTTAAAACGCCATGTGCACAGTTTAGTAGCAAAAAGGTGGATTTAGTGTTTAGTTCACCAATCTGTACTCGTTAGGGTTTTTGATTCTGTTAGAAAGTAACGAAGTAGAAAAGTAAAAGTACTTAAGTCATCTAGACTGTTATACATTTAACTTTAACACTTGAGTCGTCAAAATTTTCTTTAGAACTAGCCTTTTATTAGAGTTATTTTTTGCTCTTGCCCTGTAACAAAATTAAGTAGCCTTAGTCTACTTCTTAACACTATGCGGCATCGGACTGTTATCTACATCGGAGTCTATGAGTACACCAAGGCCAAATATCGGTATTGGATTGTTTAAAAAAAAGAATCGGAACAACACCTCACCCCTCGTTTTGGCAGATTGGAGCTCTGCACTCACATTGATAAATCCCACGCACCCTCTGCCATATGCTAAAATATACACACAAATGTACACTCTTTTCCGCAATGTAAGTAAATGAGGGCCAGTGTGTTTGTTGCAGCCGGAGACATCAATCATGTCAATTTTAAAAATGGTTGACAGAGGAGATAAAACTTTTGGACCAGACCAAAAGTGCTGGCACTACAATCAGAACAGTGAAAAGATGGTCCACACAGAAGCATATACTGGAGATGGTTTGGTGTGTTTCCAAAGAGCTACCCTAGATGACAACTGGAGTGCAACAACTGATCTGAGCTCCGAGTAGTGCCTTTAGTTCTGGAGATGATTAGGTGTACATCACTCATCACCTTTTCCACCTGCTGCCCTCAGGTCAAAAGTACATGTTTGTACAGGCCCAGAACAACCAGACTGACCAACAGTCTGTATCCTCAGGCTGTGAGGCTGCTGAACGGTCCCCCCTCCCCTCTCTGTCTCCCTCCCATGAATAATAACCACATCCACCAAAAACACTGAGGCAGACTTTGCGTTGTTGCGTAATGAAATTAAACTCCACATATGTCATTGCATGCACTGATGTCATTATTGTGCTAATATTTATACTGGGGTTGTTGGATGGGGTCTTGCACATTTGATATTGCACTTTCCATTAAAGCTATGTAGTGTTTGATGCTCTGAAAGTAATCTTGTTGTTTTCTATGACAATAAAATCTTGAATCTACTGATTGTGAAAATCCAAGAGGCTCACAGCTAGCCTTCTTCTTCTTCTTCTTCCTCCTCTTCCTCTTCTTCCTCATCTTCTTCTTCCTCTTCTTCTTCCTCCTCTTCTTCTTCCTCTCCTTCTTCTTCCTCTTCTTCTTCCTCTCCTTCCTCTTCCTCCACCACTACTACTACTAAAACATGCCTTCATTTCATCCAGAAGGTCAATTGAATTTACAGTGGACAAAAAGGACAATGGCCGCTGCATTCAGCAGTGAAATGTCAGAGCACCCAGGTCAACAGGACGAGAGCGGCTCACCTACAGACACAAGCGCATTCACGACACACTCGTATACATGCACACACATTTGCACGCACACACAGAGACTATATAAGGAGCACAATGGAACTCACTACAGCATGACGTGTCAGGAGACCAACGCACTCTCCCATTTACATTTGCTATTCCTCTGAGTCAGACTGCAGTAACATCTGTGTTATCCTTTGTGTAGGAGGATAAATGCTTACATTCACTTAAGACTCATTATGTCCTATACAGAATTTCTACTATTAAATACTAGACAGTATAAAATGTTATAGCTTTGTGTGTTGTTGCCATACTAAAATTTCAAAATCTTTCAATACTCAGGAATAGACTGCGATACTCAATACAAATTTCCAGACAACTTTCATAATAAAAAAGAATGGTGCAAATATTTGGGATTTTTCTAACAAACATTGCAATATGATTTGCGATGTTTAGTAATAATTTAAATGCATCCTGGAGAATTGACATTAAGAAATCTGAACAAACTAATAAAATGATGATATTTCAGAACATGTTTGTGCAGATCTAAACTACAGGGTTGGCAGTTTTTTAGGTAAAATAAGATGAGATATTATGTTTGTGGAGAAAATAATGGTACTTCAAAAATTGCAGCCCTTACACTTTGCTAATTTGTGTCAATTTTGAATCAATTGCAATTAATCTTGGCATCCTATAAAAAGGACATTTAGCATAATGAGACCAGTTCCCAACAAAAGTCTTGGTTTTGTCATCAAATAGTTTTTCTATTGCCCTTTCACTACTATCCAATACCAAGCCAAACCAACACCTAAAACCAGACCAACAGAAAGAGCAAAAGGACATCATGTTAGTGTTGTTTACTCAGCTTCTGTCTCCCATCTGTTGATTTCACAATCCACTGTGTATGAAATCATTACCACAAACCTGCTCCACCTCGTCAGTTATGCCTAATAATAACTTGTCTTGTTGCATCAGCATAGCAATTAGAATGGCCACATTAGGCTTGTCAAAAGTATCGAAAATCTTGATACTAGATACCCATTTGAGCAAGTATCTGTACTAAAAAGTCACATTCACTGGACAGAAATGAAGCTTTCTTGAAAAGATTTTGAATGATCATGGGCTGTATCAGGACAAGTATAAGACCACATGAACTAGTATGGAACCTACCTAGATGACTGATCACCCAGATATAACACCACATGGTAATATAAAAGAAAGTACTACAATTTAATGTTGAAAATCATTCTATTGTTTAAAGAAGACGTTTTTTTTTTTTTTAAATTATTATTATTATTATTGTGGTATTAGAATTGGTATTGAGTATGCAGTCTATTCCTTAGTATCAAAATTGAGTTTGAAATTTTAGTATCGTGACACTATTATGAACACAACACATTACATGCACAAAGTACTCTTGTATTAACCTCGTGTTTAACCTCACGTAGAGATTGTTTTTTTTGTTTTTTTTAAATAAATAACTGCTTTTCTTTTCTTAATTAATTCCAAGTAATTTAAAAGATTTCCCGCTCCCACATAATCAAGTGTTTTAAGTATTAAATGTTGAAATGTTGTCAGTTTTCAACCTGCAGCCTGGCTTTAGTGAGTGACAGCAGAAAATGTGGAGCAGCACATTGGTCTGATGACACATGCTTGATGCCTGTGCTGTGACAGTGTCCTTTCGGTTCCATGGTGGATGACACAAAACAGTGCTATTTCAGAGCTGCAAAGTGTTAATTAGGCTGTCAGTGTGGGAAGACTGCCTCTCACTGCCTCTCTATGGGCTTTGTATAGCATCGACATTTACACTTACACTATTTATACAGTTATGTTATGGTGCTATAGTTTGACCTTTGTTTGACAGATATATTATGTACATATCATCTTTTGGGGATATTCACTTTGGATATACAGGTGATGTTATTCCTGCTTCACAAAAATGCTTAATGCACCTGCTGCTTGAATTCCCTCTTTCCTCTCTCAAGAGGTAGAAAGCCTAATGAAGAATGGCTTACAGAGTGCTACTGCAAGCGACTGGGAGGATTTTTTTCAAAGAAAAAAAGCACTGCTCATTATGGACAGCATGAGGGCCGATATAACAGATTCTGTGAAAGCAGCCATCAAGAGAACAAACTCGGCTCTTTACTGCGCAAGAGGAAGAGGAAGAGGAAGATGAAGATGGCAACCAATGACTTTTCAACTAAACCTACTTAAAAACCTAAACCTTACCATGATTCCTTTTGGCATAGTGACCTGCGAAAAAATCACCATTGGTTGAAGCTTTTGTCCGGATGCTGTACATTTCAGTACACAAGTGAAATGCGTTTGCTCATGGCCAGTTGTTTTCAGCACGATTCACCTGTCCTGTTAAAAGTCCTAATGAGAGATAAGTCAAATGTCAAAGGTACTTCATCCATGTTCTGATTCGATGGAACTCTGGGCGATCTTTGTTTTGAGTGAATGTGTGGAATTTTGTCAGCAGCTTCCTCCCGACTATGAGGAAAAACTTAGATGTCTGTAGAGATGGGACAATATACGATAATATCGTTAATCGTGATAAAAAAAGTTCCGCAATTAATCGTTTGTAGCATTTTTTAAATAATCGTGATTATTGCGCACGATTATAATCGTCTTTAAGGCACCAGACTGCCTCATGTTTCTGATTTCAATACAATGTTTAGATTCTAGTTTTGGTGTTTGCTCACACGGGGGCGCTCTGTCATAGCAATGACACTTGTTGCGTCTGTGCCTGTTCTGGTGGCAGAATCTGCGGAAAAAAAGCTTCGGCTCCGAGGGCAAAAACCAGCAACTTGCACTCACATATACGAGACAACCATCTTGCATTGTTTGACAAACTTGAGCTGAAAATATTCATCGTAAGTGACATAAACTATTGAATGTAGATTGTGTTGTGTGTAGCATTAGCTAAACAGCATTTTATCGACACACGCAAACGATATATCTTACCTACAATCATGTCAATAGCAGAATAATTACCGATCGAAAACAGCATTCAGTCCATCCAAAAATAAGGTCCTCTACTCCATCGTCACTCTTTGACACGAACCGCTCCGGGTCCGAGATGCCTCAAGTTTAACTTGTACAAACATCCACAGTGTCCTCGATCACATACTTCCTTTGTTTTGTCCGTTTCCTCGTGTTTAGAAGCAAAACTGTTGCAAAATAACAGTCCATAGAATGCGCACGCATTATGCATGGATCCACTCGGCTTTGTTTACGTACTCGGCAAGTTCCATCTGTTTACAGAAAAGCACGGCATGTCATACACGTGTTCTGCTGCTCAATGGCTGTAAGGAGAAAACGTCACTAAATTTGTGTTATGTGGTTGGTTGATTCTACACGGGCGGAGAGTGGGGTGTAAACTTTCAGTCACCTATACCACTGATTCGCTGTCTGGGGCTCCAGTTACCCACAACCCCCACCTTATTGGACAACACTGGTGTCAATCAGAAGCTAACATGTTTGTTTATCACTGAGAAACAAAATTGATGCTGTCTTAAGTTTATTATGCCTGAAATCGACCAAAGAAATGCAAAAAAGTGACGGAGCATATTTCATGCGTGGAATACTTTCCTGCAGCAGATTGGACATGAAGGATCTGACTTATTTTGTGGACATGATTTCTTCTCTGTATTATATTCTCTTGACCTGTACAGAATGAATGAGACCAACTTTGTGGAATATGTTGATCTTTGACAGAGCCCTC
This sequence comes from Periophthalmus modestus, assembly GCA_019594935.1. Classification (NCBI taxonomy): domain Eukaryota; kingdom Metazoa; phylum Chordata; class Actinopteri; order Gobiiformes; family Gobiidae; genus Periophthalmus; species Periophthalmus modestus. The sequence goes on from JAIEZT010001214.1 coordinate 17,847,342, forward strand.
AAAGGTAAGTGAAGTCCAAATCCACATTTTTGGCTTTTCAATAAAAACGTCTTTCCTGTCAGCCCTGTGGTGATGGCATGGTTTGCATTTTCGGAAAGACGAGCGCTGTAGCTTCCATTTGATTGTTTGTGTGGGTGATGCCGCAGTATATCTACATTCCTGTAGAGTTGTAAAGTAGACCCGGGCCGTTGGAACGTTAACAAGTTAATAATTATCTTGGTTATTTTGGTGACAATAATCGTGAGTCTAAATTTTAATATCGTCCCATCCCTAGTCGTCCGTGCCTTGATGGACAGGCCTTTTCCTCTCACAAACCTGAAACACCACAGTAGTCCACCTCTGAATTCTTCAATCTTTTGGCTGCGATTGTTTTTGTTTTCAGACAGATCTGCACGGTGGAAACACCTTGGCGTCTGCTCTTTGTTTGTTAACCCAGTCTTCAAGAATGTTTTCCAGTTCGGACCATCTGCTTTTTTTTCCTTCTGAAAGCTCTTGTCGTCTCTGAATTCTTCAATCTTTTGGCTTACATTGACTAAGTTTTTCAGACTCACTGCTGCCTCACACCATCGCACCATCTCTTTCATTGTTGCCAAGCTTACTTCAGTGGCTCTATTTCCTTCTTTGATAGCCTTTTTTTTTGCTTCTGAAAGCTCTCAAAGCTGCATCAAAAGCTGCTGTTTTCCAAGTGTGTGCATAAGGCGCAAAATTACCGCTCAAAATCAAAACTAGTGTATACTAGTATACTAGTGTATACTACTACAGCTCATTGTATAGGCCGCAGGGTTCAAAGTGTAGGAAAAATTAAGTGGCATATAAGTCCAAAATTTACTGTACAAGCATTCCTGCTAAACCTGTGTGACTTCTTTAAAAACCAATGTTTTCATTTATTCTCTTGTGGCCTTGGACCAAAAAGGTGCCTTCTCACCCCACCCCAACCTTGCTCTATCACAATGCACTCTCTCAAGAATTTCTTTATGCTGCAGCCTTCTGACTGCTTGTTTCACCTCCTGTTCTGTTTTCCAGCGGCATCCCGTACGGATTTCTGCATTTGCAATGCTCACCAGCGGTTCTTTTGATTCTGTGATCTCCAGAACCAAGTGTGTTTTTTCTTGCCGCTAACCCAGACTGAGGGACTTCAGCCGGAGCTGCAGTGCAATCTTCTCAAACAGCCGGTGTCAGGGAAACACCATGGGAGACTTAGCCACTTCATAATGTAGTTGTTTGCAATGCCCTCTGTTTTGTTGACCAGAGATGATGGGATGTTTGCCATCTTCAAGGCCCATGAGCCCTTGAAAGAGCACAAACTGCACCATACCTTGTGTGGATGTTCCTGAAGCAGTCTGTGTAACATGTAACGTCTCAGAGCAGGGAGCCTGTCGCCCATCTGTGCTCTGACCCCCGTCTCTGAAATCATCTTTATCGGGCCCAAAAGGCAAATACAGTGGCAAAGAAAATTAGTGAAATGGCACATGCCAGTACAATCCTGACTTCTAGCTGTTACCATCCTGTTGTGAATCCTTGTGCTGTGCAACACATCTTCAGACCAAAATATTTTGCCATCCTGGTTGAAACTTCCTTTGGAATGTAAAAACGCCAGAGCAAACTAAATCAATCAAGGTGACACATATCCATAGGTGTTAGGTCAAGCCATACCACATGCAGGTCCACCTTTGCCATTTTGACCTCTTGGATCTGCTCCCAGATCATTGTGGCATGTTCTGTGCATCTGGGGAAGCCCAACAGCCCAGCTTTCTGGCAGCAACCATTTAATGTGAGGTTTCCACACATTTAAAATCCAATCTCCTTCATTTCACTTGTTCAGATAATTTCAGTTCATGTCTCAGTGGCTTTCTGAAAACTAAAATCTGGACTGAGTTACATATTAGAAGTTATAATGTGTGCAAAGAATATGTCTCCTAAAGATGCTTGTCCCTTCTCACCTAATATTACATCATACCAGACAAACTGTCTACATGGTTCTCAGGCATTTACACTCATTATCATCATACTGGAAAAAGGGGAGTATTTCTGTGAGTTACTTCTACATATACCTCAACAAAATGCCTTTTGAAATGCATAAGTGACCTCCTTCATTCTCATTATCGTTCTCACATAGCTGCTTTTACACCACAGTGTGAAAAGCTTTTATCTAAACTAGAACAAAAAGTTAAGTGCAGCACTTTTAAAAATAAAAGACCTGTAAACATTATTATCAAGTAGAAAAAGTAACTAGCATCATCTTGTCATGCTGCCACTGACTGTGTTACTGTGAGTAGGTGAGGTTTACACTGCACACAGCAAAAAGCACTCTTATATGCTTCAGTGTTTTGGTTTGCATAATATGAGAAAAAACACATTTGATTTTATGTATTATTATTATTAAAATGTATTCAGTTTTACTTTTGTTTGAGCTATTTAAGCCTTTGCTGTGATTGGCTGTGAGTCCCTTACACATTGATGTTACAGTGCTTACGTTCGTAGCATTGATTAATCCATGTCTCTTTCCAATGTTCTGACCATTTTGCTGATATATCTCTGACTCAGAGGTCATAGCATTACTGGGCATTAAATTGGCTGTAGGTGACGCTTTGAATATTTCTGCTACTGCTGATGGTAATAAAAGCTCTCATTCAATAGTTCACTTCCTCCCATGAGAGATCCTCTGTATTTACAATTCAAGTGTTGCGCATACAGACTGACGAGAATACATTTGCTCAGGAAGAGTCAGGATGCTCTGCCTCTACTACTGCTGCTACTGTTGGTTATATACTTTTTAAATAAATCCTCAAAACCCTTAAAATTTAGGTTTGTAAGATACCTAACCTAGTCTTTGCCACTCTTGAAAATGCATCATGACAAAGAATCTAGTGTCTGGGATGGTGTCAAGCAGTTGATTTCTCAGGATTTCTAGTAACACAGTGCCTGATTGGATAGTAAAAGGCGACCCAGTTTCTGTATTAATTATTTCCTGAGAAAATGTTATGTCTTTTTATTTTACAGTCTATTTTTTTCTTATTAAATGCTCTTTACATCATGCTTTTCTTGGTAAAAGCTGCTAATCTTTCCAAGAATGAGTTAAAATCAAGTACAGGCCCTTCAAGTATTTTCTCCACATCTGCATAGAATCATCTATTGTTTGTATTGTGGTTGAATAAATTAAGTGTATATTCTAGACTTAATAAATGCTTTTGGTAAACGTTCTTGCACAGTGCTACAGTGACTTTGTACTGAGAGGAGAGGAGAAGAGTGGCTGGGATTACAGCAGCACTGACAGATTGAGGTCTGCCCTCCGGAGCCTCTGCAGCTGGTGGGAGGTTCCCCAGGACTAATGATTTACCCTCACACTCAGCAAACATTCAAACAGCTTTAATGGCTTCATATGTGTCTCATCAATATTTCAGCACTCACTCGAGTCACTTAAATGTCCAATTACCTCATTATAACAGATGCAGTGTATGACTGGTTATTCCAATTGTTTGTTTGTAACAAATACAAATTTTTGTCAACTAAGGCACCATCGACTGATTAATCGACTTAACGACTAAAGATGTTTTAGATCACAATTTAGGAATTTAAGTACCTGACAACAAAATTCTCAGATGGACTGTTTGTGGGTTTATCCTTTTAGATGAGAGGGGGCTGTGTGTAGGTGAGAGATCTGAGCGAATATTGTCAATTTTGAAAGTGAAAAAGTCAATGAACTTGTTATAATTTGTGTTTGTAGGGTTGTAATATTGGGTGATCTGAGGTATGAGACAGTTGACAGTAGAAAAGGCTATGGTTGATGAGTATAGAGTACTTTTCTGACCTGGAGAGAGCTTTGGCATTGGACCTTTTGATGTTCCTGATAATCGGCCAACTTGTGCACCGTCAGGCCGGAGGTTTGAACGGCTCATTCTTCATCAAAAACGTCACAATCTCTACTGAACAAAAGCCATTAACTTAAACTGTCACTACATGACATCACACGGTGGAACAGGTAACAATGTTTTAACATGGCTTAAAGCCCACAAGAGTCAATTTTGTGTAAGAACCTTTAAAGACTTGAACACTTGCTGCACTGGTGTCCTCATGTCTCCCTTGTATTGGCTCCACAGGGACACCATGTGGAGGGTATTCACGGGCGCCCTATCATCGGAGGAGAAGAGCAGCCAGCTCTTATCTGACCTACGGGACATTGAGTCGTGGATCTACCGGCTGCTGCGCTCCCCAGTGCCTGTGGCGGGGCAGAGGCGTGTGGATGTGGAGGTGTTGCCCCATGAGCTCAAGAGGGCCCTCACCTTCGCCCTGCCCGATAACTCGCGCTTCTCCATGGTGGACTTCCCTCTGCACCTGCCCCTGGAGCTGCTGGGGGTGGACGCCTGCCTCCAGGTGCTCAGCTGTGTCCTGCTGGAGCACAAGGTGAGGAGCGGTGGGACAGATTACATTTAGGATTTCTCTAACATGTGTATTTGCTCATCTTTAGGATGTCACAATATCAAATTTACACTTACGATTGACACCTTCATTGATCACTTATCTTTACTTTTGGTTTAAAAAAAAAAAAAAAATTCCCTCCGTTGCGGCTTTAGTCTATTTAAATATATCTATATCCATATCTATCTATCAATTTTTTGGGGGGGTATAATGGCTGCAGTTACATGTGCCTAAAGTATATGATTATCAAAATGACTAGGAATGGGTGTACATATATTGGACTGCATTTGATATTTCCATTTTTATTTAAAAGACATAAGAGCGTAGCTTAGAACATAGCCACTGTTCTGCCTGTGAGTTGTCAAAATACAAAAATTTCAAACTCAATTTTGAGACTCAGTGCCACAATTATACAAAAAAACAAAAACAAAACAGACAAGTGAATGAAATTATTAAAATCAAAGCATAGTATAATCTTATGATGATCTTATGATATCGATTTTAAAACTAGTCAAAAAGAAAATATGGTATATAGTTTTGATATTAGTTGTAGCATCTATTCACATCTAGGAATATATTTTTGTACAACCCTATATCTGCTACTATTCATTTTACTGTATTTTCCAGACTATACGTGGCTCTGGAGTATAAGTTGCACCAGAGAAAAAAAGCATTATAATGAAGAAAAATACATAAGTTGCAATGGACTATAAGTCACATTTTTGGGGAAATTTATTATACAAAATCCAAGACTAAGAACAGATAATTTATCTTTAAAGGCAAGTTATAATACTAATAAAAAAGACACCAGCAGGCTGAATAGCAGTACAGCATGCTAACATAACACATAGACAACAAACTGTCTGGTATGTTTACGTAGCATATTGCCAGTTAATCAGATACGCTACACTAACGTAACATATGCCAGCTTGTCCACAAACACGAGAGATACGAGAGTTCTTTTCACTGATGTTTACTGTGGTCTTATAACTTCATCACAATTCACGCTGTAGAACTAGCAAACACATAAAAATATACACTCTTGCTCATATAACATATACTCACAGAACTGCATATGAACGCATGGAAAATATACATACCAGTTTAGCCTGCTAGTAAACAAACTGGTGAACTAGAAACTTTATATTTTACTTGTCAGTTATTTCTCAATTAGTGCTCTGTGGGGTAAGACTTTGCATTAGCGTAAAAGGCTGAACTGGAAAACAGGAAGTAGTTTTCGTGACCTTTAACTAGACTTATGATAAACTAAACATTTACCGTGATTTTCGGACTATAGAACGTAAGAAAATCAATTTTGTACATATATAAACTGCACCTAAATATAAGCTGCAGGTTTTCATGTTGTAACATGAGATATTTACTCAGAAAGACGGTACAGTGTTCCCTTGCTAGATCGCGGTTCACTTTTTACGGTCTCGCTATTTCGCAGAATTTTTTTTTTTTTTTGCAATTTTGCATGCTTTTTTACAGTATATAAAGGCGCGTGTTCTAAGTCCTGAAGGACACGCCGTGTCTCCTGTACAATACAGAATGGGTTCAGCCAAATTTACCAAAATGTTCGATGCTGCAGAGTGACTCTGAAACACCGGGGTGTCAAGATCGTGTTGTACGCCTTGGCGCTCCGACGCGCGTTGTGGACGCTCTGGACGGTCTGCGAGTGCCTGTGGATGTTTAGTTTTCTCTGTGTCTTTGTGAACACTGCAGACCAGGTTGAGAGAGTGACTTTAGTGTATTTATTACATAAAACGCATCAAAGGAGGTGAGCGGCTCTGTGACGCGTTTGATGCATGAAAATACGCCGCAGAAGCACAAGACATGCGTCTACAGAGACTTTACATGTGAACTCAACATAAAGAAGGAAGAAAATAACATGAGGACGACAGCAGCAGCACGTTTTAACAAGGATGTAAGAAGGGCTGTAACCATTGTGGTGATGGAGTCTGCTTTAGTTTGTGGATCAGTGACTGCAGGAAAAAGAACATTACGAGACATTGCAGCGGAGCAGCACCAAGATGAAGAGATGTGGTCAGAGGAAGAGGCGCGGTCAGAAGAACTGTGAAATACTCGAGTCTACGAAGGTTTGAACTTTTGTAGAGTGTTTAAACGAGACGAATGGGAGAAAATGTTAATGCCTGTCTGAGAAAAGTGTATAAAGTGTGTGGAGAGGGGTTTTACAGCCGCAAAACATATAGAGTAATTGTAAAAAATTGTTAAAAAAAAAAGTTTTCTACTTCGCAGATTTTGTTTATCACAGGTTATTTTTGGAACGTGACCCCAGCGATAAACGACACTGTACACTGAAGTTTTTTTGTTTTTTTTAACTGAAGACATGCTTTTTTAGTACGGCACCAGCACGCCATCAACACGAGATGAACATACCTGCATGTTTAGAAAATAAAACGGCACCAACACGGGCCATCTGCTTTTATTTCCTCAGAAAGCTTTTGTCGTCTTTTTTACTTTGTCTAAGTTCTTCCCGCTGCTGCCTCCAACGTTGCACCATCGGTTCATTAAAACCAAGCTTACGAGCAGCGGCTCCATTTCCGTCTTTGACGGCCAGATCGATTGCCTTTAACTTAAAAGCTGCATCATTTGCATTTTGTCCTTGTGTTTTCCATGATGAGGGTGTGTGCATGATGCGCAAAATGACAGTTCAAAATCAAAACTAGTGTATTCTTCAACGCATAATCTTTCCCCACGGCTTTCTCTCTTTTGCATTTGCTGGTAGAGTGTGCCCCCCGGTGGCCATTAGCCAGTAAAATCTATAAATAAGCCGCAGGGTTCAAATCCTGGGAAAAAGTAGCAGCTTATAGTCCGAAATTTAAGTACAATATTATTCCGAGAGAAAAATAATCACCTTTTATACAGGGAAAATTAAATATGAAATGAATGAAAACGAGCCAAGTAAATTTTCTTACAGGTAATACAAACACAGCAGCACCATCTAGTGGTCAAACAAGTGAACTGTAACATGTCTAATCAACCATTACCTAACGCATCCGTAAACACGTACATGAAGTATAAGTAGTGAACTGAATACATGTGTAGTTGTGTTAACTTCAGATATTAATAGTTAGTCAGATAACTAAAGCATAAAAAACAAGCTAACACGTTTACTCTTAATCTCACTCCAAATAAAAAAAATCTATTGAATTCTTCATCCTCTGTGTCGCTTCTGAACAACCGCCTGCTCCAGAAGTAGATAGCTGCACGAGGTCACTCTAAGCTTGTTTACCAGTAAGGCTGCTGTCAGTGCAACAATAACGAAGATGTGAAATTATATATTTTAATAATTACAGATATAAGTTGCATCCGAGTATAAGTCACACTTATTAGTTTGGAAAAGTACGGAAATACTTTTTTGTTACTATCTGCTCTTTTTTGTGCATTTGGCGATCTAAACAAAACAAAAACAAAAAAAAATATATATATATATATATATATATATATATATATATATATATATTAGGGGTGTGCTAAAATATCGATACACCGATATGTATCGATATTATTAAAATCGATACTGTATCGATTCTTTGTTTCCTAGTATCGATATCGATATTCCCCCCAGACGTTACTCTTTACGGGTGAAGAGAAGCGAGAAGCAAGAGAAACGAAAATGTCAGAAAAAATGTTTCAACCACCTCTAGTTAAAAACATGCATTAATCAAAAAGCACTTCATTGTGTTTTTTAATCTTCAATAAATGGAAGATAAATGCACCATTTAATGTTTTTTTTTTTTGTTTTGTTTTTTGTGAAAATTGAGTTGACCATTTAAGTAAGGTTGAAGGCCTTTATTTTTTTCTGTATCGTATCGATTTGAAATATATCGTATCGAATCGTATCGTATCGAAATGGCACTGTATCGAGATACGTATCGTATCGTGGACTGTGTATCGAGGTACGTATCGTATCGGCAGCTTCTTGGTGATACCAGCCCTAATATATATATATATATATATATATATATATATATATATATATATATATATATATATATAATATATATTATATATATATATATATATTATATTATTATATATATATATATATATATATATATATATATATATATATATATATATATATATATATATATATATTATATATATATATTTTTATTTTTTTTTTTTTTTTTTTTTCAAATTTCAGCCACTTGAAATTCCAGTAAACCATTAACTCTGAGCGGGAATGTAAGTCTATCTGCCTGTAAGTCTGCCTGTGTTGGTGTAGAATTGCTCGTGGACAGTGAAAATCAGTCAAACTCTATTCATAAGTGAAGACTTTATCCACCAGTTGAAGAAGACACTTCAGCTTAAAAGCAGACATGCTAACGTCCTCCATTATACAGGGCTCTTTTCAGTGTTCACGTTTATTCCACAGATTTGATTCAAAAGCCTTTTAAATGGCTGAAATTACCCACGGCACTAGACAGTTCACACAGACTCAGTTCTTTATGAATAATACAGATGGAGCCTTCAGTCTGAGTGCTTTCTGCAGCACAGTCATCGAGTGGATTCAAAGAAAACCGGAGAGAAACATGCCTTGCATATTGCTCTTTTCAGGCAGTCGTTCCATTTGTCAAATTCAGTCTAGATGTTCATCTTTTTGAAGGACTAGTGACAATTGCTGTCAGTATAATTGATTTAAAAGTAGGCTTTATGTCATTTAGTTATTTAGCTGTACAATAAGGGTTAATTATATGCTTTCACATCCATCATGATAAATGCTTTTTCCTTTTAGTGTTGTATTTTAACTTGGGACACACCACATCTAAACTGTAGGGCTGTAGTCAGCTAAAAGAAATCTTGGTCGGCTAAAGGCATGTCCTGTCGATTTGAGTAGTCGACTTAAAAGGAAGTGTGGCTTGAGTAGTCGACTTAAAAGGAAGTGTGGCAAAAGCTCTTCAGACTTGTCATTATCTATGATCTGACCATGTATCTGTCAAAAACTGCACCCGTGAGACTATAGCTGCACAGGAGTTCATGCACAAACAAGTTTTTAAATGGAAAAAAAATCAAATCTGGATAATATAGAAAATAAAATCTGTCTGTCACTATTTTCTATCAATGCTGATGTAGTTGACCTGTGCGTTGTCTCCCTCAGGTGATTCTTCAGTCCAGAGACTACAATGCTCTGTCCATGAGTGTGATGGCCTTTGTTGCCATGATCTACCCTCTGGAGTACATGTTTCCTGTCATTCCATTGTTACCCACGTGCATGGCTTCTGCTGAACAGGTACTGTTTACACAGCAATGTAATTGTCACTATTACTATTCCGCTCACTTTAATCACTGAAGTTTTATAATGTGCTTAAAGAGGACCTTTAGTAAAATGAATGCGCACAGTAGCCTTTGTAAACTCACCCCACACAGTGTCGTCGAAAAGGGCAGGGACTATGGTTTCAGTGATAAAAGTGAAGCTAAGGAGCTAAGTGTGTTTGTATGGAGGCACTGACTGCATATATACAGCCAGTGTTTTCACAGCTGTACTGCTATTCACTATAATTTGCAGCCTCTGTGCTTCAGATGATTCCCATATGGAAGAAGAGTAGGGAATACATTATTTCTCAGAGATGAGGCATTGAGTGAAATTTAGACAATTCTTATTTAAATCTATAGTAGCCCACATTTACTCAATGATTTAATTTCAAACCAGATCTGTTTTATAGATTACTTACTTCTTGCTTATTGCTCATAACCAAATCTGTCTGCATTAAACTTCTATTAGCTGATTAAATTACAATTAAATATTAAAACATACATTTGGTCAATAATATTAACTGGAAAAAAATTCAGTTTAAATCATGCGCCCCTAAATTGTGTGGTTGTGCTCTTGAAAGATTTCAGTCAGGGGCTACTGTGCTCCGGGGAAAAAAGTCTGGAGCTCTGCATATCATATTTTTTGGTTAAGTGGAAAAAATTGGTTGAAAAAAGTTGACGATTACAGGAAGTAGAGCGGAGTTGAGTATATTTCATCAGTATGCAAAATGCAAAGGCATTTTACACATAAGGAAGGCAATTTTCTCTCAGTTTAAGCATTGATTTAGTTCAAAAATGTATCTCACTGGCATAGGCTAAATAATGCCTGGTGCTTGTAAATGGTCATCGTGCACTGAGACGGTTACCATAGAAACTGGGCTTTTCAGTTGATTCATTTCTAAGATTCCATACCTCGGAATTCAGCTACAATATCCAAAAGAATGTGACATTTTGTACAATGCTGTATTTACTGACAATACTTTACTTCCAGATATCCTCTTCTAGTAAGGATTGATACCATACGACCATACTATTTTTTTTAGTATTTTTTTCCTCCCCCTTTTCATAGCTTCTCCTTGCCCCCACTCCTTACATCATCGGGGTACCGGCCAGTTTCTTTCTCTACAAATCGGATTTCAAAATGCCTGACGATGTGTGGCTTGTGGACCTTGACAGCAGCAGGGTTAGTAACCACTATCGTAAACTTCATTCTTAAAGTGCTGTACCTGATTTTTACAGTCTTAAAAATGTGAAAAACAGAACTAGTTCGTTTTAAATAGTTTGCAGTTATTCCTCACTTACCGTAGGCACCTTATTGTGAGCATCCTAATTATTCACCATGATGAGTTTACAATTGATTTTCACAACTCCCAGAGACCAGTGCAGAGTTTTGGCATGATGGAAAGCTAATAACAACTTGTATGCTAACACGTATTTTCTGATTATCAGACAATAAAGCACTTTCTTATTAGATGCAGACAGCATGTAGTGGACATATTTTGACCTGAAGAGCTGCTTATACAATATATCTGTACTGGGGAAAGACAATATATGCTCAAACATATGGGAAAATTAGATGCAGGGCCTTTAATATTATTATTTTTTGTTTAGTTTTCCAATTTCTAATATGATTTTCATTGGTGTGTTGCAGGTCATAGCTCCAACCAATGCAGAGATATTGCCACCACTTCCTGAGCCTGAAGCTGGTGAACTCAAAAAACATTTGAAACAGGTATGGAGTTCTATTGGTTTATTGTTTTACTGAAAGTTTAGCATTTGTTTATTTTAAGTGCATCAATATGTATGTATATAAATAACATAATCAACCATTTATATTTTACAATGCCCTTTTATACATCTACTTGACCCTTTTTTCCAGTGTAGTGAAGACTAAGAGCTTCTTCCCTCTGCAGTTGTATTGTAGATGCAATATGGGAACATTGAATGGGTTGAGTGGCACACTAACATCTCTTTGTCCTGTTTTCTTTGCATGCTCTAGCCTGTGGAGGTAAAAAATATAGAAGCTAGAATCCTACTTCCTGTTACACACTAATTATACCCTGAACATCTGAGACCACAACTTGGCTCTGATTCATGGGTGCATCAGCTTTTTAAGTAACTTTTGGTAATTATGATTTAAACAGTGGATGAATTGATAAATTTAGTCTGTTGGGATTTGATGGGAGCTGGTTTAGTCTTTTCAGCTGCAAGTATGATTTAATTATATATGCTTTTCTATTTCTTATATTATTAAAGAACATATCCAGGAGGAGTGATAAACATTATTAGTATAGCTGGGATGCTTGTATGTGGCTTCACTAGAAATGTGTCTTGTCCTACTCATACACTGTGTATATAGATGGACTTGGCTAGTTAGGACTTTCTATAGCAAAGGACTCGTCATTCTGACCTCAACATGTTCGTTTTAACCTGCTCAACATGATCCAAGCGTGTCAAACAAATAAGGTCCCTGGTTACAGATTACCCGCTAGCCTCCATTGGCTTAATTTATTTGCAACCAAATGCTATGAGTTACACTCTATCAGTCCACTTCTATGTTCAGTCTATAGTCCTGCTATTACAGTGCAACTGAGATTGACTAACAGTCCTTTGTGTACTATTTTAAAATGCTAATAATTTTTAATCTAGACCTCTAATCACACAATTGAGCAGTACAATAAGTCCCTGAAATACTGCTATCACATTTTTAAATGTGTAAGGTTTTAGTGAATAAATAGATTGTCTGTGTTGCATTGGACCTGTATTCTACATTGTATGCTGTGGATGTGTGCACACTTCTGCTACTTGTAAGAACCGTGTTTAAACAATGACCTTGTTTACCAGGTTGCTGTCATGCTGGTCATACAAGCCTTGAATCAGAGCCAGTTGGTTGTACTGTAGCATTAGTAGCTCCCCCCCTGTTTATAGAATGTAGCACACAGTCCTCTCAGTCACACAAAGTTTAGATTTAACAGTTAAATTTCAATATTTAATAAACTAAATATTATTAATGTCCCCGAAAAAGATGGGTGAGTGAACTGTGAGACATGAGATACACTGATGGGAAAATATACCACCCAAAGTTGTATCTGCGTAGTAGTGGCTTCACTTTCCCTTATGCAGGGTGTACACTGACTGCAGGTGCGGTGCGGTTCGGGACTTGCGCAGGTCCTGCAAGACTTAGAAAGACATTAAAATCAGTGCCCCCTAACACACTGACCTCGGAGGAGTGCGAGTGTGAGTTCAGGTGAGGCATTGGTCTGCAGAAAGAAGTCCGTTTTTCCCAGACACTGCTGAGGTCTGGTGCGGTTTTCAAGTCATTAGATGTGTGTTATCGTGTGAACCCATGTAAAACCGTGTTACTTTAGGCAAATACACACCGCAATTGTCATAGTTGGTAATCTGCAGGCAATCTGCAAGTAACCTGTTTAAAGTACATACTGGGCCCACCTTGCAGTCAGTATAAACCCAGTGTTTTCAAGTCATTCATAATAAATGAAAATAATCACTTTATAAAAACAAGTCTAGCGCTGTAGTCCTTTGGTCAGTGGTGTCTTAATCGACCAAAAATTGGTCGACTAATCATTTTATTTAGATTATATGGATTTGACTATTTCAAACTAGTGATGCGCACTAATTGACTGATAACAATGATTGATAATTTGGAGATGTGTGTCATCAATAACTGATAATACATTTAAATTTACCTAATTTTTAAAATGTAAAACTTTTTTTTTATTTGATTTTAGTTTATAGGCCTAAATGTGACTAAAGCAGACCATATAATACATATGAAGTCTTAAAAATATGACATTTACAAAAATTAAGTAACTGTATTGGGTTGTAGCTGCTCATAAGTGCAATATAATTTAATTATAGACTTCCTGTGTCCTGAAAATGTTTTGTATAGGCCTACATGAAAACTTCTTATCACATTGTAAATGCTGTTTTATTTTGTTATTTTCCTTATTAACAATATGCTTCAGATAAGCTATAGTGAGGGTTTCATGCTTTGTGCAGCACAGAGGGAAGGGGGAGGGACTGCAGCACCGTGGCTGCTCCTTTAACACGAGGTGGATTCTGAGTGACACAAAGCAGCCACTCTGTATTTGAATATAGATGGTGAGTTAAAAAGATAGTGGAGAGAGACAGACAACTGTATATACAGTTGGCCTGGTAGAGGTTATGCTGAAATATCTTTGCTCTAAATGTAAAAGAAGCCCTCATATGTAAACACACAGTGGATTATTCGTGCCATTATCAGCAGATAATTGGTGACCGACATTATCGTGCATCCCTATTTCAAGAGATCACTGCTATCCTGTCAAAATTAACTTGTAGAAAAAATATAGGCCTAATATATTTTATTAGTAATGTTTGTGATGCCTTTAAAAAAAAATCTATAGAGCAGAGAAGTGGCTTTGCTTCAGGATTTGCATGGCAAAATTAGTTCTCATATCATTTCAAACAAAAGGTTTGTAACATTTTTGCAATAGCTGACATCACAATTTGACAGTTCAGTAAAGGGCACATATTATGCTTTTTTTTCCTGATCTGTTATAATGTTGTTTCCTGGATATTTAATTCTTCTCTCTCAACTGAAAACACTCTGTTCCACCTTGTGATGTCATGTTGTTACACATAAGTGCTCCATTGTGTAATCATTTGGACAATTTCCGCCGTGAAACTGCCAATCTCTACTAAATAAAAGGTAAAAGGTAGCCGCTAACTTGAAAACTACAGTTTCATGACATCACAAGGTGGAATAGAGCATTATGAGCTTTGGAGATTTAGACAGACTATTAATAATGGATTACTCAAACGTGTGAATGAAACACAACTCCAGGTATGTTTTTGATGAGGTAACATTCTAACATGGCTTAAAGCTCAAGTGTCAATTTTGCACAATCTTTAATTGTTATTAAACAGCCCTATCTTGGGAGGTTAAACGATTTCCTACAATTTCTGTAAAATGGGTCAGAACAATAAAATGTAAAAAAACATTGCTTCATCCTTAGGCAACAATATGTGTGAAAAGACTGGAAGTCTTTGTCATGGTGTTGAAACCCTGTGTGTTCTCTTCAGCTAACCTATACTAATACAGTGCACTGTGTATCAGTTGAAAGGGTTTTTTGAGAGATCTGCTTTGTTCATCGTCATTCATTTGTAAGCAGCGCAGCAGCTGGTTACAATGAATAATGGTCTGTGGTACAGGTGTAGAACTGTTAGGAGCGCTCTGTGTTTGTCTGCGTCTCCATTTGTCAGTCTCTTGCATCATTGTCCTGTCTTTACATTCGTTTTCTTTCCTCCTTTTCCTCAGTACCTTTGTCAAATGTTATCATCTTAGGTTGGAGTGTAACAGATACAGTGGGGTATAAAAAGTATTTAGTCCACCACCAATTGTGCAAGTTCTCCCACTTAAAAAGATGAGGCCTGTATTTTTTTATTATAGGTACACTTGAATTATGAAAGACAAAATGAGAAAAAAAAATCACTTTGTCTGAATTTTTTTAATAATGTATTTGCAAATTATGATGGAAAATAAATATTTGGTCAATAACAAAAATTTATCTCAATACTTTATCATATACCCTTTGTTGGCAAGTCTCCACAAGGTTTTCACTCTGTTGTTGGTAGTTTGGCCCATTGCTCCATGCAAATCTCCTGTAGAGAAGTGATGCTTTGGGACTGTCACTGGGCACCACGGACTTCAAAGATTTTCTATGGGGTTGAGATCTGGAGACTGGCTAGGCCACTCCAGGACCTTGAAATGCGTCTTACGAAGCCACTCCTTCGTTGCCTGGGCGGTGTGTTTGGGATCATTATCATGCTGAAAGACACAGCCACGTTTCATCTTCAATGCCCTTGCTGATGGAAGGAGGTTTTCACTCAAAATCTCAATGCATGACCCAATTCATTCTTTCCTTTATATGGATCAGTCGCCCTGGTCTCTTTACAGAAAAACAGCCCCAAATCATGATGTTTGCACCCCCATGCTTCACAGTAGGTTTGGTGTTCTTTGGATGCCACTCAACTTGTCGTGTTTGGAGGAGAAAGAATGCTGAGCTTTTACCAAAAAGTTCTATTTTGGTTTCATCTGACCATATGACATTCTCCCAGTCCTCTTCTGGATCATCCAGATGCTCTCTAGCAAACTTCAGACAGACCTGGGCATATACTGGCTTAAGCAGGGGGACACTTCTGGCACTGCAGGATTTGAGTCCCTGGCGACGCATTGTGTTACTGATGGTAGCCTTTGTTACTTTGGTCCCAGCTCTTTGCAGGTCATTCACTAGGTTCCCCTCATGTGGTTCTGGGATTTTTGCTCACTGTTCTTGTGATCATTTTGACCCCACGTAGTGAGATCTTGCATGGAACCCCTGATCGAGGGAGATTATCAGTGGTCTTGTATGTCTTCCGTTTTCTAATAATTGCTCCCACAAATAATTTCTTCACACCAAGCTGCTTACCTATTGCAGATTCAGTCTTCCCAGCCTGGTACAGGTCTACAATTTTGTTTCTGGTGTCCTTTGACAGCTCTTTGGTTCTGGCCATAGTGGAGTTTGGAGCCTGACTGTTTGAGGTTGTGGACAGGTGTCTTATATACTGATAATGAGTTCAAACAGGTGCCATTAATGCAGGTAACGAGTGGAGGACAGGAGCCTCTTAAAGAAGAAGTTACAGATCTGTGAGAACCAGAGATCTTACTTGTTAGTAGCTGACCAAATATTTATTTTACCCAGGAATTTCCAAATTAATTCATTAAAAATCCTACAATATGATTTCCTGGATTCTTTCCCCCCATTCTGTCTGATAGTTGAAGTGAACCTATGATGAAAATTACAGGCCTCACTCATCTTTTTAAGTGGGAGAACTTGCACAATTGATGGCTGACTAAATAATTTTTTGCCCCACTGTACAAATGCAGTACCACTAACAGGGCTCATGCATAATATTCAATATGCCATTGTAGAATTCAATTGATCCACGCTAAGTCCATGTTAACTAAACAGTGTCCACTAACATTAGACACCAGTGACGTGTGGTGAGGTTCATGGCTAGTGAGGCACTGATGTCATCACAATCAGATTTACAAACATGTAAACCAGGTGTCGGTACATTTGGCCCCGGGTAAATTTCTCTCCCAGTAAGTGACTTGGGGCCAGAATAAAAAAGAATTTCAAAATACAAGTTCCGAAGTCCATATGAAATAGCTCTAATAGTATGAAATAAAAAGCAAGCTGGTTTTGTATTGTTTTTTATCCTTATTCTGGTTCCCCAATTTTCAATGGATTCAATTTCTTACCAATTTGTACCACTCTGTTTGAAAAGAGCGAGTCTTTCGTCCCGTCATCTGGAGCAAACCATTTAGCTCCTTTAGCGTTGGTCTTCCTTTAATTATAATCTCCTGCTTTGTCTGAAAGTCCAGTTTAGAAAACTGCTTGAGCTTTAATATGTAATCTTCCTCCATTTAAAAAGTAGGGCCAGACAAGAAGAAAAAAGTGAATTGCTAAAGTTGACTTGCTAACTCTAAATTGCAGTTTGTGGCCCCTATTCTGTGGGAGTTACAAGAATCCCTGGCCTCACGAGGGCCCCCTAACATGAGGCAGGGTAGCTGCGTGCCTCACCCGGCGCGTCTTCACAGCTGCTTAAAGCAGCAGCGTCACTGCTGAGCTACAGCATAGTCAGTCCATGTGAGGCACGAACGGCCGGTGCCTCCCCGCACGTCTCTTCTCAGGATTTTTAACAGTAAATGTAAAATTCTGCAATTTTGAGTATAAAAAAGAATCTCAAGGCCCAACTAACTTCTCCAGCAATGATTCATGTAGATTTTTAGGGCACTGGAATCTGGTTGAAATGTTTTCATTGACACAAATATTTTATTCATTAAATATTTTAAAGTAAATGTCATGTGAATTTAAAAGAGCATTCTGTACATTTTCTTTTGGAGGATCTGTCACCTGGTTATTTAATGAAAATGTTTTTGCTTTACCTGGAAACAAAGCGAACCATCAAAATGGCCAAAACAAAACACCGTTGTTACAAATTTTCATGGTTTTGACTGAACTAGAGATCCACATTTTCATACAAAGAAATCTTTTATTACAGCACTGGATGCCCTAATAAATGGAGCACACACACTGAATGCTTTTTCATTATGTAATCACCCCCTGATAAAATCTAAATAAATCCAAAGTTATGTTTTTTTTTTTTTTTTTTTTTTTAAAATATAGTATCAAACAATGGAGCCCTTTTGATTATTTAAAAAAGATCTAGTATATATCCAGATAGTTATCCAAACACACATCATCCACAGCCATGTGGACAAAGGAGACAAAGAAAGAGCTGGGTTCACCTCCATGTCCTCCCCCTGTGTCATGTGCTATTCACTGCTGGCCTCATGTGACTCTCCTCCCTCTCCTCAGTGTCTGCTTAGGCTCAGCGCCATCACCCAAAAGCAGATCTTCTTCTCCGCTGAAAATAAGGTTACTCATGTTTGCCTGGTGTGGAATGCAAATGAGCCCTGCACGGATCTCTCCTTCCTCACATGAATCTGCCTGTCAATATTTGTCTCCTCTCTCCAGACTAGAGTTACACGTGAGAATGTGGCACCGCCATTTAAGGAGACGCTGCTTAGCTCTGGCTTGAGCATGACTGAATGTGCGTGCATTTGTTTTGGCAGCAATACGTGTTTTAACCAATTTTTCATGATAATGGGAAAAAAATAACCACCTTGAACTTACCAGTCACTCAGGCCGACTAAATGTTCCATTGCGCTAAGCTTAACATTGACTCTGGAGTCTGCAGCGACCATGCACACTGACCTACTCTCCTGCTCCTTTTCCAAAGTAACAGGCCCACCTCTGGCATCAACTTTTACACAAGCTCTAAGTTTAATAGGTTCAGGTAGAAGGACCAACTGGAAAAGTTGTAAAAGTGAGTAAATGTGTGAGGCATGAAGTGATGGATTACATTAGATCTCACAAGGTACAAGCATATGATTAAAAAAAATATAATTTTAGCAGAAGGAAATCAAATGTATGTTTTTACACATGCACATTTTTGAGTTATTTGCAGTGGACATAAATGAAATTGTAAAGTTTATATAACTAGATGGGAACCAGTCAGAGTAGGTTCAAGCAGCATGAAAACTATTTACATCAGTAATGACGTTTTGTCTTTTCACATTCACAGAAGTTGTCATCGGATTCAGTTAGCTGTGGACTAGAATATTTAATGAAATACTTACTAGCGTAAAAATTAACATAGGGTCCTAATGCCTACATGTTGATGCCAGGGGTTGGAGCATCCCATTCTAGTCCTCTCCTAATCACCTTCTCTACTTGATGTGAAACTTTCTGTATTTATAATGGTTGTGCTGTGGCTTATTTCAGGCTTTGGCCAGTATGAGCCTGAATACCCAGCCCATTCTGAACCTGGAGAAGTTTCAGGAAGGACAGGAGCTGCCTTTACTTCCACCTGGACGAGATAAAGCCTCACCGTCCTCTACCGAGTTCAACCCTCTCATTTATGGCAATGATGTGGATTCAGTGGATGTAGCCACCAGGCAAGTGTCTTTGCTCATAGTGCACTTTGCTAGTAAGTACACCCTGAGCAAATCTAGTGTAACGTAGCTATTGATGTTTTGTGTTTTTGATGACTTTCTGACTGCAGGACTCTGCTAAGTTCTTGGCCTCACTAGAATTAGAACAACATTTAATGGGTCCTTTTCTAAAATGTAGCCCATCCAGCAAAGCTTTGGTACTCTCACTACATGATGGCTCATGTGTTTTCCATTTCTCCAGGGTTGCCATGGTGCGATTTTTCAACTCCCCAAATGTGCTCCAGGGTTTCCAAATGCACACACGCACCCTGCGCCTGTTCCCCCGGCCTGTGGTAGCCTTCCAATGCTCCTCTTTCCTGGCCTCTCGGCCACGGCGCTCCAGCTTTGCAGATAAACTCTCTCATACTCAGGCTGTGGAGTTCTATGGAGAATGGGCCCTCAACCCAACCAACCTA
The DNA here is from genome assembly GCA_019594935.1 of Periophthalmus modestus. Taxonomy (NCBI): domain Eukaryota; kingdom Metazoa; phylum Chordata; class Actinopteri; order Gobiiformes; family Gobiidae; genus Periophthalmus; species Periophthalmus modestus. The sequence continues at coordinate 17,867,061 of JAIEZT010001214.1, forward strand.
GCCTTTCAGAGGATTCACAACAGTACGTCTGTCATGTTGTTGTTCTTGACTTCTTAGCAGTTGACAGTTAGCAGCAACAGAGTGATTCTGTTTACTAAACTACACCATGTAACATTTGCAACTGTATAATTATAATGAGTATGTTGTATAAAAATTATGTGATTCATTCCTCTCTTTTAGATGTATTTGACCCATCTTTAATTGGAGACAAGCCAAAGTGGTACGCTCACCAGCTGCAGCCAGTGCTGTACCGAGTCTATGATGGCAGCTCACAGCTGGTGGAGGCCATGGCCAGTCCTCTGGAGGACGAGGGCAACGAGTCTGACCCCACAGACAGGTGGGACCACTGCTTATTCACAGCACAACACCTGCACCTTTGTAAGGCTACCTGCCTGCTATTATTGTTTCAGAGATTTACCTACTGCTGCTGAAGTGTTTTCATTTTATTCTATGCACATAATATTGTGGTATTCGTAAAGATTTAAAGACAGATATTTTTAACCAGATCTTGTATGATTAAAATGCAATTTTCTGGCACAGTGCGGAAATTGTACTGTTCATTCAGTTGAAATTCCAACCATGACATGACCCCCTTGAGATGATGCATCTCAAGGGCTTATCCAAAATAAATATGTGCCCTTTTAGTAGGGGATATAGGTCTGCATGGTTTTGAAGAAACTTATGTTATGAAACTGTTGATATTACACATTTGAATAATAAAAAAAAATATATATAATAATAATAACTGGGCTAGTCTGTAAACTCTCTACTCTTTGTTTGGAAGTCCTCATTAACAGGCCTGTGTGTTGCAGTGGCAGTGACAGTGATGCATACGATGGTTCCAGCTCCTCCTACTCATCACTTGGAGATCTCGTGAGTGAAATGATTCAAGGAGATATTCAAGGAGAGACCACCAGTGAGTTCTACTGTTCTATCCACAAATTACCAGATTATGGACAGTTTGAATTCACAACAATTCACTGCTTAGTATTATAAAGAGTCAAAGCATGGATTAGGCTTATTTATTTTTTATTTTTTTAAGTATTGCATTTTATAAAAAAAAATACATCTAAAATAATTATGAAGGCAAATCAATTACTTATTTTTAAATATTTTTGTGTCAATCAGGAACCCTAAATTGGTTTTAAATTAATCTTAATGGTGAAAGCATTACATTTCTGTGTCATTCATTTTGAAATTATTCTTTTGTGGTTTTGTGGCTTAATAGATCCTTTTTATAGAAATAATCTTCCCTTTTCATATTTGATAGCCTCGGGTTATTAGCAGAATGTTTTTGGTAGTCTTGTCCACAATGTTTGTAACTGATTCACTGCTAAATTAGAAACACAAACACAGATATGCCAGATTAACTGCTAAGCATGTGTTTAGATTCTGCTGTGGAAGAAATCAATAAATCAATCAATCAATAAGAAATCAAAAAAGGAAAAAAAGCATACTTGTTAGATACTATATACTTATACTAATACTTATTGTGCCACGTAGGGCTGTAGTTGACTAAAGAAATTCTTGAGTGACTGAAGACATGTCCACCTGATTGATTAAATGACTAAAAATGGCGTGTGGCAAAAGATATCAAAACCATTAAGTATTTCTAGGTATCTGACCCAGCTGCACACACAAGACACAAGTGTACAAGTTCATGTAGAAACAAATATTTATATAGAAAAATGGTTCTAGGAACCAATCCTATTTGTATAGACTTGCGAATAAAACTTGAGAGTCATGAGTTTAACCTGCCTTTGTATATATAAATACCATAAAATATAAAATCTTCAGCTAGCTCACTCACCAACTTCTCCTTTCTGTTGTTATCTCATATAAATCCTTTTAATCAAAAAAACAAAACAAAACTACTACTAGGACCAGGACACCATCGACCATTTAATCTTAATCTTTAAACTAAAGGACTGCGGTCCTTGTGCCACACTTCACAAAACATATCAAACCAATAAACTACACAGGTGGATGATGGAAGACTTGTATTTTTGAAAGGTCCTATAATACACAGAATGGAATCTTGTGAGCCTTAACCCACTTTAACCCATGTTGTTACCTCATCAAAAACATACCTGGAGTTGTGCTTTCTTTCATTCACACATGTTTGAGGAATTCTACATTATTAGTCTGTCTACATCTTCAAGGCTCAATTGCTCTGTTCCACCCTGTGATGTCATGTGGTGGTAGTTTTCAAGTTAACAGCTACCTTTTGATCAGTAGATATGGGCAGTTCCAGATCTGGAATCATCCAAATGATTCACGCAGTGGATCACTTTCTGTATAACCACATGACATCACAGAGTGGAACAGAGTGTTTTCTGTTTGAGAGAAGAACTCAGCCTAAATATGTAGTTTTTGCGTGTTAAACATGTGTGAATGAAACAAAACACAAATCCAGGTATGTTTTTAATTATCATTATTGATGAACATTATATGTGCCTTTAAACAAAATCAATCTGTTCAGATTTGGATCCCCCTACACACGCGGCGCTTGGAGACCCCAGTGAAGTAGAGTTCCAGGACTTCCAGGAGTTGAGGGAGGACCAGACCTCAGAGGGGCCCACGGGAGGTGCCGACATTCCCACTGAGCCCTCCGACGGACAGCCTCTCCGCTCCAGCTCCAGCACTACAGCCAGCTCCAGCCCCAGCACCATCATCCAGGGAGTCAACCATGTGGGTCATCTTCTACCACTAGTACATAGTTTGTCTTATCATTCATGTATTGTATTGATATCGCATTGATATTGTATTGACTAATAGACATCACGCTGGGGCGGGCTCTACATGTGTCTGTGGTGACAACAGCAGTTGCCATGGTGACACAAAGCACACATTAGCAAAGACTAAAGTTTTAAGATGGTTTGAAAGCTACAAAAAAAATACAAAAAAATACAAAATTGATTTAAACAACACATTTTCAGGAGCTTGTGATCAATACGGTAATGCTAGCTAGCCTGTGACTGTCATGTTATTTGAGAAGGACATGTTTAACAGTAGAAATCATCTCACCTGTAGTTGCAACTAAGTCAGTTCTCTATGGACGGATTGTCTTAAAGTAAAGTTCAGATTAAAGTCTAATAGCGCTTCAGACAGAGCAGTGCCAAAGTTAACGTCACCTCCAAAGAATGTTGATGACATCAGCTGCAAATATCAGTACATCTTTATTATGACACATGTTATTGGTATTACACATGTTATTATTATCATTTGCTTTGGTTGTGCTTGAGTCTTGAGGCTCATGTGTATTCTTTTTAGGTAGGGTAATGTTTTTTTACTGAGCGTACAGCAAGATTCCAGATTGTGTGTAGCCTTGCATGCTCTGCGTGTCTAAATTTAATCCATCACTTAAATAATTGTATTTGTTCCTGGTGGGCACACACACACACACACACACACGTCAGTAAAAGAACACACAATACAAAATCAAGAATAATGTGTCACTAAGTTATGAAGTGGTAGACATATGTAAACAGAACATTCATCCACAATCATTAGATTTTGTGTCACAATATCGAGTTTATTCCTTGGTATCGAAATGGAGCTTGAAATTTTAGCATTGTGACAACTCTAGTACATACTAAAAGTTTGACCCTAATCAAGTGTCAAATAGCATTGAGGACATTTTTACACCATGTTTATACCAAATGAGAACAAACCAATTCAAGCGTTGTGCTGGGGAAAATCTGTTCAGATCATTTAATAAATCCGTTGTGTTCATTTTTCAGGAGCCTGGAGAACCACCTGAGATGGAGGCTTCAGCCAGTGCAGCGCTCCAGAACCCTGTCCCAGGCTTAGCCAGCCAGCCGTTCCTCCGCCCCCCAGCGGATAGCGGCGGGGTGGACACAGCCAACAAAAAGCCAGAGTATGACAACCCCTACTTTGAGCCCCAATACGGTTTCCCCACTGAGGATGACCCGGAGGCCGACGAGCATGTGGAGTCCTACACCCCTCGATTCAACCAGAACCTCAATGGCAACAAGTGTGTGCGACTTGTTTGTGACTTGAATGACTGCGTAATCATCATTCAAAGGGCTTTCTGACACCATGAAATGTTGTCTTTTAAACCCAAGCATGGCAATTTACCCAGCTCATTCCATGGTGGTTTGAATCAAGGTGGTATGTTTGGTGGGGTGGATGATTGCGTGTGTGCCTTAAAAACATAACTGTAATAAAGTTTATGGCTGCACAATTTAAGGAAAATGTAGTAATCTGTAATCAGTTTGAGTACAGCAACACAGATATTTATAACACTATCTTGACACAGTGCAAGCTAATTCCTCCAAACTTAAACTTCATAATTGAGACCAAATGAAGAAATAACATTTGTTTTTGAGACTTAGGTTAGGAATAAAATGAAGGTTACGGCTGTAACTGTGGTTCAATAAAGCCCCAATGACCTCCAGGTCAGGGGGTGGTGCTGAAAGCAGTAAATAATCCCAAAGGATTCATAGTCAGGAGGGAAGAAATTGAACTACCTAGAAAAACCTTAAACACATGTCACATTTCCTCTAGAAGAAAAACTGTTTATAAATTGTACACTTGAAAAGGGTACAATGATCCCTGTGTTTATTTACTTGACATGTTTCGGCAGAAGTACTACTGCTGAAACATGTTGGGTAAATAAGCTTTTTAGTTTTTCACAATGTTTGTCTTATTAGAAGTGTGGTATAATCCCTGTTTGTGCAGCCCTAATACTGTAGTCGTGCTGTTCATCTAATGTGACATGTGCTAATGACCTTGATTTGACCCCAGGGTGGCCCGTCCGCTCCGTCCCAGCAGCCTGAGACTCCCTGGGGAGTCTGATGGAGAGGACTCTCACAACAGCTCTCCCAACTCCACTATCTCCAACAGCAGCAACGACGGGCTGGGCGGGCTCATGTCCTTTGCAAGTAAGAATATGGCGTACAAAAAAAATAAAAAAAAATACACAAGGAGCAGTCTAAGAACACCTGTGTGAGGATAAATGAGGCTGAAGTTAGGCCTGTCACTATAATTACTCCATCGACTTATCGTTAAATATATAAAGCTGGAACATTATATTTTGGGGCGCAGTATTTATCATGGGTACTTTTTCTTTGCAAAATTGGGGAGATTTTAGTTATTTTTGTTATAATGCTCTAAGATTTGAGCTGTAGAGGGTTGAAATAGTTTGGTATTTTCCGGACTATACGTTGCTCCGGAGTATACGTCGCACCAGAGAAAAAATGCATAATGATGAAGAAAAAAACATATATAAGTCGCACTGGACTACGAGTTGCATTTTTTGGGAAAATTTATTTTACAAAATCTGAGACCAAGAACAGATATTTTATCTTTAAAAGCAAGTTATAACAATTAAAGCCGCAAGCGGCATCGAGCGGGCCGAGCTTTGCACTCAGCTGACCGGGCACACCCTGTAGGTGGCGCTGATCCAACACTTGCCTCTGTTTTATTGCGGGTTTGTGCTGCACGTGTCACCAAATAAAGGCAAAAGACAGTGAGAGCACTGATGCACAAAATGCACCAACATGGGGTTTTCCAGGCATCGCTATGGCAACACCGTGCAAAATACAAAGTTGAACCCTCAGACTTTTTTGATGGGGACGATGTAAAGAATCACTGTGCCAAATTTCAATGTAAATTGGATAACTTTTGATGCCCCACTTGTCTAGATGATTTTCAGCCCTGCCGGTGAAGCGCCTTCAGAGGAGTTGATGAAAGTGCGACGTCAACGAAAATGCTGACTCGGCATTTTGGAATTTTCAATCCAAGATGGCCGACTTCCAGTTTGTCAGGGGGCGTGTCTATAATATTTTTTTGTTTGGCATCACTTGAAGAATGTGTGTACTGAATTTGGTGGCTCTCAAAGTTGACGTTGGGGCGTCTCATAGACTCCAAGAATTTTGACTTTTATAGGGGGCGCTGTCGTGCCATTTTTTTTTTATGCCCAATGATGCACCACATAAAAAAATATATTTTTCAGCAGACCTGAACTGTGGGCAAAATTTGGTGAGGGGGTCAAACGTGCCCGTCATTCGCCATAACGTCGGGGCCCGCCACTGACCTCCCATTGACTTCCATTCATTTTAGCAGTAATAAAGATGGCCCATGCCTACGGCCTGGGTTGCTGGGATAGTGAAATGAGGGCAAGGTCACGACCTCAGCCGAACTTGTGCGCAAAGCGCACAAGGGGGCTAAACAATGAACTGAATACACATCTGGTATGTTTATGTAAGATATTAACAATTAATCAGATATTCTACGCTAACGTAACATATGCCAGCTTGTCCACAAACGCAAGAGACACAAGAGTTATTTTCATTGATGTTTACTGTGGTCTTACTACTTCATCACAGTTCACACCGTAGAACGAGCAAACACAAAAATATAAGCTCTGGCCCATATAACATATACACACAAAACTGCATATGAACGCATGGAAAATATACATACCAGTTTAGCCTGCTAGTAAACAAACTGGTGAACTAGAAACTTTATATTTTACTTGTCAATTATTTCTCAATTAGTGCTGTCAGGTAAGACAGAGCACTAATTGAGAAACAATTGACATTAGCATAAAAGGCTGAACTGGAAAACAGGTAGTTTTCGTGACCTTTAACTAGGCTTATGATAAACTAAACATTTACAATATTCAAAGTGAAAAATGATCACCTTTATGGTATATATGAAGGGGAAATAAATAAGGGGAAATTAAATATAAAATGTATAAAAGAAAATTAGTCAAGTAAATATTCTTACAGGTATTACAAACACACCAGCACCATCTAGTGGTCAAACAGGTAAACTATAACATGTATAATCAACCATTACCTAACTCATCCGTAAACACATACATGAAGCATAGGCAGTGGACTGAATACATGTCTGGTATGTTGACTTAAGGCATTAACAGTTGATCAGATAACTAAAGCATAAAAAAACAAGCCAGTAAGTTTATTCTCGATCTCACTTCAAATCACTAAATCCATTGAATTCTTCCAGAAAATACGGTCATTTCTGTGGCTAATTATTGCTTCATTCAGCTCAAGCCTTTAAATGATACTGTCTATTTAAAAATGTTTTACTGGGATTATCCTGCTTAATTGTTATTGTATCAGTGGCATAAATTAGTTTGAATATTATCATTAATCACAATATATTTCTTTAACAAAATATCGCTCTTCAAAATTTGTTATCGTGACAAGCCTAGCCGAGGTTAAGGTTCATTTATAAAGCACATTAAAATACAGTCAATATTTCAAACAGCAATGATAAAACGCAAAAATGCAATGAATAGAACAGTGTATAAAGGCAACTGGTCACATAACCTCAGGGCTCTTACAGGAGCATAAACGGATAACAGACCAATATAAAGGTGCCAGATTTCAAACTGAAGTCTAAAAAGTACCAGAACCCAATGGAGTAATATATAATGATCAGAATCAGAATCAGAAGAAGTTTTATTGCCATTGTCAGAGAGCACAGCTCACAGACTAGGAACTTTAGTGATAAAGTGCACATAGAACACACACAAAAAAAACACACTGAATAAATACAAATACAAATAAGGGCATGCACAAAGTTAAAAAAGATATGTTTTAAAAATAAAATAAAATGCATAGGAGGTAGAAAATATATACAATAGCAGCATCAGAACAGCAAAGTAACATGCAAAAGTAGTAAGGTAGGTTTTTTTTGTTTTTTGTTTTTTTTTTTTTTTTGTTTTTTTTTAATCTCAGACAGAATTAGCACAGAATTTTGTATTTATTTAATCTTTATTTACCCAGGCAGATCGATTGAGAACCAATCCTCATTTTTAATGACAAAGCAGTACAAGGAGTATACGAAGAGCAGAACAGTGAATACATGAATAACATAATAAACATACAAACATGAAATCTTTCACACATTAGACTATTTACTGTATAAGATATATTACATCTCTTAAGGAAGATTTTAAATGCAGCTAAAGGGATCAAAGTATGGCGCTTCTATGCTTTTTTTGCAGCTCATTTCAGTCAGATCAGAAAATGGACAGAAGCCTTCATATTCACATGATTTTAAATGACCTTTTACTTCACGCTGCTGTTACGGGAAAATAATAACTGCTTTGTCACTTTGTCTTGTCTTTTCAGGCAATCTGTACAAGAACCACGGCACAAGTTTTAGTCTTTCCAACCTGGCTCTGCCCAACAAAGCTGCAAGGGAGAAAGCGACACCATTCCCCAGCCTTAAAGGTACCATTCCTCACCTCCATGAGCTCCACTCTGACCCTGTTTAGAGCTCCATTTGGTCTCAGTGGGAGCAGTCAGGTCAGCAGTGAGAAGAATAATTGTAGTTGTGAATAGCCTTACGAAGTTGTTGACATTAAACATGTCTTAACTATGATGTAGTTTTGTTTTTCAATAATCAACATTTTATGATTTATTTTTTTCTCCTATTCTCTGTCCTTTTCTTTTTTTTTAATTGTCCAAGAATATTTTAAAATTGATATTGAGGAGGAGGTGGAGCAAGCAGGTTGGTAGAGGTTTCGAAACAAAGCACGATTGTAATTCCTTTGGATTTCCTTTTCAAATGGCACTGTTTAATACAGCGTATGGAGGGCTTTTTGAATTTTTCTCTCTAGTAAGTTTAAAGGAAAAATCCATGTTCTCATTTTGCAGTATCATGTTTTTATGCAGTGGTGCATAGATGAGTGCATCATTCTATTATATTTACTTTGATATATTTTACACTTTTAAAGGAGATGCATTATGATTTTTTTTTTTAGCAAATACCTTTAGAGTGGATTATCATTTTTCATAAGTTTATATACTGCATATTACAGTATTAGTAAAAAAAATTGACACCTTCTCAATCAATGTGTTTTTTCTTTGTTTACTACTTTATACATTTTAGATATGTAGAGAATACATCAAATATATGATGCAAGATATATGGAATTATGTGGCAAAGAACAAAAGTTTTAAAATTCCGCTACATATTTTTTACATTTTAGAATAAAATTCCTCAAAGTAGCCACCCTTTGCCTTGTTGACAGCACTGCAAACCCCTTTTCACTTCACAGCTGCGGTTTTGATGTCTTCTTTTAGAAGATTTTTTTTCTCCAGTCAATCATTGTACAGTAAAATACAATAATAATAGGAAACAAACAAAATATGTTATGAAAAAAAACAAGAAAAAGTGTGTCCAGACGTTTGACTGGTAGTGGTACATGAATGGAAGCCTGAATAGCCTGATGTGAGGCAACGGGATTAGTAGGAAAAAGTACCACTGCTCTTGCACATTCTGCTGGCAACAGTGGTGACACATTTTAGCTGAACAGGAGTGCAAAGTAAACAGTGTTATTGGTATAATGTGTCTCCTTTAAACTCTTAAATCCACACTTGATATGGATGTTTAGTGTGAGGCTGGATTTTGACTTTAAGTGAGAGAAAATATCTAGCACGGCATTTCTCCATGTGGAATAGCTGACATTAAACCTGTGCTCCTGATTCTGACGTGTCTTGTCTCTGTCACTCAGATTCCCCTGACAGCCCGGGTATGTTCATGTGTGGTGTGCTAGCTAGCCTTAGCCTTACTGCTCTCCAAAACAACCCTTGAATTAACCTTTTAAGCCTTTCAACTTTGAACCTAGCCTTCTAATAGATCCCATATTAACCTCTGCTCTAATCCTGTGCTACTCTGCGCTGTTTGGTGGGGCTGTCTTTTTGATGCACTATGATTCACAGATTGTTGGCCAAAACAATACTGTGACATAACAGTGTGTTAGTGTGGAGTTTACACATCCTCCTGCTACAAGAATGCTCAGTTTAACTTCAACTGTGACCTTTAGTTAGTGGATAAGAAGTGCATTATGCATAACCTCTCTATTTGTGTATTTGTTACCTTTGCCCTTTACAGACATATTCTCCAGACTTTTTTGGGAAGGCCATAATTGTCTTTGACCAAGTGCAGTCATAGGAAAGAAGTCAAAAGCACAGAACAGTTGGAATTCAAACATGAGGCCTGAATATAGTGCTTTGTTTAGGGTAGCATTGACCCCACTTCTGCTGTTGGGGAAATTATTTTATGTGTGTAAAACATAATTTTATGCATGTTTGAGTAATGGTGTTTCTCTACTTTATACTCTGTTTTGATACTCAGGAATAGACTTGATACTCAATACTGAGTCAGATACCACGATGATAACAACAAAAAATGCTCTTTATTTAGACTATAGAATATGATTTTTAACGTTAAATTATAGTGCTTTCTTATATATTACCACGTGTGTGTAATCCCTCAGTCGACCAGGTAGGTTCCATAATGGTCTTATACTTGTTCTGATACAGCTCAAGATGATTTTAAAACGATTTAGAAAAGGTTAATTTCTACGACGGCTTTCTACTGCCAGCTAAAAAATATAAATTCTGCGGGCGCTACGAGAATAAAGTCGTAGCATTTCGACATTAAAATGACATTAATTTTTATTTACTTTAAAATGCCCCAAACCCCCTCCCGTGCCCCAAAACAAACTAACAACAGAAAGGAGGACCTGATGAGCCAAACATTACAAAAGGATGCGGCACTGGGACAACCCCGTACAGGGCCTGTGCTGACATCACTGACCTAAAACCAAACCATCCCCAAACTAACCTGATCAAACAAAAGGCGAAAACAAGACAGTCCCACCAGGTCAAACACAAAAATCTAACTGCAGCTCACAGGCCTGGTGCAGCCCGCACCGAGCAGCTCAGAGCCGAAGAGCGCGCGCCCCAGGTGCGGCAGACGAGGTGGTGCGCAGTGAGCGCGAGCAAGAGCAAGCTACGCACGAGAGCGCGCCATGGATAGACAACCTATTTATACCGCAACCAGCCACGCGTCAAAACAAGCATAAATACAGAATACACATAAGATAATGGGGCAAAGGGGCGTCAGCACGTAACACAGGTACAGAAAATTCACACACCCGCGACATGCAGCGGTTCTTGCACAGAGATCAAAGCTTCATCTATGGATGTAGCACTACCGATCAGCGAATAGAGTCTTGGTGGGGAGTCCTGCATAAACAATGCGTTCAATTTTGGATGGACATCTTTCAAACTCTTAAGGAACAAACAACAACAAATCCTCTCCTCTGCAGCCGACCACTTCAGACAGTTCCTCCTCTCCATAACGCATCACGCACTAGTCTCATTCACGCACAGGAGCCTATATTCTCAAAAAATTACGACTTTATTCTCGTAATATTACGACTTTATTCTCATAATTTTATGACATTATTCTTGTTGTACTGCGAGTTTATTCTCGTAAAATTACGACTTAAATGTCGAAATGCTACGACTTTATTCTCGTAGCGCCTGCAGAATTTATATTTTTTTGCTGGCAGTAGAACGGCGTACATTTCTGTCCAGTTGACATGATTTTTATTTTATTTTTTTTTAATATGAATACGTTAAATTTGTCTAAATTAGTATCTAGTTTCTAGTATTAGATTGTTGATGGTTTTGACAACCCTACTAAGTAATATTATGTTTTAAAATAAAATTAATAAATAGTAACCAGCCTCATTTGTAATTTATATGAGAAAATGCAAGATCTACTAGTCAGGGTGAAGTAAGGATTTCACTAGTTTGTTGTCAGCTACTGTTATTCATCTCATTATAATTCATACATAAAATGGACACGTTCTTATACAGTTTTAGGTGAAATAACTTACATTGAAGAGTATATAACTTTCTGGGGATGGAAAGTCTGCTGCATGTTTCCATGGAAATAGAAAGTTAAAACCATACTTTAGATTATTCTCCATGGGCATGACTACGTTTTATGCCATATTGTGGAATATTGTAACACAAGGAACAGCATTTCCATGGAAACAAGCGAGAGGATAAGTCAGGTTTTTGGAGATACAAGCCTGCTCACAGTAAGGATCCATGTTTTTTTCTATATTTATCAATGCAATAAGCACATCCATAATGGAAAAATATGCTTTTGTTTTAGTCTGTTTGGCAAAAAGTTACATACTGGGACTTTAAATAAACAGAAATTAATGAGAAGTAGTGAGTCTGGAGAATACTACCTGTTTGTAAAGAGCTTTTGCTTGCAGTGTGTTTTAATATTTTTGCCTCTTAGTTTTAAAAACCATTGAAGAAAGATATCCTGATCCAACATGTAAAACCTGTCAGACCTGTGTATTCAGCCAATGTTGCCATGGTGACACATTGCTGTAGTCATCCTTTTCAACACATGGCGCCATCATCTGTCCATGTTATGTACTTGTATTTGGTTGCATTATATTTTTCTTGAACCATGTTGAGTGTGCATGTTCTGGGCCACGTTCCCGCGTGTTGCAGCACTAATCCTGGCTTCAGTGTGCAGTCTTTGGGCTAAATTCTTTAACTGGGATAGTAACAGACTCAGGCCAGAGGAGCGGAGAAGATGGGTCATGGCCTTTTGTTCCAGTGAGCTGCATGTCTCCCCAGCCCAGTCCATCACACCTTCAGCATCTGTCATATCACTTACTGTATTTGGGTCATTGTCTCATCATCGCTGCTCATAGTGTCTCTGCTTCTTGTAACCTCATCTGAGGGGTGGGCCATAAGGCAACAAAAGAAAGTGAGACTAAACACCTAAACTATGCCCAAACCACATTTCAAATACAGCTGCTACCTTGGGCAGTACCTGGCAGACTAAAGCAGAGTGAGGAGGGGCAGGTTTTAGGTATAAGTAACAGTGTAATTGATAACAGGTATCCGCACTTCAAACACTGTCCCTGCAGCCAGGTTTTTGCAATCAGAAACACCTGTCTGTAATCAGGCAGTCCTGTGTAATCCCACGTACGACTTGAAATTGCAATGGCCACTGGAGGCACCACACACTCAGTTTTTTTTTTAACTGTTTTTAACCACAAAGCTGCAAATATAATTAGTTTGCATAAAAGTTGCCAAAAAAATACTCAGAAAAAAAGTAGACAATGATATTCAAGCACCATGTACACAGCTTAGTTGCAAAAAAGTTGATTCAGTGTTTGGTTCTACTTAAATCCTAGGAATGTTGACTTATACCCTTTTTAGGAGTCAGCGAGATGGCAAAAAAAATATATTAAGATTGATAAAACGGACTTGACAAAACGTTGAAAGCCCCAAGCTGATCACTGGGATATGCAAACAGTTTAATCAGAAGTTGATGTAACTGCACTGCCCAAATCTTTTTATACTTAATGGTTTCATATATAATGCATTAACAAGTATGTTTGTACCATTAATAACTATCTAAAATTGTCTTGTGAGTTACACTTCACGTGATTGGTTAAACCCACATGCCATTCACCTGGCAGTCAGAACTTCTCCAATAGGAGAAGCTCGCCCATCCCAACTTCACCTTATTTATTAGTGGAAGTATTAATCACCAGTGTGTTTAATAACAGTTGATAAATATAAAAGAGCAAAAAATATTGACTGATTTTTTTTGTAGGTTGAGCTGATAGGAACTGAAAACCAGTCATTATCTCTGGGTGTGGGATGGGTGCAGCCTAACACAATGAACACAGATGACAAAGATTTTTTTTTGTTTAAACAGGAACAAGTTGTCAGTGTTAAACCCACTGTAAATAATACATGTAAACTCAGAATTAATTACAAAAGATTAATGAATTGATAAAAGGACCTGACCTTATTTTTATTGCTGCACTGTGAACTCTTCTGGTGTGATGTCACTGACCACACTGTCTTTTGTGTTTGTGTAGATGTAGCAGATCTATGTGGGGCGGTCCTGTATTCTGCTCTATTTTAATAGACAAGTGTGTAGCCTGACCATGCAGCCCAGAGTCACCTTCTCCTCTGCACCAATGCAATATGTGTATACTTTAGAAGAGTAGTGTCCCTTTCCTGCCCTGGTTTGTGCTGTTTTTTGGTTTAGAAGAAGAATATCGTGATTTATTATGTCAAAAGCAACATTTTCTGATTTTAAGGTGTCCTCCAAACATACTAAACCTTAATCAGAGAAAGCAAAAGAGACAGTTTTAAAATGAGAAAATGTGCTGGTATATTTAACACAGAATGAAAAGTAAACAAAAATGTATTAAATTTTCATTCATGGTGTTAATTTTTGACTTTGCGGTGAATATTTGACATCCCTGGTGTGCACAGTTTACTCCTAACAAAAGCTCATGTACATAGTGAACAGTTGTTGTCTCTAATAGTGTTAAACGTCATTAATACTGCTCCTTTTTCAGGTGCCCGTGCACCCCGGGCTCTGGTGGACCAAAAATCCTCAGTGATCAAGCACAGCCCCACTGTGAAGAGAGAGTCCCCCTCCCCTCAGGGTCGAGTCAACAACAACAGGTACGTTTCCACCTTGGCCCAAAAGTCTGTTTAATGTGTCAGTCAGAAGAGTGATTCACAGACAAAGCTAACTAGGAAGGTAGTGGTAAAATTAAATTTTCATAAGTTTGATTACCCACTGTATCTGGGTTGTTTGCATCCACTTTAAATGGCTTGTACAAGATTTTTAACCCTGAGTGAGGAACATGTTTGAGTGTGAACTGTAGCTCCACCCACTTAGTTCTTTGTACCACTGTGATGTTGCACCATGACACAGAAACCACTGTTTGGGATACTCTCCAATGGTTTTCCATGTGGATCCCATCAATCTCCACTTAATGTTGTATTTCTGAGATGGTGTTACACAGTTGTTTTCAGAGCAGTTGCCAAATCTGAAACTTTTTTTCTCAGAAAGTAGCTTGTAATTTTTTAAGAGACATGGGTTGTGTTTTGTGGGCTTCTCCTGAGTAGCATTTTCACATCCTAAAAAGGATATTTATCCTAAGAGGTGACAGTGGCTCAGTGGTTAGAGTGTTGGTCTCCCAACCCGAAGGTCGGAGGATCGAGTCCAGCTCGGACCAAGTCCAGCTCGGACCAAGTTCTGTCATTGTGTCCTTAGGCAAGACACTTCACCCACATTGCCTAGTATGAAAGTGGTGTGTGTGTGTGTGAATGATCGGTGGTGGTCGGAGGGGCCGATGGCGCAAACTGGCAGCCTTGCTTCCGTCAGTCTACCAGGCCAGCTGTGGCTACAATAGTAGCTTACCATCACCAAGTATGGAGTGAACGAATAATGACTTCAGCTTTGAGAGGCTTTGATAAAAAGCGCATTACAAGTGTAAGTGCATTATTAATAGACTTAGTAATGCCCATATATCTATGGTAATGACTGAAAGCTGTTAATGTTTAAAGTTATTTTTTATTTCATAGGGTTTCAGTTCAGTTTTACATTTTTTTTTTTAAGGCTTTTTTCAGGTCTTTTGTTGCTTTGAAAATCTTGCAAGGCAAGTTTATTTGTATCTCACAGTTGTGCACAAATCATACGTAATCATCATAAAATTAACATTAAAAGAGAAGAGTGTAGAAACCAAACCAAAACCATTCTGAGCCTTGATTTAAACATTGTCAAAGTTGAGGTCTGTCTCACATCTTCAGGAAGACTGTTCCAGGTTTTAGCTGAATAAAACTAAAATGCTGACTCCCCATGTTTAGTTCTGACTCTGGGCACCAGCAGGAGGCCAGCCAGAGTGCGAGATGGCTCATATGGGACTAACATGTGGGAGATGTACTTTGGTGCTAGGCCATAGAGAGACTTGTGCACAAGCAGAGCTGCTTTAAAGTCTATTCTGGGTCACAGGAAGCCAGTGCAGAGTCCTGAGCATAGAACTTATGTGCTCATACATCCTGGTTCGAGCCAGGGCAGAAGCAGCAGTGTTTTCAATGTACTACAGTTGTCTTAATGCTCGTTTGGAGAGACCAGTGAGCAGAAAGTTATAGTAGTCCAACCTGCTGGATTCAAATGCATGGCTAAGTCTCTCCAAGTCTGGTTTAGACTTTTTTTTTAGATAGTAAAAACTGCAGATGTTGTTGATTTGATGTAGCTGTTAAAGTTTAAGTCTGAGTCCATTATTACCCCTAGATTTCTGGTACATATTCACATGTCTCACTGCTTGTGAGATATAGATCTGAGTAGTTGTGGTAGGACAGATTATTGCTGCGTATTAACTGGCCTAAAGGAAGCACTGGACAAAAGAGATCCCTATTTTTTTTTCTCGCTCTCTATTATTTGTTATTAAAATACTCTGGATAATGTGAAGGCCATTTAGCTCAATCAGAAGAAATTAAAATAAGGTACAGACAACAGGATACTGCAGTCTCATTGGAGATAATGGTCCAATGAGACTGCGGTATCCTTTGCTCTATGAAGTTGAACAGTATTGACAATATTGCCATTAGGAGAATAAAAGTAGCCTTGCTTGGAACCTCTGAAATGTTTTTTTTTTCTTTTCATTACCCAGCTTATCTAATACAAATGCTGATCATCCAGTGCCCTTTTGTGTGCATGGTGCAGTGAGAACCAGCAGTTCCTGAAGGAGGTGGTGCAGAGCGTGCTGGATGGCCAGGGAGTGGGCTGGCTCAACATGAAGAAGTAGTACGCCGCCTCCTGGAGAACGAGCAGCTGCGCGTCTTTGTGCTGAGTAAACTCAACAGGGCCGTCCAATCAGAGGAAGATGCCAGACAGGAGATCATACGAGATGTGGTGAGAATTAAAAACGCTGAGATTCACACATTTGTGTGTGTGCGTGTGTGTGTGTGTGTGTATATACACATACACGCGCACACACACACGAATGTATATATATGTATATATGTGTGTGTGTATATGTATGTATATATATGTGTGTGTATATATATATATATATATATATATATATATATATATATATATATATATATATATATATATATATATATATATAAAATTTATTTCACATTCATTTTAAAGGTATTCATTATCTCTTAAATGAAAAAAAAAAATTGCACCAAGCAAGCACAAGTGCCTACATCTGTCATGTTTTTTTTTCTGAAAATTTGTTCTAAAAATGTTTTAAGTAACAAAAATTTGAGGCAGTACTGATCTACCAACTGCCCCTATTTACACATAATGGCACTCACGCTGTTCTCCTTTTATTGGTCCTGCTTTTTAAAACTACAGTAGTGTCAGACTAGTTTATCTGTGGACTACAGTGAAAAGATTCTGAAATCTTTGTTTTTTGTGTGTAACAGGAGGTGAACAGAAAGGTGTACAAGGGCATGTTGGACATTTTAAAGTGCACTGTGTCCAGTCTGGAGCATTCTTACACAAACGCTGGGCTGGGAGGGATGGCCAGTGTCTTCAGTCTGCTGGAGATCGCCCGCACACACTATCAGACCAAAGGTACTCTCTTCAAATCCAGCTCTCCCAAGATATGTACAGCATCTGTTTTTGTTTATACTGTCAACACTTGTGCATCATTTAACAGCAATGACTCTGCCACTAACACTGTACTGCGCTTTAAGCCGCACGTCAGACATTTGCTCTTGTGAAAATCAAAAGCACTGGGAGTTGTATGTCTAACTCTTTGCGTCCTTGCTTTGACTAACCTTTCCATTTTTCTGTTTTGTAATGCTGACAAACTCTGTGTCTGGCTTCCTAACTCTGGTAACTCGCTAGACCCCGAAAAGCGAAACAAGCGAAGCCCCACAGACAGTTCTAGCAGCCCAGGGAGCAAAGAGAGCCCATCGGGTCGCATGGAGGCCACCCGACCCCCAGCCCTCCTGAACGTGCCCCACCTGCAGCTGCCCCACCACACTCCAGGCAGGGGCACGCGCCACTTTGACACTCGCAGTCTCAACGAGGAGAACTTTATTGCCTCCATTGGTGTGTACACCGCTCCAGCCCTGTGGCATGTGCTCTGTGAGACCCCTCCCCCATCCCAAAGGCTTGTCAGAAACAGTCCATCCCCTCCTCTGCATTAGACTAACTCTTACAGCGCCAATATTCTACAGTCTCACCTTACATTAATTTGATCCAATATCAATTCACTTGAGCCACCAAATTTTCAAGCCATTTTAGAGGCGATCCTACAGCCCTTTTGGACTGAAAAGTCTTATGTTAAGAGATAGGAGTGTTTTTATTGATCAGCACTCAAATTATTCACAGCCATCTATTTATTATACTAATTTTACGTGCTATTAATGGTCAACTAATTGTGCGTTTATAAACCATAAACATTATTATGGACAAGCTAATTTATATGTCACTGCAAAGCACAGGTCGCTGTTATTGTGTAGGAACATTACACCTATATTAATAATGAAATAAGCCTGAAGAGTGTCTAATATTGGCCTGTTGCAGCTTGGATAGAGTCCTTGTGTCTTCTTCTAACATGTCCCCGTTTGCCCCCTTGGACGTTTGTTGTGCCTGCAGCCTTGTACTTGCATGTGTATGTATCAGACGTGTTAAATCTGCAGTAGTGGACAACGGAGGCCTGAGGCCAGCGTGTGCTGTGTGCCTTTACTGCAGGTTTGTGCCAGGCCTGCTCTAGTCCTATGGCAGCTCCCTTTGCTCTGAGCATGGAGGGTGGAAGCTTCTCTCCCTGGTATACAGGCCCAGTAAAGACCCATCCTCCTCTGAGCACTTTAGGTGTAAATTCAGTCAATAAAAATCAGAGCCATTTTGTTTTTGGTCTGCTCTGGGTCTGTATACAGAGGACACTCCGAGTACGCCACCCTGACTCCATCCTGCACCCTTCTCTCCCTTTAGAGATTGCACCTTCAATTCTACAGAATGCTGTGAGACTTGCATCCTAGCTTCTGCAACTGCTCCATCTCACCCACAGCGGGCTGGTCAGCCTCTCAAAGCCATCCCATGCTGTTTTCTGAACCATCACCTCTTCCGCTGCTGAAGGCCTGCTGCTGTGCAGAGCCACACACATTTAATTTTCAGCCTGTGTGACTCTGCATGGCTCGGGCCAGTGTGGCTGGGTTCTACTCTTACCATAGCAGCTTGTTTACATGAAATTGTCTTTATAATCCACATGGAGCTCAACAGTGCCCGCCCACCTCTGCTTTCAGCATAGACTTTCTGAGCAATTTGGATTTCAGTTTAAAGGCACACTAGCCATGGGGTCACTAATGACCATAACATTTTTTAAATGCCAAAATATTTTAAGTGTTCTGTTTCATCCCTACTGACCAGAGGACGAACGTTACGTATGTATGTACGGTTCTGTGAATCCTGGATGATAGCCTGTCCCCCTGCAGGGACTCATTCAGTGCGTAAAGCAGAATTCCTAGAACCGTAATTACATTTGTAACTGTTTGTTTTTAGTTTTATTCAGTAAAATATGTCTTTGGTCACAAGTTACTCCAGAGCTGATTAGCCCTCACCCAACAAACTTTTTTCAAAGTCTATGGGAAAAATGAATGCAAGTTTGACTTTTGGAAGCAGAGGTGCCGCCCACTGTTAAGCTCCATTGAATCTCAGCCACACAGAGACAACCATCCCTTCTCCTCAGTAACAGTTTCTCAATGCTCAGTTTGTTTTGTTTGGTTTAAATGCTCACCCACCATACATGCCTTTTCAACCAGCTCTCTGACTCTCTCTCTGTCTTTCTCTCCTTGCTTGCAATGCATCTTGGGTAGAATTGTGGAGCAAGCACCAGGATAAGCAAAAAGCTATGGAAAAACCACAGAGTAAGAGACTTTGCACACACCAAGAAAGTAAAAATTTGGGGTATACCTTTTGCTCTCTCTCCACCCCGTTTTTTACTTCAACATTTTTGCTCTTTCTCAACATATTCATTTGATTCTGAACCCTAAACATACTTTCTACTAAAGTAGACTTAAGCCGATAAATAATCTTGGTTCAAAGATGTGGTCCTGTACATATTCACTATATGCTACTACAACTGTCTTTTTTTTATTTGTTTGTTTTTTGACACAATGTTGAACTAACTCACTCGCTATGGTTTGTTTTTTTTCTTTACATATCACTATAAACAATACAAAAACTGCTGCCCTTTCTTACTGACTAAACCTTTTCCTGTTTGAAGTGACTTGGCCAAGGTTACAACATTTCAGTGCCCTGGTTTCTGAGAGTTGTTTGCACTATAATGGGAAAGCGAGCATCTTCTACTTGATAGTGAAATCCTGTTGAATGGCATTAACACTTTAGTTCTTCGTGCTCCTGACTGAGTTTGTGTGCATGCCTAACTGCCTGTGTGCTGTCGTCCTGTGTTCTCTGGTGTTACCCGGGCCACACGCAGCCTTGATTCAAACGTGTCACGCTCCTGCTCAGTTCATTTGTAACTCCTCGATTTGATGGCACTTACTACTGCACTCTCTGCTTGCCCCTGTGTCACTTCTATGTCTGGTTTTCAAATGGTTTATGCATTCTTGAACCTATCTGACGCAAATCTGTCCTTCTGTCAGCATTATATTGATGGTAATCTGGCTTAGTTTGAATACTCCAGCAGCAGATGTGCTCTTTAGACTGTAGTGCAGTGCTGTGTAGCAACTCCGTAAGGTAAGCTATGGTACAGCTGGTACAAAACAGTCTTAATTAACATGTGTGCCATCAGGGTCTGAGGGAGGCAAGCAGCAGCGCCCCCTGGTGGCAGATGCAGAGGAGAAGAAGTCTCAGATGAGTTCTGACAGTGGGCTCAGCGTCATGTCTGGATCTCAGGTTTGTCCTTCAAACATATTCGACATTCATATATAGTATGTTCTGTGTTTTAGAGGTAAAATGTGCCTCAGGCCACAGGATGATTTCATAATAATAATTAAAAAAAAAAGTCAAATGAAGGTGTATGGAGTTTTAAAACGCAGTGGAAGAAGACATCACAAGGTAGAACAGACTCAGGTTTGTGAGTTAAACATGTGTGAATGAAATAAAACATGTTTTTAATGAGTAAACATAACAGAATAGAAAATATCGTAATATGGCCCTTTAAATGGATATAAAAGGTGCTCTACCAATCTTAAAAAATGTGAAAAACTAGTTCATTTTAAATGGTTTGTAGTGGTCCAAAGTTATTCCTCATATACCTTAGGCATTCCAAGTATTGTAATTATTCCCCATGATGAGTTCATAAGTACTTTTCACATTTCTTAGAGACCAAAGCAGAGTTATGCTATGGCAGTAAAGCTCACATATGCTAGCGTGCTATTGTGCACTTCCTGATTATTGGATAATTAGACAGCATGCACCTGATATATTGTAAAAGCAGCTCTTGAGATAAAAATAAATAAATAAATAAATTATATATATATATATATATATATATATATATATATATATATATATATATATATATATATATATATATATATATACATATACATATACCCATACATATATAAATAAATAAATAAAAATCTGTACTGGGACAAGACAAATCTGGTTCAGATACATGGGAAAAACTTGGGTACAGGACTTTTTAAGTATATCAGTGAATAATGATAAAATCTAAAATGTAATCTAGATTCTAAGAACTCGTAAAAACAAATCGCATATTGCCCAGTTCTACTGTCAAATTAACATGTGTGAGAAGTTGATAATTAAGGTGTTTCCTTCTGCAGAAGAGTGACAGTGAGTCAGTGACCAGCTCTGAGCCTCCCATCCTGACCAGAAGCACAAGCCAGGACTCTGAGGCCAGCACAGTGGTAGGGCACAGCCAACTCACTCTGTCTCTGCATCCCTCCTGCATATTCATACCCTGTAACCCACCTGGAACGCTCCCCTCTTAAACGTGTGTGTTGTGCAGATCAGTAACAGCTCCGGAGAAACTCTGGGAGCAGACAGTGACCTGAGCAGCACAGCAGGAGACGGGTTGGGCAGGACCATGGCGCACCTCACCCAGTCCAGAGGCACACTCTCAGACAGCGAGATCGAGACCAACCCCGCCACCAGCGCCGTCTTTGTGAGTGCACCTGTCTTCACTCACCAAACTCTTTACCAAACATTTAAATATGTGGTAAATATTTAAGATAGTTTTAAATCAGTCTTATTTGGTTGTTTGTGAAGAAAAGTTCTGCACAAAATGTTGCAAAATACAGGAAGTGGCACTGACTTCTAAAAATGAATCCCTCCTTTGTTATTAATACACACAATTCCATCCAAAATGCAGGGACAAGGGACAAAGTTTTCTGACAGTTTAAACACACATTTAGGTAAATAAAAGCCTTGTATTGTATTTTTATTGGTCACATAATAACTATAATGTAAACGAGGTAAAACTTGTCTGAATTACACAATAGTTGCCAGGTGTCACTTATGGAATTACCACTGCATATGCCATGTGCTGCTCATGTCAAACCAGGAAGTAAAATTATAAGCTTGGGAAAAGTAGCAAAATCTTAAATAGAACATTTCCAGAAATGGTTGTGTGAAATGAGTAATCTAACCTGTCATATGCACTTAAGCTGCATTACAGTGCTTTATAGTCCACCCCTATGTATATGTGAATGACTGAATAGCCCATATTAATGGTCTGTGTTTGTAAATGTGTGCTTTTCCACAGGGTAGGACTCATACACTGAAGCCAGGTGCCAGAGATCACCTGTCTGCCATGGGGAAGGGCCCCCCACAGCCCCTGGAGGACATCAGTATGAGAATCTACCTGTGTGAGGGGCTGCTGGGTATGTGTGTGCAACCATTTCCAAACCACCACTTTAATTTGTAATATTTGTTCAATATTTGGTTTATCATGTGGAGGGTGGAGGATCTGAAGGACAGAAGTGACATTCTAGATAAGTTTCATGTATTTATCTGTTAGGACTGTTTACATACAACATACTACAAAGATGCAAGCTAAAACTAAGTCACATACAACATTGTCAATAATAGTTCAAAATTCATGTCAAAATATCACTACCTCAAGTGTCACTAATATCCTTTAGCATCTCAGCCCTGGTTATAACTGTGACCTTGACTATTCTGTTCTGCTCAATTGTAATCTCTGTGTAGTACTGTCTTTGTGTCATGTCTCATTAACCTGAGTATGATGTATTGTTGTGTTGGTGTCTGTACTTGTTCCTGTTTTGTGTGCTGTTGTGACTAAACCCTATGGCCCTGCTGACCTAACCCTCTGTCTCCACTGCTCCTGCGGAACCCGCTTCAGGCCGTGATAAGAGCTCAGTTTGGGACCAACTGGAGGATGCTGCCATGGAAACCTTTTCTCTAAGTAGGGCTAAATTCTTTGCCCTTTTCCTGTGTGTGAGTGTGTCGTACTGAGGCTGCTGTGGTGCTATGTGGGTCTGCCAGAGCATCTAACATTCCTCACTGGACTTTTAGCCTTTGCTTCTGCTATTAACCTCAAAGACTAACAGTTCTAGAGCTTCTGTAAGACAACTTTTGAAAAAAGGAAATGTAATTGTATTGGGAAAATTATGTCAAAGTTGCATTGACAAGGCAATAATGTAATTTATATAAATAAGTTTATTGTATTGTTTTCCATGTTATAAACAAAGAAAGCTGTGTCTGAAAACAAGCCATACAATAAACTTATTAACATTACATTGCTTATCATATTAGTTATGTTCAAAATTTCAGTGCAATCTAGCTGTTTTAATATGAGAAAACACATATCTACACATAAATGTATGAACAAGATTTGAATAAGTATCTCTGGTATTAGATTATACACGTTTTAAGTAATATCATGAGCTAAAGTCCAGATGGGCTGGTGTGCAGGTAAAGAGCGCTCCACTCTGTGGGACCAGATGCAGTTCTGGGAGGATGCCTACCTGGACGCAGTCATGCTGGAACGGGAGGGCATGGGCATGGACCAAGGCCCCCACGAGATGATCGAGAGGTACAACTTAAACCAACATATAGATTTAAAAAAATATCTTTAGAACACCTTGGCATTAATTTTTGCCATTAAATGTAATATGTTTTTTCTTGGATTATGTATATTTCCATCTACTGGCAAAAATGGGAAGTGGACTGAGCATCACTGTTATCACTGTGATTTAAATAATCTTTGTAGCATAATATGCTACTGAATAGAATGACTTGATTTGTTACCAGCCCAGTGTGTGTTGCGTTGACAGGTACCTGTCTCTGGGAGAACATGAGCGCAAGCGTCTGGAGGATGATGAGGACCGGCTCCTTGCCACTCTGCTGCACAACATGGTTGCATACATGCTCATGCTCAAAGTACGTGTGACTCTACTTTAAGGTCATCAGCCTTTATGCATCCTTGTACATGTGTTTATCTCCTGTCTTTTTGTGTCTGTGCATGTGCATGTGTAGGTGAACAAAAACGACATCAGAAAGAAGGTGAGGCGCTTAATGGGCAAGTCCCACATCGGCCTCACATACAGCCAAGAGATCAACGAGATACTGGACAAACTGGGCCAAATGGTACACACTCTTGTATGCATTGTTACTTATTAAAATGGCCTGCAATATATTTTGGTAATTTGTTTGTGTGTATAGAATGGCCGTGAGCTGTCCATCAGGCCTTGTGGAAGCCGACATATCAAAAAGCAAACCTTTGTGGTTCATGCTGGCACTGACAACAAAGGAGATATCTTTTTCATGGAGGTAGGCTTCTGCTTACAGATAAACTATTCTGTACCTTAGGAACACCAGTGAATAGCATAAAACATTTCAGTTGTCTATAATGGTGCTGTAAATTATTCTAACCCTTGATTAATAATGATTATTCACTTTCCCCAGTGCAATATGAGCACTGGGGGTCCAAAGGCTTTTTGTCTATGGGAAATCCTAAGTCCATTACAAAATAAAAGAAAAAAATGTGTCTTACTAAAATGCAATAAATGCAATCAAATACATGTATAATAACTTTTGCATATCATAACTTTTATACCTAAGGAATAAGGTTGTCAAAATTATCGATTATCAGATACTACAAAGTATTCGATACTAAGTATCGAATATCAAATACTAATTGATACTAAAACTATTATCGAAACTACATAGTCCTTTGAGCAGATATCGATACTAAATGATCCTTTCCTGAATAGCTTTAGAATGATCTTGAGCTGTACAAGAACAAAAATAAGACCCCACTGACAAGTATACTCCCATGGACCACTATGGAAGGGATTACAGAGGTATAAGACCACATTGTAATAAAAAGAAGGATGGCCCCCCCCTTCCACACTTACGCCCATGAACAGGATACACCCCTCTTGACCTTATGTTGTGTGTTGCCAGGTATGTGATGACTGCATCGTCCTGCGCAGTAACATTGGCACTGTGTACGAGCGCTGGTGGTACGAGAAGCTCATCAACATGACCTACTGCCCCAAGACCAAGGTCCTGTGTCTCTGGAGACGCAACGGCCAGGAGACACAGCTCAACAAGTTCTACACCAAAAAGGTTCTCTGAGCTCCTCATTACCTCTTAAGATCATGCAGGAAAGACTCACTCTCCTGATACTGTGTGTCTCTAGTGTCGGGAGCTCTACTACTGCGTCAAAGACAGTATGGAGAGAGCCGCCGCGAGACAGCAGAGCATCAAACCAGGTCTGCTCCACGCCTGCCTCTTTACTCAAATCATTCATTTGTGATTCTGTGGTTATCAAAGGAATGCCAAATTGTATGAATTTAATACAGTAGTACAGTACAATATATTACAACAATTGCTGTTCAACATACACAGTTAAAACAACAAAATATGACAAAATATTAGTGGTATGGGGTATAAATGTATTCTTTAAACATGTCTAACACATACCTGCAACATGCCTAGCATGTAAACCTGGGGTGTCCAAACTATGGCCCAGGGCCCAAATGTAGCCCTCAGACCAAATTTTGCTGAATTGACACAAATGATCATTGATGGTATTTTTTTACTGCAAATTTGAATAAATCTACTATTAAAACCACCATAAAATCATAAAGAACTAAAATGAATGTTTTGAGCTTTATTAAAAGGACAATGGCTTTACTAGACTCTGTAAAATGTACCCATCTGATAAATTTACTGTATTGACCACTGGTCAATACGGTAAAAAAAGCTCCACTTTTAATGTGTTTCAATATGCGGAAAAAAGTTTGGACACCCACGAGTAAACAAGCTAAACAAATTAAGACACCTAGTTAATGTGTTAATAATATATATCGGTGTATTGGCCTTAAATTATTTGGAAGAAAAATACATTTATTGTGTTCAAACGGACTTAAAGTGACTGTAATATATATATATATTTTTAATGTTTCATCAAAATGAGACTGCTTTCTGCATCTAATTATAAAGCATTTTTGTCGTCTGCAAACCAGGAAGTAAAACTAGTGCGCCATTAGCATGCTAGTTGCTAATTGTTAGCATTTTCATGACAGCAAAATTGTGAGTGTAACTCATCCTGGTGAATCATTGGAAAGAATATTTTAGGAAATTAAGAAATAAATTTGGAGCACTGCAAATGATTTACATTGCAGTGATCATTAACAATTTTTTTTAGTTTTTTTTTTTTACATGTTTTTAAACCTCTAAAAATCAGGCACAGCGCTTTTAAGTCCACTAAAAAGCACACTTAAATTGGTCATCCTTTATGTTCTTCAGGCCCTGAGCTGGGAGGGGAGTTCCCAGTGCAGGACATGAAGACTGGGGAGGGCGGTCTGCTGCAGGTCACCCTGGAGGGAATCAATCTTAAGTTTATGCACAGTCAGGTAAGACCCCCCCCCCCCCCTCCACTGTGGCATGAGCACCTATCTCTCCTGTGTCACCTGACCATCTCCATCGTGCCCCCCCCCCCTCCACACCCAGAAATCTCCCTCTAAACCAGGGCAGGCACCACACAGTTTAGAGGAACATTTCCCCCTTTGGCTTTGCTTCTTTAAACCGTCTTTTGAGTTTATGTGCGTCTGCGTGCATGCCCCCCCCACACACACACATCTGCTGTCTGTTGGACATCTGTGGTGCTCTCCGTGTCTCTTCTGTGTGGGAGGACGTGGAGCTGGGTGTGTGCTGCCTGCAGTGGTAAGACCGAAACCTTGAGCTAAGACTTTTCATTAATAATTGGCTTCTCATAGCAACTTTGACTCAAGTTTGGACCCGTCAACATGGTCATGTGTTGTCCTCACATCTGCATAGTTAGTTCTATAGCTTGTGATGTGAATATGCAACAGCAGGAGAGGTACACCGTAATGTTCAAATAATGTTATTGTGTTTACTCACCAGGGTTTCTTTCATTTGGTCTACACATTGCTGATCGCATTTTGCTTTTGTGGTACATAAAGACTTTTGCATTAGAGCAAATACAGGTCCTTAATATATTATCAGTCTTGTCAGTTTCACCAATTTAAACAAAAACGTAGTGTTATGCTTTGCCAGGTGTGTTGTTGGTTAATTGTTAATTCAACACTATACTGTATATTTTCTATATGCAATTAAAAGGACGTCTAGAGGTGCATGTTACACCCAAACTCAGTGTAAATTCAGGTGTTGATAAAATATGAGGGAACTATAGTTCATGTCTAAAGTTGCTGTCCTCCTAAATGCAGGTTAGTGAGCATAGCATAGTGATAGTTGGCTCTACAGATAGCCTAGCATAGAGGGTTATCTTCCGGAGCATAATGATGGTTGGCTACACAGATAGCTTAACATAGTGTACAGTTAGCATAGGGTAGTGAATGTTAGCTTCAAAGTTGGTTTAGTGTAGTATTGTTTAGCTCCACAGATAGTGTAGATCCTGCCCTGTCTGTGTGCAGTTATTGGGGCCTGCGCTGGTTGCTGGAGGAGGAGGAGGAGGCATGGAGGTTAGACCTCAGGACTAGGCACATGCTGCTTTCAAAAGCTGTTGGGTCACTGAAATCAGATTCGAACAACACACATTCCATGTATGCAGCGGATGGGAATGTACCAAACGCCTGTTAGTATGAGCATAAGATGAATACTGACATTTGTAAGGCAATGCAGAGTTTTATGAAATGCCAAACTAAAGTTGTTTGTTCAGAAAATGACAATTGAAGAATCTGGGTATTACTTTACTTATAATCTGGTTCTGTCTTTAAGCCTTAGGTTTGTATTGAGCTTCAGAAGCCTCTCAAAGAGCTACATTATAGTCATTACGGTATTCATTCACTTCACATTCAGTGGTTGTACGCTACTTCTGTAGCCACATCTCCCTTGGGGCAGACTGATGAGAGTGAGGCTGTCAATCTGCCATCGGGCCCTCAGACCACCACCAAAACTCACTCAACTTATTCATAGTTTACATGTGTAATATGCGTGAAGTATATTGCCTTAAGATATGGCAGTGTGCACTGGTCTAAGGAGGGATTGAACCTTCAGACTCATCCTAACCAGGGTCAGATTGTTTAACGTTGGATCATTTTTGAAAATAATGTTCATGTTGCCAGACAGGCAGTCTTCCTTTGGCTGACAAACTGGATCATCAAGAAGGTCACCTACTTGTAATTGCAACCCCAAGTCTCACATGGAAAAGGCCATTGACTTACAAATACAAATGACAAGCTGCACCCTCAGAGAGAACTGTCCCACATGTTCTTGAAAGCAGCATCACTTCCTGGTCTTTTATGGTGCTGGATTCTCATTGGTCAGGCAGCTGTTTGAGGTCTGAGGCTCAGGTGCTTTGAGTGCCCTCTGGAGTGTTTTTGCTCTTGTGTCCGATAATAATCCAAACCATTTCTCTCCCATGCTTTCTCCCCCTGCAAGGAGCGGAAGGTACCCACCTCTGCTGTGTTTGCTTTTAGCTCTCACATCTACTTTGCTCTTTTGATTTCTTTATTTGGTTACTTTTCATTTCTCTATTCTATTTCATATTCACATGATTTATTTGTATGATTTATTCAGTTTGAGTTGTAGCTGTATGCACACTTGTTTTTCTTCCTTGTTTTCATTCTAAAATAGTAATTCCATGTACGCATCATATGGGCCCTAATGCACCGTACAGCTAAAGGACACTGCACTATGTCCCCTCCCTCAGTATTCATGTAGCTCCAGTCCCATTGTCCTCACGTAGTACCGCCCATGTGTATGCCCATGGAAGCCTGTCTCCTCCTCTTCTGTTAGCTGCTTAGAGCTTGCATTTCATGTCAAGTGCTTTGATTTCCCTTTCCAACTCAGAGCTCTACACTTACCGCAGGTTACTTTGTTAAGATGAACTGTTTTCTTTCATCGCTGTTGTTGAGTTAATAATGTTGTGTCCTGTTTTTGTTTGTTTTTGTTTGTTTTTAGGTTTTCATAGAGCTGAGTCACATTAAAAAGTGCAATACAGTGAAGGGAGTCTTTGTCCTGGAGGAATTTGGTAATTACAACCATCTATTGATTCTAGGCCTGTACTCGGCACAGCAGTAACTCAGCTCCAGAGCCAGTTACCAGGGCATTAGGGCTACTGGGTCAGGAGACATGTTGGCTTACTATAGTGAGGTCTAGTCAAAGTGTGAGGGAGAGACTTGTTAAAATGACTACAGAGGACACAGCTACCACCTAGAGTCGGTATAAGATTTTCAGAGTGCAGAGGTTGGTAGAGGATTCAAATAAGAATGGTATTACCTGGCATAGAGCAAGGTTAGGAACAAAAAATCTCTTTCAATGATTTTCTCATAACATTAACCTTGTTTGTACTTGTAGTAGGGTTTTTTCGGGTAGAGTTTTTATAGTGCTCTTACTGTAGAAAAAAAAAAGTTTTTAAAAAATGTGTTTCATGTTCATTAGATTCAATAACTTGAGCTCCATAAACACAGAAGTGGGTAGTTATGAATTGCTCATGAATACTGGTACTGGTACTTAACAGTAGCCGCCCAACCCCTGCTTACGGAAGTAAACATTTTTTTCCATAAACTTTCAGAAAAAATAAAATACAAGCTGAAAAGCTCACTCATAAGAATGAGCTATAAAATAACCGTGTTATGGATATTAGTTACCACATAGTTGGTTAGCCTCCATCATGCCTTTTGAACTCTTAATAACTCTTAATAATTCAATTTTTCTAAAAGTCTATGTGTAAAATTCATGGAAGATTTACTTCTGGAACCAGAGCGGGTGGTCAATGTTGAGTTGCATTGGGAGTGTCTACAGTCGGTCCCTATTACTAGAGAGCTAGTCAATTTCCAGGCATGCATATATTCATATGATTTATTATGCTTAAAGGACATTTCTTTTGACATTAGTTGTACCCTCATTTAGGAAACTGAAAGTACTTATCCTAAAATTTTGTGTTCCTAAATGATCTTTCCTTCCTTATAATTATGGCACAGGCCAATGAGAATTTCTACATTTGTGTTTTGTTTTGTTTTTTTGAAGATTTTTGTGGAATATCTATTTATGTTCTTAATGTTAACAGATTATATACACAAGTTCCACAAAAAATTGACTGGTTATTGGTCTTTAATTTCCTCAGTACTAGGTCAGGTCAGTAGAGTAAATGTAGTAGTATTAGTAGCAGAAGTAGTAATGGTAATAGTGTAGTGGTTGGCTGGGTTACTGCTGCGTCTCTGTGCTGCTTTTTGTAATGTTGCCCTCATCTTTGCCACTATGAAAACCTTCATTCTCCAGCAGGTAAAGTGTCGCCACCTTTCTTCTTCTCCTCCCTCTGTCCGTGCACACTCACCCCCTCATCACCATCACCTTTACTTTCTTCCCCCTCCACCCTTTCGCTTTCTCTCTCTTCACTCAGTCATCTGCTCCTATGGAAAAGCCCAGATGCCGCAGTCAGTGGGGTGGCCATTTTGTGTCTCCTGTGTTGCCCCCTGGCCAGCAGCTCATCTGGGCTTTGGGTTCACGGTTACTAATGAAAAGTCACTGAGGGTGCTAACAGTTGTAGCTCAAAGGCTGTAACTATGCTGTCCGGGTGAAAGAATTTGCTCTGATGCCTTAAATGAATGTGTTTGGTGTAAACATTAGTGGGACATGGATCTAATCTCCAAACAGAGAGAGGAATGGTTGTGTGAAGTGTTAGTGGGACAGGGGAGTGGATGTGTCTCACTGCTCTTGAGTGTACGTCCCTCTTGTGCTAACCCTGTGACTCACCCATGTTTCTGCTGCCTTTGAATTCTCTGTTCTGTCTCTTGCACCAAATAGTTCCTGAAACTAAAGAAGTGGTGATCCACAAGTACAAGACGCCCATGGTGAGTACTCACGCAGGCTTCACTCCAACAGTGACTGGAGTCACTTTGAAGTTGTATGTAAACTGTGATGCTGTTGGCATTAGCCAAGGCACCTGACAATAAATGGATAAAATATTCCACAGTAGAGTGGATAGATAATTGAGATTTGTTTAAAACATAGATTTCCAAAATGATTATGAAAGGAGCAGATTGAGTTGGCTCTATGCAGAACAGCTAGCTCACTCTTATCGATACCACTCTGCCCCAATTATATCTCTATGGGGATTTTTCCCAAGCAGTGCTGAAATGAATAAATATTTTAAGATCACACAATGGACAGTGAGCTACAAGTGGATGTCACTGACATGTCACTGACAATGAGATGAAAACTTGACCGGAGGGCACTCATGTGTTTTAAAGTTGGGTCTTTTTGTCTTCATGCTAATGCTAATTTCAGAGACTAATAGATTAAAATGACAAACTAAAATGATCTTCACATAAGAACAATTTGGTCCTTCAAATTGACACACAAGTGTCCTCTGGTGAGGTGTTCTGTAAGTCTTTGTTGTCAGTGACATCCACCTGCAAGTCGTCGTCCACTTCCTTATCTTTAAGTAATCATTAATTTTAGTGACTCACCAAACTCCTGTAGAGATTAATGGGGGCAGAAGTAGTATGGATTTGCTGCTGCATGCAGGGCAATTAAACATGTGTTTTAGATGTGTGCTCATTCATTTTAGAGGGATCATATTTTTGTGTCATCGCTATTCTATCACGGACCATATGTTTACATAGTCTGTGTTAAAGGGTCCAAGTAAAATGTCCTGATCTCGAATGAAAGGTGCTGACTGCACTTGAACAAAGCAAGTGTGTGTAGTTTTGTGTCTAAATGTTCTGTTGTCCACAGGCCCATCAGATCTGCTACTCTGTCCTCTGTCTGTTCTCCTACGTGGCTGCTGTGAAGGGAAAGGAGGCAGAGGGCAAACCCAAGATGCTGTCCCCGAGGCCCCTGCCCAGCTAGTGTACCCCCCCGTACCCCCTGTCCTGTGTGTGAGCTGGACGTGCCTCTGGATGCAGACTCTGACAATCTGTTAAAGCACATCTGTCCCAGCTCTGTGTGGTGTGGACCTGCGCTGTGGCATGTACAGACTTCAACCTTCACTTCTGATCACAGGCTTCCAATCACCATCCTGCAAATGGAAACTGAGGCTTTTCACTCTGGCTTGAATACATTACATACGATTCCTATGTAATACAGATTCTTTTTACACTACTTCAATCCAGATACTCTAGAATCGATTAATGCTGGGGTTTTCCAAAAATGTATTCGGGAGAGGGGGAAAAAATCTAGAAAATTTACAAAAACAAAGAATGATAGAATGGTGTGATGTGAATGATGTAAAAATAAGCAAAATACAACGCATTTAAATGTGAACAACTGCATTAATTGTATCTTAGCACATATTAAAAAAATGAAAGGATAGATATTGGGGTCCTGGAGCCTTGTGTGAACCTATATGTTGCCTGCTGTTTAAACTGAGTGACTCTTGTGTCTCTGGTCAGGGCTGTGCGGTGTGTGCAGGTCCCGTGCACTGCCCCCTGACCCCTTCTGACCCCTCCCTCCTGTGCTTCTCTGCTCCTCTGTACAGTCCATATACCTCCCGAGCCCTGCTTTATTTGGGGCGTCCCACAGCACGGCATGTTCACGCTCCGTCAGCTGTGTACACTGTTCTGTGAGTGTTGTGTGTCCCTGCCCTCGCTCCACTCAAAACGGCTCATTACTGTTAACCTGTCTGTGCTCAGCTGTTCTATTGCATGTAACTATGACAAAGACAAATAAATATTATATATATTTCTATATATAGTATTTATTTAATATATTAACTGTACATTTCTGTGATAGATAATTTGCTAGATGTGCAATATCTAGGTAGTTAGCCATGCCAGAGACTGGCTTTAACAGGGTGAAGGATGTGCCAGACTTGTGTGTAAATAGATGGGTGAATATGATGTTATTGTGAACTACACAAAATGGAGTCTTTATGAGAATGGTGCAGCTCGCTCAAAGTTCTGATGCCTTTTTTCTACATTCCTGTAGACATGGACCAATTAAAGTTAAGAGCTGCTAATAGGACACACCCCCAAACAAAAGCTTGCTAAATAGGATTTTATTAACACATGGCCAAGTTATTTAGTTTGAATAGATAAAAAAAATACTCTAATAATTTTAATGTGTAAATTGCTGTTAAAAATGTTTGTCGTTTTGCTACACTTAGAAGTAGCCAGCAGAGGGGACATACACTAATCCAAGCTTTGACCGTGAATTGACAGATCTTTATAGAATCATATTTATTTTTCTTTTAAATCATTCTCGGAGGATTGAATTGAGCATAAATGTGCAAGAAGCCTTCTCCACTGTGTTCGGTTGCACTGTTCTCTGCAGTGGCGGCCATTTTGTGTGTAGTGCCGAGTGAGTTTACCTTTGGGGTTCTTCGTGTCGTCCTGTGATGCTCCAGAGCACGGGTTTGACTGTACATTAAGCAATATAGGTACTACAGCTGTAACACTGGAAGATGGTTTATTTTTGACCTGCTTGTATTTTAGTCATTTAACTGTGCAGAGAAATCCACCAATAAGAAACGAATGAGCTACGGTGCACTGTTCAGGCTGTGCACTTGATATTTTTCAAAGTGGAACTGTCCTTGTGAGAGCCAACTGCTGGAATCAATGAAACAAGATGTCAGGTGTAAGTATTCCATGTTTGAGGAGATATTTATAAACCATGTACAGCTTTGGGAACAGAATAAAAGTTGGCCCAAATCAAGCCTGGGTTCTTTGATTTATATGCCATCATTAAGCATAAAATATACAACATATATACATACACATACAAGCATAAATGGACCTGTCATTGTCTTCGTTCATTAAAAAGGTACATTTACAAGCTCTTGCACACGATTAGTATTACCTAGGCTAGGCATGTCAGGTAATATTACAAAAATCACATTGGTTTTTGTAACCCCATTTGTCATCTTGTCTTGTCCACATCTGATTTTTTTTTTAATAACTCACCTTTTCATAATTGTCTCTGTCACTAACAGTTTTGTCACAACTTTGATCCTATAACATTCCTATGGTTTTTGTGCCAACATGAAAAAAAAAAATGCTTGTAGATCACAGTGAATGGTGAGTTGCAGGTAGACATCAATGACATGTTAAATAACTTTGCAAAGAAGTGAATGCTTAAATAAATAAAAGGTAAGTGTTTTGTCTCAACACTAATTTTAAAGTACAATATAAAAATAACCACAAACTGAGCAAATCAAGTTGCTTTACTTCAAAGATATAACCATTTTCAACAATAAATGGTAAAAAATAGTAATATATTTTTTAACCCTACAGGTTTGATCCAAAGTCTGAATTTTTAGAATAATTGCAGTGGGTGAAAATGGAAACTTTGAGTATGCTAATAAGGGAAAACTAACGGTCAAAAGCTCATAAAAGTCATGTCAGTGATTTTTCCATCTGTAACTCGTTCAGCATGATTCATGATCCATAACTATTTGTTTTAACATGACTCCGTGAAAACCATAGAAATTTAATAGGGAAGGAAGGGGTGATGGAAACACTTAGTAACCTGAACGAGCCAGATGCTGTTGTGCATTCGGCAACCTCCAGGTGAACAAACACTAGTCTAACCGGTAGTTTAAAATTTAGTGGCTTTCTACTGTATCAATACTGACACTATCCAAACTCCAATCTCACAATCAAAGCAGTCATGATCGTGACTGGTTATGTACAATTGAGTCCTTACATTTTACACTTAATAACAAACTTGAGGTGTTTCCTCATCAGGCACAATGCCACTTTTACAATCCCTTTAAATGAGAATGTATAAGACTTAGATTTTAATAATATTGAAAAATAAATATATTTTACAAATGTTAATTTTACATAAAATAATTGCATTGACCAAAGTCAATACAACTCTCTGATCAAACACCTGAAATCTTATTTAAGGTTTGATATCTGGATCTGCTGCTGAAGGATTTAAACCTGAGATGCCGATGCCTGCTGTGCCTGTCCTTCACTTATTCCTTGTTCCCCTCGAGGTCGTGCTGCAGGATCCTTAGGCGAGACATAACCTCATCCCAGTCCAGGTAACAGCCCTCCAGGTAGCGTGGCTGGTCAGGGAAGCTCTCAAATGCTGTACGGGCGTGCAGCAAGCGCCAGTTATCAAAGGTCAGGATGTCCCCTGCAATTGGCACATGACAAGCCATTATGAACCTGTGTGGAACTTACACTGAGCAGAGGGCGGAGGCTCGGGCTCCAACCTTAATCACAATGAATCTACACC
Source organism: Periophthalmus modestus (assembly GCA_019594935.1). Classification (NCBI taxonomy): domain Eukaryota; kingdom Metazoa; phylum Chordata; class Actinopteri; order Gobiiformes; family Gobiidae; genus Periophthalmus; species Periophthalmus modestus. The sequence goes on from JAIEZT010001214.1 coordinate 17,902,311, forward strand.
TTTTCAAAAATTTCCACCACAAGCAAAATACCCTGTCATATTGTGCATTAAAACTGCTGACCCCATAGTTTAGAACTGTACAAACATGATCTGAAATGGGATTATTTTATTAGTTCAGCGCTGCATATCAAAACAGACAAAGCAGAGGGGCAATTGTGCACATTATAAATGTACACATTTTAGTTAGATTGAGCCACCAAACCTTTATTCAGTCTTAGATTCTCAATAGAACACACTAAATATTTGGTACTGGCAAAAACCTGCAGTAAAAAGTACTGTTAAGGTAAGGTGGGCCAATTCATCTAGAAGTCTGGGGGCAAAGAGACATTGATCTGAGGGCCGCTTTTGGATCCCTGGCCATAGTTTGGACATGTCTGTATTACTTTGTCACTTCATATTAGTCTTTTTGTGAATTCTTCTGGGCGTGTTTAAAATGTGAACTTTGAACAGGATCGATTACATTTCAAATCTAATTGCAATGCTGGTCAGAATTTTTTCTCAAATTGCTCAGCACTGGTGGAAGCAAAGCTATTGTCTATGGGATAAATCATGTCAGACAGAGTGCTCTCGCAGCCTGCTCTGAGGGCAGCAGACACTTGATTGGATTTGGGTGCACACAGGGGTGACTTTGGCTGGTGTTGTCACGGTGACCCGTGTGCTGCAGTGGAAAGGACACTGTCAGACTGTCGCAGATGTTTGTCATGCAATGCACTGCTCAAGGGCAAGTCCTCATGTCCTTGCTCATTAAACAAACGCTGCCAAGGAGTTATCAAAAAGATGGAAACATTTTGGTGCAAATTTTAAATGGCAAACATTTCAAGCCACCTGTCACAATAATTACTCTCAACATATCGTCCAGTACATGACAGATGGAAAAATCATTTCTGAGTGTCAACATTTATCATAGGTACTTCTTAGTACTAGAGGGGAATATTTTTCTGTACTATCATAAGCTTTGGGCCGTAGAGCATTGAATACATTACTTCTATGACTCATTATAGATAGAAAGCTAATTAGTAAGTGTTCCATTCTGCCGTTTATTTATTGCAGCTCATATTTTGCTGTGCTTAAGGGTGAGATTTTATTCTATTGTACAGCAGGGCAATATTTATAGATTACTGGCCTTAAAAGGATTGTATAGTCTTTGCTCTTACTAGGTTTTTGTGGGGTTTTTTTTCAAATCACAGTTGAACCTGGGTTGCCTGTGCCCTAACCTCCAGATAGAGGACACATTTTCTCATTCTCAGTATGTGGACAAGCCTCATGTGAAAGCTCAAAACCTCCAGAATTCACTCACTGTGCTGCACTAGCATTGATTAATGATTGGCTGCAGCTGCTGAGCTTTAGGTAGTGAGGACTCAGCTCAGAGAGTCCTTTTAGGTTTAAACCAACTGGATTTCAGCATTGAAACTGGCAACCCAAATGAGAGACTCAAGTGAGTCTCATTCTGTTTTCTGATTGGATAATAATTGGGTGAGTGTAGATGAGTAGATGAGTAGATGAGTAGGTGAGTGGGTGAACAGACCCGGTTCCATCCTGAGCGTCACCATGTTGTCCTCTCTGTTCATCATGTCCTCCAGGGCCTTCAGTGCTCTGTAGAAGGGCTGCACCTGCTCCACCCGCAGGTCCAGCACAGAGTCTCGGGTGGCATTGTTCAGGTTGATCCTGGTCACGGTACCCTCAGAGTTCACACTGTGGACATATCAGCAGCTGATTAGCAATAGAGTTACTAGGCAATGCTGTTCATGTCAGGAAAGTAGAGCAATAAAGAAACATGCTGGCTGTTTTTAGAATCTCAAAATAGTCCAGAAGATGACTTTATCACACTGATTTGAGGATTAAAATCTCATTGTAAGTTACAATAAAATCCTATCATTAATATTACATTTTGAATGTTTGTGAAATTAAGTTCTAAAAATAAGACATTCATTGCAGGTACTGTGTAATTTAGGTAGATATTATTAGAAAATCCTATGCAAGTATGACCCTCAAAAACATGACTACTGCCAATAACCAGTAGAGGGCAGTATTGCATTAGTAATAGCCTCACTGAATGACACAGTTGGTGTCAGTGAGGAAAGCAGAGGGGCTGTAAGAGACCCTAGGACAGGCAGGGCTTAAATATGAACTAAAACCAGTACTAAACGTCGGGACTACACCAGAACTGCAGTGTTGAGTGCTCACTGGATGACACGGTGCTTGGCCTGCAGTCTGAAGGCGCAGTAGTCAGAGCCTGTGTCAGTGAAGTCTATGGCGAGAGAGGAGAGGCTGTGGAAGGCCTCTGGGTCCTCTGCTCTCAGTTTCTCTGCAATGTGAAAACCGTCCACCAGGAGGTTCTCCCCCCCGCGCGCTGCCTGGTTGATACAGTGCAGGAACTGGACCTGCAGAAAACAGCCAATCACAGAGGACAGCACATACAGTAAGACTCATTATATATCGATATTTCGCAGCTGAAGTCAACAGTCCTTGGGGGTGTAATGCTAACTGTTGGCTTTGAGCTGTCAGAGGTTAGACTTTAATCTGAGCTTTATTTTAAAACAATCTGACCATAAATAACTGACTTAGCTGGAGCAGGTGAGCTGATATGTACTGTAGAACAAGTCCCTCTGAAATAACATTACAATGACAAGATAGCTAAGCATTAGCCAACAATTTTTCAGTCTCGCTCACCTTTTTGTTGATAACTAAACAGGACCATGAATGCTTGTCGCAGGCCCCAGAAAATGTGTTGTTTAAATCCATGTTATTGTCTTTTTTAGTCTTTGCTAATGTGTGCATTGTGTCTCCATGGTAACTGCTAAACATTCAACCACAGAGATACATGTAGAACACTGCCACAGCAAAGCATCAATAAAATATGTTAAAATTACGTTGTTGTTGTTTTTTTTTTTTTTCTTTTGTATAATGCATTTTGAAGGAAAGGTCACCTTTCCTCGAGGAAGAACAGGTTTTGAAATAGGGTTGTCAAAAGTATCAAAAAATCAGATACTAATCGATATTAAAACCAGCATTGAAACTAGATGCTCTATGAGCAGGTGAATTGAAACAAAAAAAAAAAAAAAAAGAAAACTCTTGAGCTGTATCACTTACTCAAGTTATTGATACCTACAGATTGGTACTAATAACAAAAGCTGATCAACTTGTATCAAAAGTATCAACACTGTTAATCAATTTGCACATGCCTAGATAGTGGTGATGGAAAATTAATAAATTAGTATTAGTCTTTCAGTCAAATGCAGAACAGTAAATATAGCATATTAGTTTCCCAATATTGCCAATCCCTATTTTAAGTGCTGTAAAGTGTTGAGTGCTGTGTGCAGAACTCACTCCAGGAGGGTAGTGCAGCGCAGGGTAGTCTGTGTGGAAGCTGCACTTTTCTGCAGTGTACGCCACATTGTTGGCCATGGGTTTGTCCTGGACTTTAAATGTGTGTCTGGGGAAGACAAGAGTATATCACAAAAATGTACCACAAAGTTAGTATCTACGTTTAGTTTAGGTTTACTCAAATTTAGCCTAAGTTTGGTTCCTATAATGTTGTGTCTAAACACACTATCCAGGACTGAAATCATCAAAATGACTCGATTGAAGGTGTATGGAGTTGAAAACTACAGTGGAGCACTTCCTATATTACCACATGACATCACAAGGTGGAGCAGAGTGTTTTCTGTTTGAGAGAAGAACTCAGCCTAAATATACAGGATTTATTAGTTAAACATGTGAATGAAACAAAACACAAATCCAGGTATGTTTCTGACGAGGAAACATTATAACATGCATAAGAAAATAGGGAACCTTTAAATAAAAGCATCACAAAACATGCTGCAACTTAATTTCAATGTCAGTATAGAAGGAATTGTTTGAAATAAGTGTGAATTCTATTATGAGTCAAATAATCATGAAACGTAAAACTACCTGTAAGACCTGCTTCTCACAGGTTTCCTTAGTAGCACAGGAATTAGGTCAAATGCTCTGATAAAGTCTACTACCTTACCCGTAGAAAGTGAGGCGCAGGTAGCCAATGCGCTCTGCCAGTCGGGCCACCTGTCCGGGCTCTGGTGGCGCCCCCCGCAGGAGGACAACACCGATGCGCCTCAACGTCAGGAGCCAGGCCAGAGCCGCGCGGTCGTCCTGCAGCACCTCGTGGAAGTGAGCAGTGGGCACGCGGAGAGAGGAGCCCCAGTGCACACGCTCTGAAACACACAGACAGGAGCATTTACCACTGAGTTTAGATGCGTGAGGCTGGTGGCCAATGGAACTTCATGTTTTAGAAAATAACATCATGAGGAAATTCTGGTCTTGTGCAGCAATTTTTCTTTTATTTAAGAGGCAGTATTAGACTATTACCTGTCAAGTAAGAGAACAAAAGTATTTGGGAAGATCACTACTCAAGTAAGAATAACTGTTGGGACTCAACATCCGATTTATAATTTGAAGTGAATGTAACTGGAAGGACTAAACATTACAAAGTACAACATCAAAAGTATAAACCCAATAAAATGAGAAACAAAATCATATCTGAAAGAGGAGTGTAAAAAACACAAATGTTCAAATTATATCATGGTCAGCATAAAGCTTTTGTCACTTGTAGAGTTGCTCACAGTGAAAAGTATGGAGTACTGTTACTTCAATGAAAATATTACTCAAGTAGGAGTAGCAAGAATGCTGCTAGAAAAGTACTGTAAAGGTTACAATTTCTGCAGTTACTCAAGTAAATGGCACTGAGTAATGTCAGTGCCAGTAATGATGGTAACTAATGAGTAACTGAGTGTCTAATGGAATTATTAAAACTTGCATTATATTAATGAAACAAGGTATATTGTTCATAAGGAAACACATATTATTATAAACTAAAAACACTCATAAAAGCCATACTGTGCAACATTTTAGATTATGTATCAAATCACTGAACATAAAGGCAGTGTGCTAAACCAAAGCAGAAAGCAGGTGTCCTACTTCCATGACAAGTTACAAGTCAAGTCTATGGAAAGGCGAGTCCAATAGAATGGATTTTTGTTATTTTAGTTCATTTATTTGGAGGAATGTTCTGCAATGGGGCTTTAACATGTCTTTGTAAGATGTCATAGGGTTGTCAAAAGTATCGAACATGAGATACTAATCAATACTAAAACTAGGATTGAAAGTAATTTTATTTGAGCAAATATGAATACTAAAAAAGTCACATTAACAGAACTGAAATGAACCTTTCCTAAACAGCTTTAGAATGATCTTGAGCTGTGTCAGAACAAGTATAAGACACATAGACTAGTATACGCCCATGAATCACTATGGAACATGCCTGGACGACTGAAGGATTACATAGATATAAGGCCACATGGGAAAATAAAAGAAAGTACTATGATTTAATGATGAAAATTACATTTTATAGTCTAAAGAAAGTGTGTTCTTTATTGTCATTGTGGTATCAGAATCATTATTAAGTAAGAATTATCTATTGTCTATTATTTAGTATCGAAAGAGAGTTTGAAATTTTAGTATTGTGACATAATAATTGTATTCACAAGTATGACTTCATCCATAAAAAAAATCATAACAAATATTTTCCACCAAATCCCATAAAATTCCAGAGCTTAAACTACCTAAAGCCTTAGCCTTTGACAGTGCAGATTAATAGCTTGCAGGGAAGGCTCCACAGTTCTCTGACAGAGGGCTGGAAAAAGACGAATCCCGCACCCGCTGGCTCTGCACACAACACGCTTTTGCACACTGCTCGGTGCCACCAACAGCTGCTAACAAAATTACCATGTGGCTCCGCTGTTAGCATGCTGCTGCTACCTATCCCCTTCCTGCTCCACATCCTTACATCTGTGTACAGGAGAAGTGAAAACAGCTAGCATTTCTCAAACAGCATGGTGCTAACAGGCTGAAAGAGACGGAGACACAGCAGGAAGCTCAGGCATGCATTATTCACATGCACTCAGGATCAGAACAGAGACGTGAAAGGATTTCACTTTGATACAATACGCACAGTGGGAATCCAAATGTAGGCCAGTGTGAGGAGGCATCTGTGACAGGATCATTAGGACACTGATTACGTCAAACTCTCCATAGATTTACAAAAGCATTCAACAATTAACTAAACAATAACTCCAGAGAGTCACTGTAGTGAGGTTTGGTCTTGAGGTGGATAAAAACAATAGCTGCTTTTTAACCACTGTAAAGTTTAGCACTGAAATGATCAGTCTGTTGAAAGTGTCATTTCAGTAATAGAATTATTCCCCACAAGCTGCTCGAAATGGTTCACGGTGGTCATTATTCATTCACTCCAGTCAGGGGTGGTCTGGGTCGCCCTCTCTGACCACCACCAATCACTCACACACTGCAGAATACTAGACAAAGGGGTGAGGTGTCTTGCTTAAGGACACCAGTATGAACTGGTCTGACCTAGGATTTAACAGCAAGCCTAAGGTTGGTGGGTGATGAACCAACGAACCACAGAGCTACTGCCACTCAAGAGTAAACACTTCCCTTCTTACTATGCTGTTGCAGATTGCCCAAGAATAAACACATAATGAATTACTTTCCTCAGTTTAGTTATACCTGTCTATGTGACATGATAATCTATGTCAGGTTTGAAGATGGTCTGAATCTAGAGATGTGTGAATGAAACCAAACTCAACTCCATATGTTTTCCTGTATGTGAAGGTCTGACCTGAGATCAGAGAGAGGCACGTGTACAGGAGAACACTGTAAAATGGTTTGAAAGACGGAGCTGTGAGGGGCCCTTCGTTCACACATGCATGTACATACACACAAAAACACACACACACGGAGACAGACAGACAGAGGAGCACAGAGGGCCACTCCACATGTTACATGTTTCTCTGAGCTTGTGAAAGAGGAGCTCTCCTGTGCACACATGTACTCTCCGGTTTCCGCTCAGAGATCACAGCTGCAGTCTGGAGATATACAACAGTACTATGACCACTCAGACCTGAGCATTTCTGATGTCAGCAATAGTAATGTAAAGACTAAACCTGGGTTAAATCAGGTATAAGGGTTAAATAAACAATCCAATCCATTTCAGTTATGCAGTACAATTGCTATACTTCAAAAAATGTAAGTGAACCTATTCTGCAAAATCGAATTCTCTGAGCTTTTAACCATGTTAAAGTTGTTTCCCCTCACCGTTTACCCTCTTGCAGTTGTATTTGGAGTGATTTGTTCATGTTTGAGCAATCTTTAATAGCTTATTTTCAAAACTTCATATTGCTGATGAACTCCGATTTTCACAGCCACTTGTCCACTGCGATGTACTTATTTCATTCTCCAATTTTATTTTCTTAATTGATGATATGACAATAATTTGTATTTTTGGCCTGTTTAAATTAGTAGTAGACAGCAGAATCTTCTTCCTCCCTCCCATCCCCTCTCCCTCCTTTCTTCTCCTTTCATTCTCTCTCTCCCTCACATACTTTCCACTTGTTGTAAAGGAGCTGCTGTCAGCGTGCTCTTTTTTGTGTTTGGGGGATGTCCACTGTTCAGGGTAAAAGACGACTTGTTTGTCCAGAGTTTGAGCTCTGCTGCTGGCCTCGGGGAAAACCCCCATACCCTGACACCTCCAGCTCTCAGCTCCACTTCAGCCACTGCCATTCAAAAAAAAAAATCACACAGAATTTCTCAAAAGGAACACCTCGAAAGGCAGCAAGTGAAACCTGCCCACGATCTCAAGGCTAAGTGTAGGACAAATGTACAGTGGGATGAACTGCAGGCTGCTCTGCTCTTGTCTGGTGCTCCAGAACACACTTATCACTTGCTCCTTTGATTGGTTTGTTCTTATCACAGGAGTCCAATCAGCTTGTTTCACAGAGAATCAATAGAATGCACACTGCAGGTCGATCAAGGATGAAGAAGCAAAAAACAAAAAAACAAAACCCACATGCACTGAAGTAAAATGCGTTAGGCTTCCTTTTTACAATACTGTGAGTTTTATCAAAATATGTTTATCTTACTAAATATATTGCAGACTTGTGCAGTAAGATAATCTTATGTAAAAATGCTGTAAAATAATACCCACATACTTCAATACTAAAACTAGTAGTGAAAGATACTTAATCACGTATTGACCAGGTATTTTCAGAATTAGTATTACCAAATAGTGAAATTATAGCAGACCTATTATACACTTTTAATCATGTTATAGTCATTTTCCTTCTCATTTACCCTGTCAAAGTTGTATTTAGAGTGATACATGCATGTTTGAGTAATCTTTATACTCCTGTATATTATACTTGTTTTCACTGCCACCTGGAACTCAGTAGCATGATGTGCAGTTATCCATCGGAACTGCCAACAACGGCACGGCTCTGTGATGAGGTTTACAGCGACGTCAGCTCCCAATGTGCAGTTTTCAAACAAGGACATCAGCTGGCTTGTTTATTTACTGAGGTGTTTTAGGTAAATAGTGCGATTTAAAATGTCCAATTTATGACATAATGATCCATTAGGGTGTCATAGATTATAAAAGAAAAATGACTCGTCTCTGTAAAAAACAAAATAACTACAAAATAACAAAAACACAGACACACACACACTACATTGTACAGTTAAGGACACTAGATTCCACAGAGCAAAACAGTACAGCACTTCAAATGGGTTATTTTCTATCATGATTAGGGCTGGGTATCACCAAGAAGCTGCCGATACGATACGTACCTCGATACACAGTCCACGATACGATACGTATCTCGATACAGTGCCATTTCGATACGATTTGATACGATATATTTCAAATCGATACGATGCGATTCAGAAAAAAATAAAGGCCTTCAACCTTACTTAAATGGTCAACCTAATTTTCACAAAAAAAAAAAAATAAAATAATTCATTTATCTTCCATTTATTGAAGATTAAAAAACACAAAGTGCTTTTTGATTAATGCATGTTTCTAACTCGAGGGAGGAAGGCGGTTGAAAAAATTTTTCTGACATATTCGTTTCTCTTGCTTCTCTTAACCCGTAAAGAGTAACGTCTGGGGGGAATATCGATATCGATACTAGGAAACAAAGAATCGATACATATCGGTGTATCGATATTTTAGCACACCCCTAATCATGATACTGAAATAGGTACTGAGTATCAAGTCTTTCAACCTTACACCTATTGTCCCCTGCCTAGATTTCGATATGAAGGAAAAGTTTCCCTTCATATCAAAATTTAGTTTGAGTACTGTGACAACTAGCTGCATAAAAAAAATATCTTAAGGTTGTTTAATTGACCTGGTGAGATCCCATCCATTCTCACTGAACAGTGGGGTAAACTGCAAATGGATCTACAATAAGTTCCTTGAATAAATTCTTCTACATTGCTTAATAAACAAGTTACTTGCAGAAGTTATGTTCAGGGACCACCCAAGTCATCTCTGTGTTGGTCTTGGGCTATTAGTTTTATTACTGTACAACATGTCCAGGAGTAATCACATTTGCAAGAACACTGAATATGAACTGCTAAACTAATATAAGCATCTCATCTTCATAAAGGCTTTGTATCTAAACTACAGAGTTAGCAGCTTTTACACGGAATAAAAACCCATGGATACCCACATGATTACACACTTTAGATTCAATTGTCATAAATCCTACACCTTAATTACACGTCAGATTTCACTCAGCTCTGGGAAACAGTCTTCAGCAGCTCCTTTCTACAAACACAGGTCTCTTTGTGCGGCCGAGGTGAAGACGGCGCCCAGCCTTCGGCACAGAGTGCACACTGTTGAACCTTTTCTCTCTCCTCTGCACAGCTCACTGCCTCTGCGCTATAACCAGGCCTCCCTGCCAGCTCCTGCCCTCCTCCTCCTCCTCTCCTCACGCACTCACCCACCGCCAAGAAAATGAAAAATCCAATCACAAATCACCAAAGCTTTCCAAAGCAGTAGAAAGTGGAAAGGGGATTATGACCCAAGTGTGAAATGAATAAACACGACATTATGGGGGAAGTTTGAATTCAAGTTTCTGACGGCAATGCAACAGGGCAGAAAGATGTATCACAAATTAAGTCGAAATTGCTATTTGAATGTCTATAAATTTGTAAATCTCAAAAGCTGCTGTTAGTCAAGCAATATTAAGTCCTCTGCACGAACGTAATGTTTCATCTCAACAGGGTCTTATAATAATTTAAAGGGCCCATACTACATTTTCTGACCTATGCTATAATGTTTCCTCATCAAAAACATACCTGGAGTTGTGTTTTGTTTCATTCACACATGTTTAACACACAAACCCTGGATGTTGGATAGAGGTGAAAATGGGACATTTTCCAACCACTCAAGTCTCAAATGCAGGACACTAAAGGATTAAGCAAACTCAACCTAATCAAAATACAACTCTGAGTAAACTAAGGTCATAAAAGTCCATTTTACTCAAGTTTAGATCCAATAATTTTTAATCCTCATTGTTCAGACGTTCAAAAGTTATATGTGCACAATTAACAGTTATTATATCAGTGTCTTTTCAAATAGGGTTATCAAAAGTATCGAATATCAGACACTAACTGATATTGAAACTAATATCGAAAAAACTAGATACCCATTTCAGCAAATATCAATAGTGCAAAAAATATCACATTAACAGGATAAAATTGGAGCTTTTCTGAATAGTTTTAGTACGATTTTGAGCTTTACCACAACAAATACAAGACCTCATGCCAAGATAAAGAAAGTGCTATTATTTTGTATATGAAAATCACATTCTATTACTAAAAAAGGAGCATGTTTTATCTTCATTGCTGTATCATAATAGGTATTGAGTGCTGACTGAGTTCCTTTGTATTGTATCTTAGTTTGTATTGTGACAACACTACTTTCAAATCTCAAAGCATAAAATATATTGTGAAATTACAGTATTGATGTGAAAAGCTGCAATTCCATGTTTTTTTCCATCCCGACAGGGCAGTAGTGCTTGTGTGTGTAGATTCCTCAGATTCCGTCGGGGATGATAGCCCAGCGTGAGTACGTAAGGGTGCGCATGTGAGTGGAAAAAGCACTGAGCGGATCGGGAAGAGCATAGTTTTTTAAACAGATGCCCCACCGCAGAGAAAAGGAGCCCTCACAACAGCAGCTAATCCACAGCACATGGTGGAACATGAGCAGCAGACACACTTGAGGTGCAAAATGTGCCAAACGCATTAAGATGATGTTCAGATAATGGAGAATGTGTAATGTAAAGTGGGTAGTACTAATTTACTCAAGTAACTTTTTAAATAAGAATGGTGCTGAGGCACTAGCATTGTAACGTATAAAAAAATCAGATATTAATCAATATTGAAACTAGTGTCAAAATCAGCGTTGTTCCGATACCTTTTTTATCTAATCCGATATTTGATCTTAGTGTACTCATTCATACCAGTCCAATACAGCATAATGTGATTAAGGCTACTAAATAAAGACCAAAAACTACATTTCCACAAGAATAAATGAGATTTTGACGACTAAAGTATTAGACTCAAATGTATAATGGGCTTGATGAGAAATTGTGTTGGCATATAATTTATTGAGCTTTGACAATTTCAAACACTTTAAGTATGCTTGTACAATATACAAAATCCTCCATGGACTCGCACCACCACCACTACAAGAATTTATTAAACAAAAACCTCCCACTGGCAGGACCAGGGCGATTTACGAGAGGTGACTGTGAGGTCCTCACTGACGTACCACCTTCGCACAGTCAGTCCTCTCAGTCAGAGGCTGTAACATGTGGAATAACATCCCTCACACAATAAGAGAATCCTCCACATACAACACTTTTAAAACGCACCTTAAAAAATGGCTCAAATCCAATCAACAATGCTCCCATTAGAGCTGTTCAGACCTCATGGTACATGCTACATATACGTATGTAGCATTGCCATGACTGTCTGAACAGACTCACATCGTACGGTTGTTGTTGTGCAGTGCATGCATACATATACGTATGTAGGCATGCACTGCAGACATGTACCTTGCATTTCATGCTGTCACTGTTACTCTGTAATCTATGCGGTCACTGTTTTTTGATGACATTAATTTGTAAATATGTAAATATGTATATAAGTATGAATGTTTTAGGAGTTTGATTTTTGTTTGTCATTTGTGTCGTCCTGTCTCTTGTCCTGTTTTAAATGTAACGGACTGAGAATGAAAAGCAGCTGTGCAGCTAACTTCTGCACATTTACACGTGTAGTTTTTACTGGTGTTCATTAATGTGCTTTGTCCCTTTTCAAATAAATAAATAAATAAATTGTGTTGGTTTAGACCCAATCCAAATTTTGTACCCTTTCCTCTTAACCCTATCCCTTCACCTACCCCTTCAAAATGAGGGCTATGGGGAAGGGCTGAAAACACTGCAGTAAGACATCGGACAGCCCTCATTTTGTCATTTATAACAAGTCCCTTGGCTGTGTGCTGTCATTTAAGAATATGTCTAATTAATTAGGCTTTTACGGTCATTATAATATAATTATAGAGCCCAATATATGCTACCTTAGGCTATATTATTATATTATATAGGCCTATATATTATAGGGATTACATTTAAGTTAATTGATGTATTCATAAAAATTTTGTCATATATTATAATCCAGTGACATTTTGCAACTCTTACTTTAGTCACAGTGGTAAGAGTAATCCCAACCTTTTACACAAGGTGTTTTCACACATTACTGCGCTCTGTGGAGCAGCCCCAGTGCACACTAGATTTGGCTGTATTTATTTCACTGCTGGGTCAGTCTTTGTTCACACATATGCTACACATGAGCTACTGACCATGAAAACTTATTTCCATCACAACGGGCCCTGTAGATACATTTGCTTCTCTGATGCTGCATGCGGTGGCCTTTTTTTGCGTTTGCCTTATTACATAAAGGTTGCAAACGATCATCGCTGTAGCTCCCATTAATAGAAAAATAACTCCTCAAAGTGCTTCTTTGATCCAATTCCAACAACTTTTACTTTACCTCGGACTTAGGCAAGCCCGAGGTCTGTTGCTTTCACACCACACTCGGCCTGCTCAAAGACCGTCTGCTGTGTTCACACCAGCCCAAGTGCACCGGGTCGAAAGCACTATTACGTAGACCTCACAGTGTGACACTACAAGTAGCAAAATCTTCATGTAGACAAAAATAAATGATGTCAACATTTCTGTTTCTTGCATCACTCCTTCAGGTATTATTAAGTTTTTTTCTCATTTTTGTGATGGTCATTGTTCTATTGTCTTTTGTGTAATGTTTTGTAATTATCTTCTGTTTTACCTGCCTTGGGGCAACAGTTGAAATTAGCATTTAGCATTTACTTAAAGTTATAGATTAGGGGTTATACCCATACAGTTACTCTTACAATTATTTGAGTAGTAGTTTCCCTAAAACTCTATTCACACTAACTAATTTGCAAAATTAACTTTTCAGAGCTTTTAACTGTGTTATACTTCACATTTACCCTCCTGAAGTTGGTCTCAGATTTTGAAAATAAATTTCCCCCTACTACTACTACTACTACTACTACTACTACTACTACTACTACTCCACTACTCTTTATGTCGTTCTCCAATTTTATTTTCTTAATCGGACATACGTGTAACTTTTGGGAGCATCCCAGAGTCATTTTGAAACAATTGAGCTATCTGCAGCTATCCATAGGAGGTGCTGACAGCTGTGTGGTGGTGACTTCAGCTCCCATTGGGTATTGGGTTTTCTAGCACGGATGTCAGCTGACTTGTTTCAATTAACCTCAATAGTGAGATTTAGATCCAAATTATAACATAATGATCTATGGGTATCAAAGATTATAACTATACCAGACATAAGCACAACATGTCTTCTTGAATACACATTGTGGTGTTAAAATGGATTATCAACCCTTTTCTTCAGCATTGGAATAGAGTTTGAAATTTTCATATCATGGCAGCACTATTAGATTTTTTTAAACAAAATATATGAAGTTTCCTTCTCCCAAATCGTCTGTGCAAAGGTTACGTTGTCCTGATGAAGACATAGAAGGAGCAGGGCCGCTTGAGTGAGTGAGTAAACCCTGAGTGATGTCTCTGAGGAGGGAGCCTTTTCTCCTGAGCTCTGGTTGTGTGGGGCTGACAGCCTGAAGCACATCTCCATCGCAAGGGCACTGTACTAGACACTGCACCGGGGCGGAGGAGGGAGAGTCACCGAGGACACCTTCTATTCAGCAGAAACGAGACAGGGGACGGAACAGACTGAATGGAGGACAAAACAACAGAGACAGCTGCAGGGGAAGACAAAGCTCTGCTCACTGGGTTTCTGTACATCACTGGGACCCTTTGCCTTGTTGTTTTCTTCCATATAGCAGTAATTTTTCCTTACAAGGATTGCGATTAGATTTGCGATTTATTTTTTAATAATAATAGGCTTATGACTGTTTAATGGGCCTCTGTTTTGAATTGACAAAAAGACTGATATATAAACGGACAAACTAATACAAGAATCACATTTCAGTGATTTCACAACACGTTTATACAGATCTAAACTACAGGTTTAGAAGTTTTAAGCAGAATAAGACAGGATATTTATGGTAGTTGGAGGTAGTGGAGGAAGTTATTACTTCATAACTTGCCTTTGTGATATGCTAATTGCGTCCATTTAAATTGCAATTTCGATTTGACTGCGATTAATTTTGCCATCTTGGATTATGGTATGCACCTATACAAGGGGCGTATGTTCAAATGATCTTTTTAAATATGCTATTGAAAACATTATTTTAACTTCTTCAGACTAACTCAATCCCTAAGACATACTCCATGCTGTATACACAAATTAGGTTTTGCATAAGCATTTGAATAGTTTGATATAAGACACCACTAGGTGCTCCAACGTAAATAGTCAATGGCCAATGTAATAAATAACTACCACTGTCTGCATGTTCTGAGACTTCACACTTGCGATTGGTTAAGCCTTCTTGTCATTCACCCAAGATCATGACCAAGAAGGAGGATTATTGATTCTCTCTCCAGATTATCAAAGAGTACCTCCACAATTTGATTTATATCACCAATTTGTATTCTAGTTTCAGTCAAGAGGTTTCAAACCATGAGTAAGGAACATGTTCTCAAATCTCTTGCTCTTTTGTCACTCTTGAAAATGTACCATGACACAGAAACAACAGTCTGGGATGGTGTCAGGCATCAGGTAATAATTAATACAGAAGCTTCTGCAAGAATCACCTTTTTGTCCAGATAAAAAACAGTCTCTATTTTTTTTTTTTTACCATACAATGCAAGATGTAAAGAGCATTTATCTTGACAAGAATAAATTCAAAATCCTGATCTTTAACATTACCATGTGGTCTTATACTCATGTGGATTTACAGTTGAAACTTGAAGTATATATAAAAAGACACATACACTTTCTTTTTCCACTGTCTGAGATTGAAATCAGACTTAACTTTTCCTGTTTTAGGTCAATTAGGATCACCAAAATTATTTCTATTTGCCACATGCCAGAATAAGGAGAGAAGGATTTTTAAGACAATTTTTCATAACTTTCTTCAGAAGTTTACATACATTTCATTAGTGTTTGGTACCATTGCCTTTAAATGTTGTAACTGAGCTTCAACTTCCTTGGTGATGACTTGAGATATTGCTTCAGTATTTCCACAAAATGTTCTTTCTTCAAGATGCCATCTATTTTGTGAAGTGCACCTGTCCCTTCTGCAGCAAAATAACTCCACAACATGATGCTGCCACTCCCACTGTGCATTTGCAAACTGCAATCTGGATTTTTAATGATTTTTTTTATTTTTTATTTTTTTTTGAGTAATGGCTTCTTCCTGACAAAGTGGCCTTTTAGCCCATGTCAGTACAGTACTCATTTCACTGTGGATAATGACACACTCTGACCATCTTCAACCAGCATCTTCACAAGGTGTTTTGCTTTTGCTCTTTGGTTGATATGCACATTTCGGACAAACGTACGTTCAGTTTGGAAGGAGAGGGATTCTGTGTCCCAGACATAGTTTGATGGCTGGACATTCCCATAGTGTTTATACTTGTGTATAATTGTCTGAACAGATGAATGTGGCACTTTCAGACATCTGGAAATTGCACCCAAGGTTGAACCAGACTTGTGCACATCTAAAATTCTCTTCCTGATTTTGGCTCATTTCTTTTGACATTTCCATTATGTTACACAAAGCAATGCGTTTTAGGTGTGCCTTTAAGTACATTCACAGGTGTGTCTCTAATTAACTCAAATATAGTCAATAAACCTATCAGAAGCTTCAAAAGACATGACATCATCACCTGGGTTTATCCAAATAGTTTAAATGCATTGTAATCTTACTCTATGTAACTTCTGACTTTGAAGAAAGTAATGAAAAATTCTCAAAAAAAATCTTCTAATAGCTCTAGCATTTAGTAATTAGAAATAATTTCAGTAATCCTAATTGACCTAAAACAGGAAAAATTTAGGCCGATTTCATGTCAGATAAAAAAACTGTAAATTATTCTAAAACAATTCAAGAAAGGAGAGTATCAATACCACCTCAAATGTTTCAATATTAGTATGAATATTACTATGAAATATTATCTGTGTATTGATTTTTAATAATCCTAAAAAAGCTCAATTCCATTCATATCCATTAGTGCTGCTGCTCCTGAGGCCTGAGCTCTAGACAGCAGCTCACTGTCACAGCCATCACTTTCAGACTGCAGTGAAGTCCCTCAGTGTAGTTATCAGGACCATTAGTGGATATTAGATCACATTGTGCCATTATTCACTTCACTGGCATGGAGGTTTGTCTCCATCGTGCAGCCCTCGGGACAGGAGACATTTAATAAACCACCAACAACACTGTACAGGTAATAAAGGTTTTTATTAATCGCCAAGCACTACAACAGTTTATTAGCCTTAGTGCTTTGGCCTATTTGACTGTAAGATTATATAATTGTAGATTAATTGCTAACCCAAAATAATAATGGTTGCAATAAGCAAATGGCAAAGGGTGGCAAACTATTTAGGTAATATCTTGTTTGCAGTTGCAGGCGAACTGGATGAGATTTTAAATCATACTATCCTCAGAACGCAAAAACTGCAGCGAAAACCTGAACTAAAAGAAGAATGAATTAATTATAGGTCATTAATACGATTAAACCAGGACTAAACCAGCACTTAACCACGATTATACCAAAATTCAACCAGGGCTAACAATTCCAAATGAAGTCTCAACTATAGCTAAAGCGGGACTATATCAAAAAGACATAACCTGGGATAAAGCAAACAAAAATCATTCATAACCGGGATTAAACCAGGACTTAACAACTACCTGCACACAATAGATAGATAGACAGGTAGCATTTATGCCAAAATGTATAGCCAAGGTGAGGACTTCCGTGAGGGAAACAGCCTTGTCCTATAATACAATAAAAGAGTAGAACAATCTCCCGACATTCACATAAATAAAGAGTCAACCAAACTATGCAACATTTTCTGTGATGATTAAAAAGTGGTTGTGGCATAAACAAACCTGCCAGCACATTCTGAAATGTGCGCAACACTTGTATACTTTATTTTTGAAAGCTATGGACTGATGTAATGGCGAAATGCAGAAGTGGTATATATTTTATAAGATGAAGCTAGCTCATGATTTTGTGAATAGCTAATGATCATTGTTGCTGTGTGGCTGTATTGTACATGTGTGATATTGTGTGAGTGTTTGTGGGCCAGAGAGTGGACAGTGTGAATTATTCTTATTGTTGACTGAATGTAATTGCTTTGTATAATTTGCTTCTGTAAATCAGGGACTGCAGATGATAACTAGCTATTTACCTACAATCTGGTCCAGAGCATCTCAGGATTTTATGAGCTTAATATCTCTGTTCATTGTCCTTTCAAATAAAAAACTAAACTCAATTTGTGTGTGAGAGGTGTGTATAAGAAAAGCTACATACATCTTATACTGTTGCATGTTGATTTCCCCTGTGATAGTATGGCACTGGGGACAGCATGTGTGTCATAGTTCAAAAAGGGGGCAAAGGCAGGGCAAAGTCAATGAGTGACAGTCTTATCACACAGAGTAAATATGTGCGGTAATATTATGCATCACAACTGTGCTATGACGGAGATGTCCACAGAGCACTGCCAACACCACCGGACGCTATAGTAGCAAAGGGGCACGGTTATCAGTGAACCAGGATTTAAAACAGGGAGATAAGAGAGGTTAGATAAACATGTAACATCACTAATGACAATTAAGATAAGACCCATAAAATGTGTTGGCACTGAACTGAAGAGCAAGGAGGACAAGTGCTTTAAGCTATAGGAAAAGACAACTAGGGCTGTAATTGATTAAAGAAATTCTTGGTCAATTAAAGAATCTCCTGTGGATCAATTAGTGAAAATGGGGGAGTGGCAAAAGCAAAGTATCTGACCCAAATTGCACTCACAAGACTACAACTGCATTGGAAAAAGTACTAGGAAACAATGTATGTAATGACTTTTTATATATAAATACATCAATACAAAAATCTTCAGCTAACACAGACTTGTCCTTTCTGCTGTTATCCCATATAAATCCTAATAATCTACATCAGTGGCTCTCAAACTTAAAAAAAAAAAACAAATAAAAAAAAAATAAAAATTGGTTTACCAGTACCCCCAGATTTCAAATTAAGTGTATAACAGGACTATCCCAGGTCTAATCTAGAGCTAAACCCAGATCTAATCTAATCATTTCCAATACACACCAATCACAGACAGACTATAAGATGTAAACATTTCTCAAGGAGGGTCCACTACATGCTTGTCTCCATGGAGATATTATTACATTGCCCAAAATGTTCCACAGTATGGCACACATCTAACCTGCACTTCATCAGAAAAGTTACATAGTGCACCTTTAAAATCAGAGAAATCATGAAAATAGTGCATGAATAATAACTTCAGCTTCAGCTTTTGATTACCCCAACACGCTCAAAATCACTTTACACTAACATTCCAGTATAGTGCCATGTACTTAAACAAATTAGCATTAACCCTGACAGCCTTACTTAAGTTTAATAAAATGTAAAAACATGTTGGACCAAGTGCTGCTGATCCAGTGGCCTGCAGTGTGG
The DNA here is from genome assembly GCA_019594935.1 of Periophthalmus modestus. Classification (NCBI taxonomy): domain Eukaryota; kingdom Metazoa; phylum Chordata; class Actinopteri; order Gobiiformes; family Gobiidae; genus Periophthalmus; species Periophthalmus modestus. The sequence continues at coordinate 17,921,378 of JAIEZT010001214.1, forward strand.
AGGAAGCAGTGACTTTACAAAGGGCTAGTGTTAAGCAGAACATGCACTACCCCTGAGTTCCAACCCGCTTTAAATGACTTTTCCATATGGTCTGTACAGCTCTCAAATTCAAACTGACTTCAGCAAATTGCAAGGCCACAACATGCACACTTCATTTATTTATTACTTATACAGAATCCATCCACTGTACTTGTCCAAACAATCTCACTCCTTGTCACTCCAAAGCCTCTTTCTTTCTTTCTGCAGTCTCCAAAACGTACATTGCTCTTACCACCGTCTTGTACACTTTTTTTTTCTTATTATCATATAGTATATTTCAAAAACATTGCCCTTTTACTAACATACGTGGTAAAGAACAACCTTGGCTTGCTCTGTAGCATTTTGGGGAGCTATGGAGTTCAACATTACTAAGTGCCAAATAGTGCTGTCACAATAGCACTATTTGGCACTTAGTAAATAGGCACTTAGTAAAATTTCAAACATGATTTCAACACTAAGGAATTGACTCAATACTTGATACCCCAATGAAGATAAAACATGCTCCTTTTCTAATAATGTAATGAGAATGTAATTTTTGTACACAAAATAGTACTATTTTCTTTATTACCTTGGGATCTTGTACTATTTTGTATAGCTCAAAATGACAGACTATTCAGGAAAGCTCATATTTTGTCCTGTGATTTTTTGCAGTACTGATACCATCTAGTTTTATATTAGTTTTAGAATCGATTATGTCTGATTTCAACTTTTGACAACCCTAGTGCAATCAGAGCACAAATAAGCTGCTATTAGACTGTAACGGTAAGCTAACACTGCTAGCTGTCAGAAGACTGTATACAGAAAAAATCTCACATTTACAGCAATGTACACAGTGGTATTGTAGCTACAGATGGCTTGAGGTATACTATAGGGATGGGACGACATTCGATAATATCGTTAATCGCGATAAAAACGGTCCGTGATTAATCGTTCGTGGCAATTTTTCATAATTGTGATTATCACGCACGATTATAATCGTCTTTACGGCACCAGACTGCCTCATGTTTCTGGTTTCAATACAACGTTTACATGCTAGTTTTGGTGTTTGCTCACAAGGGGGGCCTCTGTCATAGCTATGACACTTGTCTGTGCCTCTTCTGGTGGCAGTCTGCCGAAAAAAAGTTGCGGGTCTGAGGGCAAAACACGAGCATCTTGCACGCGCATTTACGAAACAACCATCCTGTATTGTTTGACAAACTTGAGCTGAAAATATTCATCGTAAGTTCGTAAGTGACATAAACTATTGAATGTAGATTGTGTTGTGTGTAGTTAGCTAAACAGCATTTTACAGACACATACACACAATATATATTTACCTACAATCATGTCAATAGTAGAATAACCCACGCTTACCGACCGAGAGCAGCATCTGATCCATCCAAAAATAAACTCTCCTCCTGAGTCCACAGCCGTCTTCACTCTTTGACACGAACTGCTCCGGGTCAGAGATGCCTCTAGTTTAACTTGTACAAACATCCACAGTGTCCTTGATCGCGTACTTCCTTTTTTTGTCCGTTTCATCATGTTTAGAAGCAAAACAGCGCCTAGAATGCACGCGCATTACGCACGCTCGGTAAGGTCCGTGTTTATGGAAAATCTCGGCATGTCACACACGTGCTCCGCTGCTCATTGGCTGTAAGGAGAAAACGTCACTAAACGTGTGTGATGTGATTGGTTGATTCTACACAGGGGAGAGTGGGGCGTAAACTTTCAGTCACATGTAGCACTGATTCACTGTTTGCGGCTCCAGTCCCACAAACTCCACCTTATTGGACAACACTGGTGTCAATCAGAAGCTAATGTGTGTGTTTATAATTGAGAAACAAAGGCCGTGTCCCAATTCGTCACATGCACCGTTCGATGTACTGTCCAAAGTGCAGGTCGAAGAACCCGCCCAAGTTAAGGGCACTTTGGTGAATTTTTGATGAATTGAGACACGGCCAAAGTCGGCGCTGTCTTAAGTTTATTATGCCTAAAATCGACTAAAGAAATGCCAAAAAGTGACGGAGCAGATTTCGCGTGTGGAATACTTTCCTGCAGCAGATTGAACATGGAGGATCTAACTTATTTTGTGGACATGATTTCTTGACTGGATTATATTCTCTGGACCTGTGAATGAGACCAACTTTGTGGAATATGTTGATGTTTGACAGAACCAGAGCCTCAAAGGTGAGTGAAGTCCAAATCCGCATTTTTGGCTTTCCTGTAAAAACTGCTTTCCTGTCAGCACTGTGGTGATTCCAAGTGAAAATTGTTTGCATATACGAAAAGACGGGTGCTGTAGCTTTCATTTGATGTGTAGATTGTTTGCGTGGGTGACGCAGAAGTACATGTACATTCCTGTAGAGTTGTAAAGTAGGCCCGGGCCATCGGAACGTTTAGAAATTAATAATTTATGGCGATAATATCGTTAATTGTTAATAATAATCATGTATCTAAATTTTAATATCGTCCCATCCCTAGTATACTAACAGAAGCGAGGCTGCCAATCTGTGTCATCGTCCCCTCTGACAACCAACCAAAACACACACACCTCATTCATACAGGCAAAGTGGGTGTCTTGCTTTCCCTTCTGTGGGCCTTGTGTGACATCCGAAGGGGCTTGCATACCACAGTTTGAGAAACACTTCTTTTAGTAATATGCAACTACATCACTTGAAGCCATGTCCTGCTTCTTGTAACAGGACAGGATTATAACTACACATCTGGGAATATTAGGACATCCCATAAAGAATGTCTGAGATATGCTCGTGCTCACCACTCCTCACTGATCTGAACACTTTAATACGCAGAGGTGGACTTGTAAAACCAAGGTGCGGACAAGCTAGAGCGTGCTTCGCCGAGCTACATCAAAACATTATGCTAAATTGACTTCACTCTCTTGACACTTTTGTCATGGCATTTCAATTTTTATTTCCAAAGCTCCCAGAAAAAGTGCTGCAAATCACTGTCCTTTTGAATGGATAAGTTAGTGTCTGTGCCCTCTACTGGTATTCAAAGTCACAAGTGAACCTCATCATTATTTGTGAGAGGTTTGGTCCACGGCCATGCCAGATTAATCTTATGGCTAAAGTAGTGACATAGCAACCACAAACCAAGCAAAGTCATCATTGCATTTTAACAGTTAAGCAGCTAATTCTAGCAGACCTGATACCCATCTTAATTTTAAAGTAAGAATTCTGTGATGGACTTATAATGAATGGACAATGTTACGCTAACCTAAAAAGGCCAATATTGCATATCCATTTTCTGATCTATGTTTTAATGTTGTTTCCTCATCAAATACATACCTGAAGTTTCATTCTGGATTTTTTTTCATGATGTAATAACATTCTAGCATGACTTACAGCTCACAATTGTCAATTTTGTGTAATATAAGACCTCTAATAAAACAAACTTTAACATTCAAAATTCACACTCCTTTAACTAAAAAAAAATAATAATAAAAACAATGTTAAAATATTATAACCAAGTCCCCCAATTGAAAATGCATTTGTTAATAACTGAAGTAAACTTTGAGTTAGAAAAAGGAAGCCCGTCTGTAGTCAGTCGATATAAATGTTTTTTCCATATCGTGTTTCTTCTCCCCAGAGCTGGAACACAGTGCAGTCATATTCCATACTTTCCATCCCCTCTCTCTCTTTCCCTCTCTCTCCGGCACAGAGCCCTGGCACTGCTCTGTTAATGAGAGCAGAGCCGCACAGACCCGTGGCTCCTGCAGGACCTCGTCAGCCCCCCTTCCCCTCCCTCCTGAGAGCCTTACCTTGTTCTAGGCCGACCTTCTGCTGTCTGGCACACCATAAAGCAGCCGGGACTATTGTTAATGTCCTGGAAAATCACTGCGCTCCATTTTAACAGCAGTGATGTGATCATGACAAATGTGTGGAAAGAAAAGATTAAATCACCGCTTTTCCCAGGAACAGTTACGGAAGAAGAATATGATTGATTTTTAAAACTTCAACATGGAATTTCAACAATAACAGCCTGTAAAATCAATAGAAATACGCCTCTGATGGGCCCATGATCTGATTAATGTAAAATGTTTTTTGTTTTTTTTTCTTTCTACCAAGCTGTTCTCTCATCAAAAACATTTGTGTAGTGATAGTGGTATGTATGTATGTATGTATGTATGTATGTATGTATGTGTATGTATGTATGTATGTATGTATGTATGTATGTATGTGTATGTATGTGTGTATGAGTGTATGAGTGTATGTGTGTGTATATGTATGTATGTATGTATGTATGTAAAATATACACAGACAGGGCGGCAAAAAAGTATTTAGTCAGCCACCAATTGTACAAGTTCTCCCACTTAAGAAGATGAGAGAGGCCTGTTATTTTCATCATAGGTTAACTTCAACTATCAGAGGCAGAATGGGGGGAAAGAATCCATTAAATCAGTAGTAGGATTTTCTGGCTCTCACAGACTTGTAACTTCTTCTTTAAGAGGCTCCTCTGTTCTCCACTCATTACCTGTATTAATTGCACCTGTTTGAGGTTGTGGACAGGTGTTTTTTATACTGATAACGAGTTCAAACAGTCAGACTCCAAACTCCTCTATGGCCAAGACCAACGAGCTGTCAAAGGACACCAGAAACAAAATTGTAGACCTGCACCAGGCTGGAAAGACTGTATATGCAATAGTTAAGCAGCTTGGTGTGAAGAAATCAATTGTAGGAGCAATTATTAGAAAATTTTGGACGACTTACAAGACCATTGATAATCTCCCTCCCTTTGGGGCTCCACACAAGGTCTCACTCCGTGGGGTCAAAATGATCACAAGAACAGTGAGCAAAAATCCCAGAACCACATGTGGGGAGTGAATGACCAGCAGAGAGCTGGGACCAAATTAACAAAGGCTACCATCAGTAACACAATGCGCCGCCAGGGACTCAAATCTTGTGGTGCCAAACGTGTCCCTGTGCTTAAGCCAGTATATGCCCAGGCCTGTCTGAAGTTTGCTAGAGAGCATCTGGATGATCCAGAAAAGGACTGGGAGAATGTCATATGGTCAGATGAAACCAAGATAGAACTTTTTGGTAAAAACTCAACTTGTCGTGTTTGGAGGAGAAAGAATGTTGGAGGAGAAAGAATGTTGAGTTGCATCCCACCCAAGAACACCATACCTACTGTGAAGCAGGAGGGTGTGTTTTCTGCAAAGTGACCAGGGTGACTGACCAGTGTAAAGGAAAGAATGAATGGGGCCATGTATCATGAGATTTTTAATGAAAACCTCCTTACATTACAGCAGCAAGGGCATTGAAGATTAGACATGGCTGGGTCTTTGAGCATGACAATGATGACCAAACACACCACCCAGGCACTGAAAGAGTGGCTTCATAAGAAGTATTTCAATCTCCTGGAGTAGCCTAACCAGTCTCCAGATCTCAACTCCACAGAAAATCTTTGGAGGGAGTTGAAAGTTAATGTTGCCCAGCGACAGCCCCAAAATATCACTGCTCTAGAGGAGATCTGCAGGAGGAATGGGCCAAACTCCCAACAACAGTGTGTGAAAACCTTGTGGAGACTTACAGAAAATATTTGACCTCTGTCATTGCCAACAAAGGGTATATAACAAAGTATTGAGATGAATTTTTGTTATTGACCAAATACTTATTTTCCACCATAATTTGAAAAATAAATTCTTTAAAAATTAGACAATGTGATTTTTCTTTTTTTTTCATGTTGAAGTGTACCTATGATAAAAATTAGTCTCACCCTTTTTAAGATTGGGAGAACTTGCACAATTGGTGGCTGACTAAATACTTTTTTGCACCACTGCATATATGCATATATGCATATATGCATATATATATATATATATATATATATATATATATATATATATATAATATATATATGCATATATGCATATATATATATATATATGCATATATGCATATATATATATATATATATATATATATATATATATATATATATATATATATGCATATATATATATATATATATATATATATATATGCATATATATATATATATGCATATATATATATATATATATATATATATATATATATATATATATATATATATATATATATATATATATATATATATATATTATATATCATATATTTATATCATGTTTTATTTTTTCCCCGGTTTTCAGTTAATATAGCATTTTCATATGCCTTAGAAGTAAAATATCCTCTCTTTCACTAAATTTTTTTTTTTAATTCATTGTTAAAAACATTGTATCATCAAAAGTAGTGATGCATGATTAGGGAATTTTCAAACGATACAATAACAGATCATTTAAAGATGTATGTCTTCGATTGATACAATTTAAATTAGCCTGATTTTTTAAATATAAAACTTGTTTTTTATTTGTGTTAGTTCATAGGCCTAAATGGGCCTAAAGCAGGTTATATAATGCATATAAATCCTTAAGAAATATGGCATTATTCTTAACAATATGCTTCAGATAAGTCCCTTTGTATCTGTTAATAATTATCGTGACCAATGTTATCGTGCATCCCTACTCAAAAGTTCTTTATGGCAAAGCTCAACTTTGCAAATGTTTTCACATTGCTTCCATCAAGTATCAATTCAGCCTGTAGACTATTCCCCACACAGAAGTGAAAGAAGACAGGTTGTCGTACTATAGGGCAAAAAGAAGCATTTCACTTAAGATTCATTCATTAATTGAACAAAAATAACAATACTCCCTACAGCAGAAGCATAGCCAGACTGGACTGCACTAGACTGGACTGGACTGGACAACACTGTTACAATGTCTTAAGGGTTTAAGTCTCTGGGTGCTGGACTGTACGGATGGAAAATAAACTTTTCCTGCATTAGAACTCCAGCTTCATGCCTCTTTTTTGATCTCTCAGGCTACTACCATTTACCATAAATTTCGGACTATAAGCAGCTACTTTTTTCTCATGCGTTGAACCCTGCGGCCTTTACATACAGATTTTTACTGGCTAACGGCCACCGAGGGCACTCTCTAGCAGTATATGCAAAAGTGAGACAGAAGTGGGTAACGATTAAGATTTTGAACTGTCTTTTTGCGCATCATGCGCACACGCTCATCATGGAAAACACACAAAGAAACGCATATGATTCGGCTTTTAAGTTAAAGACAATGGATTTGGCCATCAAAGAAGAAAGTAGAGCTACTGCATGTAAGCTTGGCATCAACGAATTGATGGTGCGACATTGGAGGTGGCAGCGGGAAGAACTTAGTCAATGTAAAAAGACAACAAAAGCTTTCAGAGGAAATAAAAGCAGATGGCCCGAACTGGAAAACATTCTTGAAGACTGAGTTAACACACAAAGAGTAGATGACCAAAGTGTTTCAACCATGCAGATCCAGCTGAAAGCAAAAACAATCACAGCCAAAAAGAAGACTGAAGATTTCAGAGGTGGACCATTCTGGTGTTTCAGGTTTATGAGAAAAAAAGACCTGTCCATCAGGGCATGGATGACTCTGTGTCAGCAACTCCCTCCCAACCACAAGGAAAAACATACAAACTTCCACAAATTCACTCAAACAAAGATCACCCAAAATTCCATTGAGCCAGACAACATCATAAACATGGATGAAGTACCTTTGACGTTCTCTCATTAGGACTGTTAACGGGACAGGTGAATCGGCTGTCATGCTGAAAACAACTGGTCATGAGCAAACGTATTTCACTTGTGTACTGAGCTGTACAGCATCTGGACAAAAGCTTCAACCAATAATAATTTTTAAGCAGATCACTATGAAAAGAAAAATTCCCAAAAGGAATCCTGGTGAAAGTCAATGTAAAAGAGTGGATGGTAGAAAGCCCAATGGAGGAATGGCTTACAGAGTACTACAGCAAGCTACGTGGAGGATTTTTTCACAGAAAAAAAAAAACATTGCTCATTATGGGCAGCATGAGGGCTCATATAACAGATTCTGTGAAAGCAGCCATCAAGAGAACAAACTCAATTCCAGCTGTACATTTTAAGTGGTACTCCGAGTGGAAGGCTTGGATGACTAGTAGCAAGAAATCTTTTACCAAAACTGGCCACATGTGAAGTCAAGTCAAGTCTGCGAGTGGATGCTGACAGCATGAAGCAGTGTGAAAAAGTCTACCATCACCAACAGGTTTTGAAAGGCTGGACTGCTGCGTGATGAAGAGAAAAGCACAAGCTCAAGGGTGAATGTGCCTCAAGACAAAAGTGACATTGAGAGCAACAATGAAGGAGAGACTGAGGATGACGAAGTCCTTCTGGGGCTATTCTATTCATACACTGAAGAAGACAACTTCAGTGGCATTAGTGAGCAAGAGGAAGATGAAGACAGCGACCAATGACTTTTCTAGTAGGCTAAAGTGTGTTTTATTTTGTAACCAGGTATGTTACAGTCATGTTGGTGCTATGTTGATCCCGTGTTGGTGCTGTACCTGCTAAACATGCAGGTATGGTCATCCCATGTTGATGGCGTGTTGGTGCCGTACTGCCTATTTTCAGGCACAGTTCGAAAAAAAGTGTGTCTTAAAAAACTCAATGTACCGTCTTTCTGTGTAAAAATGTAATTTTACAACATGATAATATGCGGCTTATATTCAAGTGCGCCCTATATATGTACAAAATTAATTTCCTTTTAAAATTAAGCTGAAAATTAATTTCCTTTTAAAATTAAGCTGATGCGGCCTATATTCAGGTGTGCTCAATAGTCCAAAATGTATGGTATTCTACAACTCACAAATGAAGGACATCACCACGCACACATGATTACTCCTGGACCTGCCAACTTTTCTTCTGAGGGAGCAGAGTCAGCACAGAGAAGGCTTGCTGCCTGCTTTGTTCTCTCCGTTCTGGACAATAGTATTTCAGTGCAGACTGTGCACTGTACAGTTAAAAACTGCCATACATTGATGTATACATATAGTCAACAAATATTGGATATTGTATTGGGAGACCATCCCTACTCTAGTATGATGTTCTCATATTCTATCCCAGCTCCCAGCTCAGACAGTTACCTGAATGTCTCTCCCCCAGTTCACACATTTCCTAGCCAATAAAGCCTACAATATTTTAAGGTTTTATATTTTGCTTCAGCGGTTTTGTTTGTACTATGTACATGTAAATATTTGGAACACAAGATGCAGCCTTGATTTTTAAAGAGGCAGTATTATTGACTTTTTTGAGCATTCTACCATGTTACAACATTGTTCCCTCAACAAAACATGGCTGAAGAGGTTTTAGAGGTCATCCCTGCATGGCTCTTGTACAAGGCTACATAACAAGAAGCTTTCTGCAGCGCTCCAACATGGCCATTTTTCATAAATATACAAGAGCAAGACACAAAACAATACACTACCATTTCACAAACCTGTGCAGTAGTTTCATTAGCTGAATGCATGCTGATTGAGTTGTGACTTGGTGAGGGGAAAGAGAAGAGCAGGAATTCGAGTGTCAAAAACTAAACTAAAACTAATTAATAATAATAATGCATTGGATTTGTACAGTGCCTTTGAAGACACCCAACTTTACACTGCATTATTCATTGACTCCACACTCGGTGATGGTAAGTTACTATTGTAAGCCAGAGAGCTACCCTGGGGCAGACTGACTGATTATTAAACTTTTTTTTTTTTTTTTTTGCAAATATAGCATTTTCAACACAATAAAAATTTGCATGGGGATCTAAATGTGTCAACAACTAATCAATTATCAATTATTCATAGAAAGTGTAAAAAGATGTATTTAAGTATTGATGGCGCAAGCTGAGTATGGCCAGTTGTGTGTGTAATGTGTGTGGGTTCAGATGGGACACCGACCACTGAGGAAGAGCTCCTCTTGCACAGCTCGTCTGGAAGCAGCAGAGAAACAGTGCCTCTTCAGCCAGTCGCAATCAAACACACTAGAGTGCTGGCCCTGCCACACCACTGACACCTGAGGACAGAGATGCAAGTGGGAATCACATTTAAGGACATAATACATGCAACAGAACAACAATACAATTGTTTTAGTTGGATACAATTTATTTAAAATGGTCATTATTTTTACCTACCTACCTTTATCATAATACCTTGTTTACACCTGCACATTCAAGTTGAGTTGGTGAATTTTAAAACATAAACCCAAACATTGCTATTCCTAATTCTGAATATTCTCATGCATTAAGACACATGAAAAGGGGGCTTCAGTAATAATTACATTAGAGAAGATCATCTCAGATGATAACGTGTTCTCTGAGGGTACAACTTGTTCCTGTGGCTTTGGATTTTTGAGCTGGAATTGAATACAGAAAAATAATAAAATAATTTCAATGACTTGTTTAATATTAAGTTTAAAAAGGCAAATGACATTAAATGTAACTGATTGCCATGCTTGGTTTGGGAATGACTTGGTCAGATCAGTGTTGTCTCATAGAATGTTTATGTTTATGTCACCCATATCAACCCACAATTTAGTGACGTCATTATTTCAAACTCATTTGGGCAGGGTTTTTTTATGATGCCAAACACACCCATCTCCATCAGACAATGGGCCTTTACACATTTCTCCCATACAGCCACATAATTCACATGGTTGGATTACTACTGCACTTGCACATGCATTTAATAGCCTCAGATATTTGTTCAAATCTGAATGTAACCATTTATTCATTTCCTAAACAGTAAAATGAAAGCTGAGCACACTGAAGTGCCAGTTATTACCATCCTGTGGGTTGTAAAAGCCGGCCTAAGTGGTGCACGAGTATGTTGGGGAAGCCTATGAATTTTATTGGACATTTAAACAGTCACCTTGGGTGATAGTAAAACCTACAGAACGTTTATGAATGAATGTTGAGTCTGGGCACAGTCTGTACCACAAAGCAAGTTCCACCTACCCAGCATATGTCACACTGGTGTGCTGGTTTCTCCATCAACCTGAAACAAACTGTGTAGACTCCAACTAGGTACTCCTAAAAGAAGAGTCCTGATATGCTGCCCTAAAGGAACCGGATGAAGAGTGCAGTTTTTCACTGAAGCCTCATTTTCACTGACACGTGACACAGGTCTAGCAAGACACACCCAACGGCGTGACGTAGACAGGTGCTAAAAGAGCAACAACACTTATCAACTGATTCACAACATTGAGCATCAATGAAGAATTTAAGCACATCATGTTTCTGTTCATGAACATGACCAACAGCAACAGAAGACACTGCTTTTTGTCATCGAGCACCAGAAGCATTGGCGACTACAAAGACACGAGCAAATGTGTGTCCTGCAAAGCAGCAATGCAGACAGTACCATAGAAGGACACTTTGGCTGGTGTTACAAAATAGCCCCGAGAGCTTGGTCTACACCACGCAGTACAAGGTGATCGGATGTGACTTCCTTAATGATCGTTTATTCAACAAATGTCCATCCTTACGAGGTTCGCACTATTTATATTTTGCAACGTGTGCACCGCTACTGGCGTGCTGCTGGTCCTCCAATGACTGCAGAGACATGGACACATTTTAAACTTTGTACTGTCTTATGGCCTTCCTGTGGACAATAACTTTGTTGGTAATCTAGTATTCTCTGACCATAGTCCTGTCATTTTTATTTTATTTTAAGTTGCACAGTGATGTGAGACCTGTGCCACAGACATTCTATTAAAACTGAGACTGCTGCTACTTTTTCCCCTATATTCATGGCATTGGCAGACCCTGTGGTGTGCGTTGGTACTGAGGAATTAATGAACTCTTTCATTTCGACCTGCTGTGATGTATTTGAAAGTGCCATAGAGAGGAAGAAGTTATTTTCTATTTAACTTTGCAATTTTATTCTTTTTTTTTTTACTCAAAATTGCTGAATTTTTACGTTTACCATTGAAAACCTGAGAAAAGACACGCGGTGAGGCACAGGCCGTTCGTGCCTCACCGCGGACTGACTGTGCTGTAGCTAAGCTGCTGCTTTAACCCTTTAAGGGCTGAGCACATTATAGCGGCTGTGAAAAGGTGCCGGGTGAGGCACGTATTTACTCTGCCTCATGTTAGGGGGCGCTTGTGAGCCCAGGAATTCTTGTAACTCTGGCAGAATAGGGGCTGCAAATTACAATTTAGAGTTAGCAAGTCAACTTTAGCAATTAAATTTTTTCTTCGTGTCTGGCCCTTAAACTGCTTGAGCTGCTTAAATTATAACCTTCTGCTTCAAGGAAGACCAATGCTAAAGGAGCTAAATGGTTTGCTCCAGACGACGGGACAAAATACTCGCTCTTTTCAAACAGAGACTTCAATCCACTGAAAATTGGGGAACCAGAATAAGGATAAAAACCAATACAAACATGCTACATTCCTTGGCCAGTCTGTGCTGCAGAGAATTTAGTGACTCAGTATCAACTTGTGACTGTCGTGATGGTATGCCGTGTATTTTCTTTTTTAACTCTATAGCGTCAGATTCTGTCACCGCCAACAGACTCGCGGATTGCAAGCGTCTCCAGACGCCGGCCGTGTCCCAGTTCGACAAATGCACCCTTCGATGTGCCTATCGAAGTACCCGCCTGACTTAAATGCACCATTCGAACAGTGCATTTAAGTCGTGCGGGTACTTCGACCCGGACTTTGAACAGTACATCGAAGGGCGCATTTGTCGAATTGACGCCGTGTCTCAATTCGCCAAATGCACCGCCCGATGTACTGTTTTCACGGCATGAGACACGGAACAGACTTTGCTGTGAAAATGACATGAGAGTGGCACAAGGTGAAGCCGCATTTCTGAACTGGCCTCTCAAAGGAAACAGCAGAAGTCACACTGATTTGCAGTAAATATTCATTATTATTGTAGCCTGATGGAAATTAGGTGATGGATGTGTGTTAAAATGTTAAAAATAATAAATAACATAAATACAATAAGTTTATTATTGGTTTATTATTATACATAAGGTTAAAAATTAAAATCATTTCAGTGTGGTAGTATTAAAAAAGGTCATGTCTTTGTGAAAAGGTATGTATGTAATTTGTTTTGAGTTCATGCATTGTATTGGTTTTGTTCTTTGAACACAGTGATGTTAATGTACGGTTCATTTTGTGCACCAGTAAAACTCACCTATGTCTTGAATTTGAAAAAAATCATATTTTATTTTTCAATAAAGAAAAATTATTCTATAATTATTCTGGCCCCAAGTCACTAGGAGAGAAACTGACCTGGGGCCAAATGTACTGACACCTGGTTTATATGTTTGTAAATCTGATTGTGAGGACATCAGTGCCTCACCAGCCACGAACCTCACCGCACGTCACTGATTTGCACGTATCTTACCAAATTCTTAGACTGCTGGAGAATGTATCGATGGGCTAGTAAGGGTGAAAAGCTTTTTGCCAACCTGATTTTAGAAAATATTCACAAATTTGTCATTATTAGAACCAGTCCATCTTTAACAGTGGCCTAACTGCACAATGTTCTGCTGCTGTTCTGCTTTAGTCAGTTTGAGCCTTTGTCACTGTCTGTGGTCACAGGGATACTTGATAAATTAAAACCATTGTCTTGTCCAACAGAACCAATCCCATCTTGTTTTTTTTGGGGCCCTTGTGTTAGGGAGATCATCAATAACACTGTCCTCTGACATTGTCCCCTCTTTTGGTAAAATGGGTCTTGTTGAACAACTGATGACGAAATTTGGTCTCGACCCTACAATTTTGTGTAATTACTGTCCAATTTCCAAACTTCCCTTTGTATCAAAGATTTTAGAGAAAAGCGTCATTGTGCAGTTACAGCCTTTTTTTAGATGGAAATGTCACTTTAGACACTTTCCAGTCAGGCTACAAAGCATTTCACAGCATTGAATCTGCACTTTAAAAAGTTTTTAGTGACCTGTTTTTAATGACTTATGCTGGTCATTCTCCCATTTTAGTGCTTTTAGACCAGACTGTTGCTTTCGACAGTCAACCATGCAACTTTTTTCAAATGTCTTGAAGACTGTGGGTGCCAGGGAGACTGCCCTGGACTGGTTTAGGTCATACCTGTCCAGGCGGCCCTTCACTGTAAGGCTGGGGGAGTCCACCTTATCCTCTGCTACACTATAAGGTCACATGGTAATATAATAAGAAAGTACTATAATTTAACATTGAAAATGACATTCTATTGTCTAAATAAAGTGTTTTTAATTATTGAGGTATCGGAAACGGTTTGAAATTTTAGTATTGTGACAACACTAGAACTTACACGCTATGGTGTGCAAGTTACCCCATATTCGGCCATCTACCCCGTGCCACCTGACGTGCTGCTGTTACCTTGTTGTCAGAGGTGAGCTCCACAGAGTTCATCCTGATGTTCACGTCCAGATCCCCTACAAGCAGCTTTCGGGCCTGGGCAGACTGAAGAGTGCACACGGGACACTGGCAGTTGTCCCGGAGCCAAGTGAAAGGGTAAAGGCTGTGCCCACCGTCCTCCCACTCCACCTGCAAGAGGCGCTCTTCATGTAGGGCCTCAACATAGCGCACACTCCGACCCAGCTCGGAGAGAGAAGCCGAGCTGTGTGTGTGCTGTCCACGCTTCTGCTGCAGCCTGGAAGACACAGAGACCTGAGGAGGTACACCACGGACCCTCACACACTGCATAGCCGAGGAGCTCCAGCGAAGGGCGGGCACCACAAAGCGACTGCATCTGCTCATCCACATGGTTCTGTGCTGGGGACTGTAAAAGAATAGGGACAGCTATGGAACAAGATTGGGAATGGGGCTGCAACTAATGATTATCTTAGTAGTTAACTAGTCAGAGATTATTTGTCTTTAAAAGTCCTTGTATGTAACTTTTAGTCATTTTGTTTGTAGTCAGTTTATTGCCCAGAAAAACATGCATCTTTAGCGTGAGCAGGCTTGTGTATCCCCAAACCTGACTCTGGAGGAGGGCCTCTCATTTCCACGCAAATGTCTATAGCTATAATATTCCACAGTATAACAGAAAATATTTTCATATTTATCTCAATGGAGAATGTTCCAAAGTATGGTTTAACATTCTGTTTCCATGGAATCATGCAAGTGATGTGCCACCTCCAGAAAGTTACGTACTGTACCTCTGTACCTCATTATCACCAAAATAAAGGTTGAAATATGGCGAGGGAAAGCTTCTAGAGAATAATTGCAAAGTGTATTCTAGATGAAAATCAGAAAGTTTATTATTTTTTGAAATTTTGATAATTTTGATAATACAGCTTTCTTTGTTGTAAAAAGGCCTGCTGTTATGTCTTTTAAACCCTGCATGGTTCAGATAGTGATTATGATTATTAGTCAATTAATCATTGTAATCCTAATTGGGAAAGCTCTTTTTTGCCTTCCAGTTATGATGATCATTTATTTATGATGATAATTTATGATAATTTATGTTTTGATTTTTGTGATTTTAATGTCTTTCTTATTCTGTAAAGCACTTTGAATTACTTTGTGTACAAATTGTGCTATGCAAATAGACTTGCCTTGCCAGTCCAAATACTGGAATTCAAACCAGTAAATAGATATGCACAATCATGTTTCTTGGGCATGAAGCCTAATATTTACCGACAGTACAGACTAAAGACTAATTAAGTTATCCTTAAAACAAAAAGAATGACATCTAATTGGTCTAAGTGCTATTCAATAACTGTTACATGTATGAATGGCAGTGTTTACATAATTTGGGGCAATGGCCTTTGACCTAAATAGATGGTGGCTGGATTACAGCCAGTTGTGTTGTCACTGCAGAGAGTCAACCTGCGGAACAGCATGTGCCACATCAGGTTTTTCAAGTTGTCAGGGATATAAATTATTCTAGTTACAATATGTCAACAAAACACTGGACAGTGAAAAAAGGCAAAACTGATGAGCAATGGGCATGGGCAAAAAAAAAAAACTCTACTCTTCTAGGTCTACATCTTAAACAGGAAGCTAGACATTTTTGTATATCTATATGTATATATGTGTGTATATTAGAGTTTATTTTTAAGCCTATTTCTTAAATTATTTCTAGCTATTTATCTATTATCTTGTTTTATTTTTTATCTGTTTTTTGCATGTACGATTTTCCTTCTGCTCTCTATGTGTGCGGTGCAATGCTAGAATTTCCCCACTGTGGGACTAATAAAGGCATATCTTATCTTTTTTGCCCAAATGCATCATGTATTAAGCTGTGAATAAACAGGGTTATTAAGTAATAGTTTAGTTACCAGACATATTAACGTGTTACAGTGCAGAGATCTAGTGTAAACGTCCTCAAAATACAATACCAACTGATTCACTCAAAAAACTAAGCTGCTCATGAATGAATTGCAGAGACTACTGTGTTTGACAACAACTGATGCTCAACGTGACGCTTTGCTAGCTAGCTTCAACTAGTCTACAGTTAGTCACAGTACCTCAACTGTTGTAACTGATTTGACAGAGTTATTCGGTAAGTAATAACTAGATTTCTAGCTTGTACTTTTAAAAGAAGCCGGGCGGACACACGTACCTTAACTGGTAAACAGAGAGGCTTCCTCGTTGTGTGCCAGGAGCTGCAGACGCCGCACGCCGGGTGAGCAGAGCGGCGTGTCTGTGGAAGTGGGTGAAAGGTGAACGCGACGTAACGCAGCAGCGAGCGGAACGGAACGCAGCGGCGAGGGGAACTGAACGCAGCAGGGAGCGGAACGGAACGCGAGCGGAACCACAATACTGTTAGTTTGTACTCAAGTAAAATTGAAGTCTACTTAAAGATGGGGTACGCTATTACACTTCTAGATGTAGCTATTAATTGCTAATACGTAACATATTTAGATCACCGTGTTACCCTTTAATGTTTTGAAAATGCTTTTATTATGTTAAATAAGTTTCAGTTTCGTTTTGAGGAGTCTGAGTCAGTCCCCATTCAGATCACTATTCAATTCAATTCAATTTATTTTTGTAAAGTCCAAAATCACGACAGCAGTCGCCTCTTAGGGCTGAACATGAGAGTTGATTAACCAACAGAATTAGAAAATCAACAATGAAACAGAAACAGACAAGCAAATTAATCAACAGAAAACAAGCAATGAATAACTGTCCCAGAACATCCCCTGTCCTTAGACCCTCCTTCTCGGCAAGGAAAAATTCCAAAAACCCAGTGGGAAAAGGAGAAACCTCGAGGAGAACCACACTGAAGGAGAGATCCACTCCCATGGACGGACAGGCTTTAGATGTGTCCAGGACTAAGGCGCATCCAGTTCAAGTCTGTCACAACATTAGCAGGATGCATTCATTGGCATGCATCCTGCTAATGAAACGATTGCACATCGCGTCGGGTTTGTGAAGTTGTAGTATATTATTTTGTATCATGCTTTTGTATTTTGGAAAATTGCTGTGAGGGAGCATGGGTGACGTAGGCTTGGACATGATCTAAGGAGAGTTTGAATAGGGCCCGGGAGAGTTCTCAAAATTACTCAAACATGCATGAATGACATATAAAATATCTTCAGGCTTGTTTCTGATGAGGGAACAAAGTAAAATGTAGCTGCACATGGACAACACTACTCAAACTACAAGTTACTAGCCATTTTGCCACAATTTGTCAACATAAAGCTTTGTCAATTGTGGACTTACTCAAGTAAAGTTAATAATAACAGAATTTAGATTTTTTTTTTTTTTTGTAGAAAACATGATACATTAAAGAGTAACATTACTCCTACTTACTTATTTTTCCCAAAACACTTTTTTATTCTTACATGAGTAATTTCTTGGACCACTACTTTGTACATCTACTTGAGTAACATTTTGAAGTAACATTACTATACTCTTTCCATTCCATAGATAATGTGCAGGCAGGCCATGCAGTTTAGAAGGTTGTCTAGGCTACATGCAAATGTGGGGCATCAGGATGTGATCACAGATACAGCCATATTGAAGTAATTTAAAGTGGAACTAAACACTAAAACCACTTTTTTTGCTATTAAACTGTAAAAATGCTTTCTGGTCAAGGATGCATAAAACAAAGTGAGTGTTGCCTTCAGTGGCCCCTGCAATTTCCAGTATCATCACAAACGTCTACCCTGACTATCCTGCCCCTCTTCCTCCCTCACTCTTTTCTTTTGTCCACAAGTACTATTCAGTTGAGCAGCTCTGGTTGTGGGTAGAGTTTAGGTGTTTAGTACCACTTTAACAGTGAGACATTTTTCATATGATACAATGCACTGACATTGTGAGACATGGTTCTGGCCTTTTCTGACAGTCTTCGTAATGTTTGCATTTTGGTTTGCTTTTGAGTTATGGATAAAAAAAAATATGAATAAATCTACAGGTATTCTATATGGATCAGTTTGAAACGTTTACATTTTGTTCCCTCTCTGCACTGGTCAAATTTTATGATCAACATCGCAATGGCCTATTGTTATCAGTATTCTCAAAACCCAAGTATCACTATCAATATCTGACAGAAGCAGATGGTTTCTGTACATATCTAACTCTAACGTTTCTCTGCAGTTACATATTGTTAGGAGTCCTCAGTTCATATGTCTGTTCTTTCCCCCATATGTGCTGCAGCCAACTCAATCGTTTTTTGACACTTGCCACCATATTGGTTCTTGATAAACAAATGTAAAATCTAAAGGAAACAAGCATTAACTGCTCAAATATCAGTATTAAATCCATTTTAGCTAATTTTGAGCTTTCCGTTCTTAGATTAATAAGCATCTCTTCCTGTTAAAGGATCTGTATGTATATAGATTTTAAGTTCCATAAACATGAGCTATCTGTGTCCTCATATATGAGGGGATTTGATGTTCAAATCAAATATAGCTGTTACTGATAACAGTTGTAATGTTGATTCATACTTGATTACAAAAACATTGGGCATGAAGGCCAAGTTGTTTATGTTATCATTTGAAGTTTTGGTTCTGAAGACAGTTACACAATCAGAAAGCGGAAACAGACTCACATGACTCTCTCATTTGGGTTGCCAGTTTCAATGCTGAAATCCAGTTGCTTGATATCTAAAAAGATTCTCTCTGATCTGAAGCCTCATCTAAATCTCAGCACCGGCAGCCAATCATTAATCAGTGCTAGTGCAGCCTCTGTTGCTTCAGTATATGTTGTCCATATATTGAATAACAAAAACGTTGTGTGTGCTCTATATGCAGGTTTAGTTGTGATCATAATGCTTTTTTTCACAGGCTACAGAATTCCTTTAAAGTCAGTGAAACATATAAGGAATATGGCGCTGATTGCCCTGATATCCATGCAATATCTGCGCTAACTGCCTCCCATGACGTTAGCTGGCGAAATCCAATGTAGGCTAAAGGTGCGGACTTTCATGCCTTGTAGGTTATAGAGTCGAGTGTCTCTATAATTAGCTTGTTCAAAGTATGTCTTGTCTTCCCTGTGTTAGTAAACCTGCTGCACACTGTACTTTGCCATCTTGCATAATTCACTGTATAACATTTGCTGTCACACATGGACTTTGCATCAGAAAGGCAGGGCAGGAAAACAAGCTGTTTACAACGTGCTTATTCCTCTCATCACTGCCGCCTCTGTTATGTCTGCCTTATAAATAGCGTGCAGCGCGTCTCTCTTCAAAGCGCTCATAATGAAGGAGCAACAGCTGGCTTTGTAAATCACACAGAACTTTCAAAGCTTGTATGGAAAACGCAGAGGCCAGCTTTGTCATTTCGAAGCAATTTAAGCTTTTACACCATGTTAACCCTATAATGGCAGTGGAATGTATAAGATCTGAAGTGCTGCATTAAAGAGGAGGGACATATTATGTAAAGTCAAATTTTATGAGCTGTTAATCTTGTTATAACAGGCCACCCTTGTCATTATCTTACTTAAAGTTGCATTTTGATTGATTTATACATGTTTAAGTAATCCTGTATTGTCCTGCATCTGTGGTTTCAGTGTTTAGAAAATGGCTATTTTCACCTCCCCCCTTTCTTCACCCACTTTTCTGTACCTATTTACAATTATAATATTAATTAATGAATCAAATCAGGCTCTGGGTCATGCATAGAGGGTTAAAAAAATAGCAATTTTGCAACAATATAAACACACTTTGCTGTTTACTTTCATAGACTATATAAAGAAGTAGACAGTGAAAGAGTGTGATGTCAACCATAGCGTTCGGCTCCAGCCAAATGAAGCTCATCGAGGCTGGAAGTTATAGGGGCGAATTTGGAGTCCCGTGTTTTGAATTCCAAGTATGATTGTCATAGCAACTAAAGAAAAATGTTCGTTTAACCCGTTCTACATGATCGTGGTGTTTTGATTTCACTACTTTGTTGGTAAATCAAGCCTTGCGAAGCGTCCACCGCCTTCTAAACCAGCAGTGTGGGCGGTAAGGGGCGTTACCTTCAACAGCCTCGTTCCTGATCTTTGGTTGCTATGATACTCGCAGTTGGAATTCCAGATATAGCATTCGGCTCTAAATTCGCCCCCGTAACTGTTCGCCTTGATGAGCTTCATTTCGCTAGAACCGAACGCTAGCGGGTGATGTCACACTCACTTAGTCCATTTCTTTGTACAGTCTATCAGAGCCAGTTAATACGAACATTTTAAGACCAAAATTATGAGTCTGCCAGCAACGGTTATGGAGAGACAGATGATGGTTTTTCAATAGAAAGTTAACTGGAGTCCATGGAGCTGAATCTTGCCAATGCTCATTTCCTATTTAGAATGCGGCAGCTTGCAGGTTTGCTATGCTCATTCATATAAAGTCTATTCTTGCTACGGTAAAATGACTATGTGACGCTGCCGAATCCTATCACCTATTAAGAAAATAAAATTGGATAATTGGTGATGGTGAAAATGGGGGTTGATCAGCAATATGGCATCTAGAAAATAAGCGATGAAAGATTGCACAGCATGCACAAATCACTCCAAATACAACTTCGGGTAGGTAAATGAGAAGGGGAAACAACTATAACATGGTTAAAAGCTCTGGGAAGTCAATTTTGCATAATAGGTCTGCTTTAAGTTTCAGACTGATGGCAAAAACAGGGAAAAACTTGCTGCCTTCCCCTGCCAGAAAAAGTTGTTTGGAAATTGGCAATCCTCTCAACCACTGAGCCTACTGGGTGTAGGGTTTTTCACTGTGAAATCACCCAGATCTGTATACATAACTAATTTATTTGTGTTTTGGGCAGGATTTTTTTTTTTCCATGATTGTTAAACTTTCCTTTTTGTCTAGTCAGAGCAGATGAAGCAAAAACGTGCAAACTTCCTTCACCACAGACACTTCCTCAGGCTCCAAATGAGGAAGCCTATTAAAAGGGATACAGAACAGTGTGGTTTGTCATAGAATTTGTTAAACTATTCATTGTAAGAGAACACACCCTAGTGTGTCTGTTTGGCACCTATATCTATGTGTAATGTGTCCAATATGAAGCACAACAAATGTGATTATGTGGAAGCATCATTAGACTTGAATGATTAATAGCAATGTTGACCATTCAGATGTCTCCAGGCTTGTCTGATTATAAACTGCAATAGACAACCAGTCTCTTGCCTTTTTATATAAATATATAATTTTACAAGCAATCCTTTTTAGTTTTACAACCAAGATATCTGCTAAATTATACGTTTTGCAGATATCTTGACTAGATAACAGATAACTAGACTAGAGCAAATGTCACTTAACTGTGTCATTAAGTTTCTGTTATATACCATAAGACTCAATATAAACAATGCAAACTGTTGCATTTCTCATTAACAGAGGAGACTATGATGGCCCATAGTCAAAAACAACCTGGAGTATATTGGCATAACAAAATCACACTTTGTTGCCCATTGTATTAAACATTTCAAAGTAACTACTGGACAAAAAGGACAGCTTAATGATTAAATATGGGCTATAAGTTACATTTACATTTACAAATTGAGATGAAATTATTCAAATGAAAATCATTTGTGCCATCATAATCTACCTGGAATATATGAGAAACACTTCACCTTAGGAGTGGGAGATATTTCAAAGCATGGGTAATATCGTAATTGTTGTTCTGGAGATATGCAAATTTAGAATATCAAGTAAATCGTCTATTAATAAAACTATTAAAATGACTTAAACTACATGTATCCTTGAGGTGGCAATCCTGAATGAATAAATACGACACAGCATGTTGCATAGAAAAAGAAATATACTTCCATCTCATCTGTACCTTAAACAGATTTTTATTTAAGATGGCACACACAAAATAACACTGTTAACTGCTCAGTATATACTATAGAGCTGCCCGCAGTCTTGTTCAAATATCCACAAATATAAACAGGAATACAATAATTTTCTGTAGACATTGACGCTCACAGTATTTACTTATTATTAGCCCATAAAATACACTGTACACCATTGATAAGTAATAATTATTAAGATATAACAAATATTATATAGTAAATATGTCCAAAGCTTTAGTGGAACAGGGGCTGTGCAAAGTCTGCCTGCTCTGAATACAACTCAAGCTTGCAATAAGCTGTTTGTATCTACACATTTAAACATAGGATAGACTTAGATCAAGATTCAGTTCACAATGTCTATTTTAAAGGTTTTATATTAAGCCAAATTGACTCTTGTGAGCTTTTAGCCATGTTAAAATGTTGTTACCTCACCTTGTGTTTTGTTTCATTCACACCTGTTTGAGTAACCCAGCATTATTTATCTGTCTACATCTCCAAAGCTCAAAATGCTCTGTTCCACCTTGTCATTTCATGAAGTGGTAGTTTACGTTAAGTGTTAGTGAAGATTAGCAGAGATTTGCAATTCCAAGGTTGACATTATCCAAATTATTCTAGTGAAGGTTTACAGCATTTAAAAACACAGCGGAGCACTTCTTGTACTACCACATGACATCATAAGGTGGAACAGAGTGTTCAGTTTGAGAGAAGACCTCAGCAGGATTTGTGTGTTGAACATGTGTGAATAAAACAAAACACAACTCCAGGTATGTTTTTGATGAGGACAACGTTATAACATAGATCAGAAAATAGCGTAATATGAGCCCTTTAAATATGCCCAGGTACTATGAAAATAGAGAAAAGCACAACTAAATTAATACAAGAATCCCATGCTTTTCATGCATGTTTGTAACGATCTAAACTACAGGGTTAGCAGGGTTTATACAGAATAAATAAGACCCCATAAAGATGTTTGGTCATCCAAATGTTGCTTTGATTTAGACGTTTCAGTCTTTTCTAATAGTCAATAATTAGCTTGGGTCTATAAAATCGCGAGGTGTACAGCAAATCCTTGGTGAGTATAAGGATGCGGTTTGGAGCAATGTTCAGACATTGCGGGAAGCAATTTGACAGAAATTTGTAAAACAGCAATGACTTAAATGTGTATTGTTTATGTTCTGAAAACATCGAAAGCCATTGTATTTTATTGTAAAATACAATGGGAAACATATTGTCATTTTGGGCAGCCTTACTTCGAATGTAAGCCATGTTCAAGCCACCTTCAGAACTGTTTTATAAGAGGGCTTGTAGCTTGGAGCCAAAACATGTAGCATGGTAACAGCATTTTTTAACTTGTCTAACTTTCAAGTTTGCAAAAATAAAAGGAAGACAAAATTAACATTTGTGGATTCATTTTTGACATGATGAAACCGTTTAGATTTTGGTTGCTGGTCTGATAAATCATGTTACTGTCTTACATCACAGAAGTGGAGTTTGGCCTGAAGAGCCAAACCAAATGTTTAAAGTTTCCAGAGCAGAACGTCACCCCTACTTTTGTCAATTATCCAAACATGAAACATCTGTCTCTATTCACCTCAATAAAGTTTAAGACTCACTTCACACAGTACATTTCTGGTGCATTGAAGAAATATCCATGCATAAAAATAGTCAGGTGCTTTAAACACCAACAACGAAGAAGTTTGTTATCTACAAAGGAAAAGTTTATCAAGGAAAATTACGAAAATAGCTTGTTTGGCATGTGTGCTAGGACCGAAATATTAATTGTAATTTAAATCACAATTGAATGATTATATGAAAATCTGCATCTATTCTTACAATTTCCATTGGGAACTGAATCTTGATTTGAAAAAGATATTGCAAATGCCAATGCCATAGATTATAATAGTCAAAAAATCACAACTTAAATGTTACAAAATCATACAGCCCTAATGTGTGCCTTCAGCAGAGTGAAGAGCAATCTCATCAAAATGCCTCACAATGAGGAAGATAAACTGCACAGAAATGGAGTTGAAATCATATTCAAGAATATTATATTGATGCATTAAGTCTAGTTGACAATGAAAATAGGACTCAAGTAAAAGTGTCTAATGTAGGCTACTTGTGAGTGATCAATTTTATAAACATCTATATTTTAAATATTCTGTTTCACCATTACATTGTCTTTAGCACCTTATATTTTTAAGCATGTGTTTTGTGTGACTGTTAAAGAGGGGGTATTTTACTTCTATTGTTAAAACCTAACATAACATATTTAGATCATCAAGTTACATTTTATTGTTTTGAATGATCTGAGTCTCCCCTATCTTTGCTCCCCGCGCAAAGTACTTCTCTCTTCACATCGCTATCACAACACAATCAGTGTGCATCCCGCTAATGAAACTAGTGCACATCGGATCAGGTTTGTCAAGTGTCTGTGTACACTTTTGCATCATGTTTTTGTATATTTATGGAGAATTGTCATGTGAGAGCATGGATGGCGTAGGCTCCTGGACTGAGCATTGCACAGAATCGTACAGCTAACATCAAGAACAGTTAAAATAGGGTACGGGAGAGGTCACTTAATTACTAAAACATACATGGATGACATCTAAAACCTCTTAAGGCATGTTTTTATGAGGAAACATGGTAGAAAGCTAAAAGAAAATCGATTATACCCCCTCTTTAACTAAACGTTAAACTGAGAGAAGATGTTTGATAAATGTAGTTGTGTAAATGCATTTCACACAGATTCTGACAATTAACAAAAATACTTTTTTTTAAAGCTCCCCGAATGAGGGGACCAGCAGTACAGTGAATAAATAGCAGAGTACAAACTGCTGATATATGTACCAAAGTGTAATAAAGTAAAATTGGATTTTTATGTACTGCTTAGAGTGCGTTTATACATGTCCTGGTTTGATGTAGACTTGGTTTGGTTCCTGTTTCTAGTCCTAGTTAAGTCGTTGTCTAAACTTGTCAGCTCCATTTGTGTTTGTGTAAGTGTGAACGCACCCGTAGATAAAGTATGGTGTAAATGTGAATAGTAATGTGCACTAATTCCCTGAACGTTTCCTACTTTTCCTTTAAAGGTACACTATGTAACTTTTCTCATAGAGGGTCCACCACCTGCTTCGCTTCTATGGAAATGTTACTGTTATCTACATGGAGGCAACCGCGCTCACAGTAAGACTGTGTTTTTCAAGTTACTTTGAGCAATAATAGCATCCATAAAGAAATACTTTATGGGGTGTTGATTGTTAACACATAAAATATTTATATC
This sequence comes from Periophthalmus modestus, assembly GCA_019594935.1. Lineage (NCBI taxonomy): Eukaryota > Metazoa > Chordata > Actinopteri > Gobiiformes > Gobiidae > Periophthalmus > Periophthalmus modestus. The sequence continues at coordinate 17,946,763 of JAIEZT010001214.1, forward strand.
GCCATGTTACCTTATTATTCAAAAGTGTATTGCTTTGAAAATTCTATATTGTTGACACTCCCGTCTGTCTTTGCTCCCTGCACTAAGTCACTCCCTCTTCAGTGCGCTACTGCACATTTCATCATGTCTGTGAAGTTGTACTATATTGTTTAGTATCATGCTCTTGTATACAGTACTTATGAAAAGTGGCTGTGCGGGGGCATTGTTAGGCTTGTGGGATACATCAAGGAGGGTTTGAAAAATGCCCAGGAGAGATTGAAAGATTACTCAAACATGCATGGACGAGATATAAACCACTTCAGACATATTTTTGATGAGGGAAAAACGTTATAACATGGTAGAAAGCTTCAAAAAGTCAATTTTACATAACATCACTTCTTTAAGAGCAGGGGAGCTGTTGTAAGCCTGTTTGATTATTCGTGGCTTAAAATAGATGTCCAATGAGGAATAGACAACTTAAGTCATTTTCTGTGCCTAAAAGCTCTAACAAACATAAACATCCTCAGGGAAACAAGCAGGTGGCGGACCCTACACCAGAAAAGTTACACAGTGCACCTTTAAAATCCATAACACCATGATCATACCAGCAGTACCGTGTCTTTTTAAAACTTGATGTAGTCATTCTTTAGGCGACTGAGCCTGGTCCCATGACTGCGGATGATGAGAGAGAGCAGCTCATGTTTGTCCCTCAGCCCCAGGGAGATGTCCAGTGTCTCCTTGAGGACGTCCCGTGTGTGCACCACCATCTGCAGGAAGTCCTCGTTAAGGCGCTGCTCCTCCTTCAGCTCACCCTCCTGGCTCTGCTTGAACTTCACCTCCAGCTCCAGCAGGGACTTCTCCGAGCTGCTGAAGGCCTCCGAGATCTGTGTGGTCTCTCGGCGCAGGTACTTGCCTGTAAGATGGGAAGATTTCAGAAGGTTAAAAGGAACTACACAAGCAATGTGCAGATAAATTGGGAATTAAATGCTGTAGGTCTGAACAGTAGGTAGTAGGGTTGTCAAAAGTATCAAAAATCAGATAATAATCCATACTAAAACTAGTATTGAAACTAGATACTCATTTGAACAGATATCGATACTAAAAAAGTCACATTCACAGGACTAAATGAACCTTTCCTGAATAGCTTTACAATGACCTTGACCTGTATCAAAAAGTATGACAAGTAAGACCACATAGACTAGTATATAGACCACTATTAAACCTACTTGGGATACTGAGGGATTACACAGATATAAGGCCACATGGTAATTCAACAAAGTACTGCGATTTAGTGTTGAAAATGGTATTCTATTGTCTGAATGATGAGTGTTTTTTTATTGTGGTATCAGAATTGGAGTATCAATGAGTCTTTTCCTCTGGATTGAATGCCAAAAAGGCTATCATAGTAAAATCCCCCATGTTTGCTGTCAGTCGGAAAAGCGTCCAAAGAGATGCATTAGCCAAAATAATATTTGAAAAAATAAAAAAAAGTAACTGAGGAACAGCTCAATAAGCTGCTTGCTCACTACTGGCAAATACTTATTATTATAAACCTAGTCAAAATCAATGAAAATCATGCATTACTTTGAATTTCAGAAATTATGACTAATTCATTGATGCAGTGTGCAGAACAATGACATATAAATAAGCTATTATATTTCCGTTCATTGTCTAAACTAAATCTGCTCTTTGTCTAACATTCTCCCTTTACAGCAAGAAGCTTGAGAGCTTTTCCCAAACACCGGGAAGTGTTTCTCTGTGGCATATATCTCCCCATGTTTTTCCTCCTACTTTGGTGTCCTGCTTCAACTTAAAATATGTACAGTAGGCAAATCCTCCAGGCTCAAGATCAGGCGATGTGTCCCTGATGGAAGTGGTCTAAGGATGCACAGGTCAAATGTTCCTTTGCGAAGAATTTGTGTTGTCACGATACAAAAATTTCTAACTTGATTTCAATACAAAACAATCGCCTCGATACTCAATACTGATTCTGATAATAATAATAATAATAAACACAAACACTTAAGACAAGACAATGTCATTTTTTTATACTAAATCGAAGTACAGTACTTACTTTTCTATTACCATGTGGCCTTATAGCTGTGCAATCCCTTATTCATCCAGGTATGTTCCATCATGGTTCATGGGTTTATAATAGCCTATGTGGTCTTATACTTGTTCTGATACAGCTCCAGATCATTCTAAAGCTACTCGGATTGAGGTTTCTCATTTCTGTCACGTGAATGTGGCTTTTTTTTAGTATCAATACAAATGCATATCTAGTTTCGATACTAGTTTTAATATCAATTAGTATCTAATTTTCGGTACTTTTGACAACCCTAAGAAAAATAGGTGCACGCATACAATTAAAAATCAATAAATAAAACAAAAACAAAATAAAATACAAAATAAAAAAATATACAGGCCTATCAAGACCCTAGCCTAAACTAGAACCTAACCTGGATCAAACCAGACGTCGCCAGGTGTAGGAATAAACCAACTAGACCAGGGGTGTCCAAACTTTTCTCATTAAGGGCCACATTTAAAAATATAGACAAAGCTGAGGACCGATTGAGGGCCATATACTGGTCGCCAGTACAGTGAATACTTCAAATCTGCGTTATTATTACAAGTTAAACTGAACCACTAGATCTTTAATTATGCTTACATCCTCATTGGGACACATTAATGTTTGATATGGGCTTGTTAAAGTAGATTTTCAGAAATATACAGTAAAAACTACTGTTTAAGGTAATATGGGCCAATTCACCTGGAAGCTTGAGGGCCAAGAAAAATTGGTCTGAGGGCCGCATTTGGCCCCCGGTCCGCAGTTTGAACATGCCTGAACTAGACAAAATCATAATGCAGGATTTATCTTGGACTAAACTCGGAGTAAAATGTTCTTCGTGCTCTATTTTAGGGGTTTCTGTTGGTACAAAAGGGGGCTGATTGGATGTGATTTGTCTTTTCATACATTTTTACGCACACGTGTGGTACGTTCCAAAACTGGCCCAATATTTGGCTCTACTTGCCATAGCTGTCCTCTCCATCCAGGTCGAACGAGATGCTCTTCCCTATCCCCTCAATCACCCGAGCCGAGTCTTCTCTATCTGCCGCTTTATGATGGTGAAGTCGTCCCGTATCACCGAGTCCTGGTCCTCGTCAAGTCCACATTTACGTTCGTCCGTCATTTTGAAAAGCATTTGACATTTCTCCGGGTCGTCGTTCTCCTCGTAGTCGCCGTCGGGCACAAAATAGTGATGGAAAGTGCCGTTGGACATCTCCGGCTGTAGCGGTCCGCGGTAGAACCCTCCGCACATGGGCAGTGACAACATTCCCACACAGAGAAGCAAGTGAAAAAACGCCATGGTGTGCTCTCGTCCTCTTCAACCACAAAAAAGGCGCAGCTGCTTTTTAACAGTTGTATAGTTTCCTTTTTAACACCCAAACGCACTATTTTATTCCAGTTTGGCGGAGTGACATTTCAAAAAACTTTTCAAGAAGTGCACGCGCGCCATGCATACGAGACAAACTTTGCCAACTTGTTAGCGGTAAGGCTCTCCGACGATAACAGCGGGGAAAAATATAAAAAATGTCGTGTTTAATTCCTTGGTTTCCGTTTAGCAGCGTCAACGAAGCATCCTCAAGGTGAAAAAACCCGAAACAGCCCCTTGGCGTCCAAACTGAGTGGGCTAGTCCTCTCTCCGTGCCTCCGTTGGAACATCTGGAAGAGTCGAGTGGCGCGTTGAAGTTTTGGCTAATAATATCGCCGCGGCTGCCTCCTCTTCTCGGGTTACAGCTCTCTCTCCGTCACTGAGGGCTCCATTGAGCAGAGGCACAGACGGAGCAGACTGTCCAGAGCCCGGTGTCAGACAGAGAAGCAGGGGGTAATTAGAATTATGGGCACTAGTACATTGCTCAGGCAGGTCTTTGGACTGCTGCTGGAAGGTGCCACAAAACCTGCAATTTGTGAACCCAAAACTGTGACATGCAGTAATGAATTTGCATTTGACAACAGACTACTACCCACAATAGTACAACGTGTGTAATTTACATATCTCTAAACCAGGGGTGTCCAAACTTTTCTCATTAAGGGCCTCAAATAAAAACACAGACAAAGCTTAGGGCCGACTGAGGGCCATAGTCTGGTCACCAATGCAGTGAATACTTCAAATCTGTGTTATTATTTCAAGTTAGAGAGGACCACTAGACCTTCATTGATGCTTACATCCTCAATGGGACACATTAAATATTTGATATTGGCTTGTTAAAGTAGATTTTCAGAAATATACAGTAAAAAGTACTGTTTAAGGTAATATGGGCCAATTCACACGGAAGCTTGAGGGCCGCATTTGGGCCCTCAGACCATGGAATTGGTTGACTCCATGCTAAGAACATATTAAAACATGGTTCAGACAGACCTTGCCCTGATTTGAAGGCTTCCTACTGTTTGTCTCTATGGAAATGTTATTCATCTGGCTATAATATTCCACAGGATGGCATAAAATTCATCTTCATGGATAATGTTCTTAAGTGTGGTCTTAACTTTCTTTTTCCATGGAATTATGCAGGTGACCTGCCAACTCCACAAAGTTACATGGTGTTGCTTTAATAATGTAGCCTAATCATCTATGTTCAGCTTTGATAGTAGGCTGTGGTAGGTAATTAGACAGTGGCATCTTCTAGTTGAACATGCAGAGTCCTGTCTGTGTGTAATTTAAAGACTTCCTGTGTCCACCTGCTCCGGGCCGCTCTAAACTGAAAGGTCTGTGCTGTGTAGACTCTGTACAGTCTCCTGTGTCTCTTGTGTCTCAGATGACAGCTCAGTTCAAAGAGCTTCAAAGAGCCGCACTAATGAACACTCAGGGGGATGGGGGCTCATCATCTGTCTGCACCCTACACTTCTCCCATAGACAACAACTGTATTCACTTTTTACCCATAGGGATTTAGCCTAGTACACAGAGTTGAGCAGAATATCAAATGGAGCAAAATACAAAGATAAAGCATAACTCATGCCATCTATCTTGGAAGATGGATGTGTTCTTATACTCCTAGTGCTGTGGCACACCAACCACCTACAAAAATAGTTGACTGTACAAGTACCACTATATTTAATCCAGGTTTATAACATGACTATTCCAGGGCTCAACCAAAAATACTTGTAAACAAAAATTAAAACAATAGCACAGCAGAATCCATGTACCACCAAAGGGAGTTTGTGTACCACTAGTACCACTGCTTGAGTTGGTAAAGCATAGTTGTAACTGTGGTAAAAAGCATAGTTGTAACTGTGGTAAAAAGCCACAAGAACTCCACAATGCTAAGTCTTGACTGTGTTTTGGTGTAAACAATTTGAAGAAAATCCTGAGCAGTCCCGGATTTTGAAATATGGCCATAATAATTGCTAGTGATGGAAAGCTACTGAAAATGAATCAAGTTAAAGTGAACCTATTATCCAAAAGCAACTCTTTAGAGCTTTTCGCCATATTATATTTCCTTTTCGTAATTGATTGAGTCATATACGAGGGATTCTGCAGTGTTTCATTTTGGTACATACTGACATTTACGTTGACGGCAGCACCCATTGGGCACCTCAGTGTTCTAATTAAGCTGTTTTAGATGAATATTAAAATAACAATAAATGTACAATTATAACAATGATCCACAGGTGTCATAGTTAATAACTATAGATAACTAAATAGAAGACTCAAGCACAGTATGTCCTCTTTAAATCTAAACATCACTGAAAGCACTTGTTACTAGTTTATAGAACTTAGTTAAACTGTTTAGAGAACTGTTAAGATGTTTCAGACTGTATTTACTCTGAGCTCTGGTCAGTCAAAGCAGGCAGTGCTGTGCCTGTGTGGATGTGTGTTTGTAGAGAGAGAGAAGAGCAGATGAAGCAGTGACAGCCACACTGGTATAATTGGGGCTTGGGCTGTAAAAACATATTAAATTACAAGTACATGTTTATAAATCTACGCCAAAAAGATCTACTGAATTACACTAACCTGAGTATTTGTAATTAGTTTGTTAGTACTTTCCACCCCTGATGATTGCACTTGACAAGAGTTCACAAAGAACATAATTCTTTTCCGTGTGCCTTGTGTTGCCATTATTTTCACCCATTAAACTTTGAATTACTCACACTTATTACTGAGTAGTAAAACGATCTACACTCACTGAAGCATGGAAATAACTAGTTAGAACTGTGTGTGTAAATTGAAACGTGTTTTGTGTCAGCAGCACACAGACAGACAGTGGAAAATGAAGTCATGAAGGTGGAGGGCGTGTTTTGGCTGTGCGGCTGTGGCTTACATGATGTGACTGGACTGAAGGGAAGCTCCACCTCTGAGGCCTGTCATGGAAAAGTGCAGTAAGGAGAACACCAACTCAAACAAAAGACATTATCTGCATCTGCCTTAAACAGGTTTGAGTCAATACATAAGAACATAACCACGGTTTGTTTAAATTGAACAATTGAAACCAATGAGACACAAAAGCTCAACTGCATAAAATATGTATCTGATACTGACAGAAAACATGTACTATTGTTTTGGTATTGTTTAGCAAAAAATTTCAGCACCAAAGGACTTCTCGTTGCAGCTGTATAAGGTAGGTTTATTATTAAAAAAAATACTAAGGACTTTTTTTATCACACGTTTGCTAATGTGCTAAACTGCTAACCACGATAAATGTGAAAAACCCAACGCTAAAGAAGATGCAGCACAGTTTTGCTCCTATGAGTGAATGAATATGCAAAATGGGATGTTTGCATAAAATTGCATAAAACATGTATCTGATACGGCTAGAAAACAGGTTGTACTAATTGTTCTATATTTCTAGCTTCAAAGGGATTGATTCAAATGGATGATCACATTATACTCCATTTTCCCCCCAAATTCTGAATAGTAAAACATTTACTCAAGTATATTTTTTTCTCTGAAATGTCATGGTTCTATGAGGCTGGGTGGCATTTTGGCTAATCTCAATTTTCAAATTGATATAAAAAAAAAAAAAAAACTATTACATTTGCCTTTCAAAATAACGATAATGAAAAAGGTTCTCTATTCCAGAGAACATACTTTTACTTCCACAGGATAAAAACACAAAGCCAATAACAGCAATCTACAAATTATTAGATTGAGATAAAAATAAAATGCATTGCCCAGGTCTAGGACTGCAACTAAATTTGAACCACGCAAAGTTAAAATTTTGCCAACAGAGGATTTCTCGCTGAAGCCGCACAAGGTAAGTTTATTATTTTGAAAAAACACAAATTGTATAACGTAATACACTGCTTTTAATTGCTCTGTTCTGGTAATAAAACTTTCTCCCTCAGCATAGCTTGTTTTATGATTTATATATAACCAGTTAACATTAATTCTACATTAAAATCCTAAAATATTTGTAGAAATTAAAATTTTATCAATAACTATATACACAATTAATGCTAAATTCCTGCTGCTGCAACTGGACATTGTTATGTTTAATAAATATTTTTACATTTCAAAAGTTTTTAAAAGTTAAATCACTTACAAAGATTCTAAGCTCTTGTACAACCCATTTGCTCTGAACTCTGCCACACCATTATAAACTGGCTCCCTTTCATTTGACGTCTTATAAAAATTGCTGTAGTGTCAGGCTCCCAGTGCTGTGCTCATTCATCATGTAAACATCACTACACAAGCTGCACGCTGTCTTCTGATGCGCTTTTATTATCGTACTTTCTCCTAGTCAGCAAGTCTCCTGTGTTTCCCAGAAGGCCGAGGGGCAGAGGATTCAGATAACGAACAGTGCTGAAGATGCATGCGCCTGTCTCCGAGGCTTACATTTTGTATCTTTAAAAGAAAATCAAATGGACTGCTGCATGCTGGCTGTGTATAAAGCATTTCTCATCTTGGTGAATACAAGCGAATGTGGAATTTCTCCTTGTGGAAACTAGATTTGGCTTCTGTTATTGAAGTGCATGTGTTTTATAATGTTTGCCTCTGCAGATGCTGAGGCCTCTATCCAAGGTTTTACAGGCTCCATATTTCACCACTGTCTGGGTCACTCTTGAGCAAAGAACTGTCTTAAAGGTCACATATTAGGATAAACTGATTTCTTTTTTATTAATGTTTATTTATTTGATAGGGTCATTGCATATTAATGGACACATGTAATTACAGTGTAAATGTGGCAGATTATACCAAAATTGCTAATTTCCTTCTCTCGTCCTTTGGCAAGTAATACAGAAGACAAATCACAAAATCTTTTATGAGCTATACTGTTTTATAATGTTGTTATTTAAATATTCTCATGTAGTGACAGATGTGGGTATGACTCCTTAGACTACTTAGAAGTAACAGTGCTCTCTTTTGAGTAAGTATTTTTTCCCACAATGATCTCCTCTAGATCCTCTGCTCTTCCCACTGTGACCTACACAGTCTGCATGTGACAAAAACTTTATGTTGACAGTATGAAACGATTTGAACATTAGTGTTTTTTGTACTGCTCCTTTGTGATTTAGTTGGTGTTTTTTTTTTTTTTTTTTTGTCATTATTGTGGAATATTATTTGAAAATAGCCGAGTTTGTGCGTTATTCAATGCTTTGTCTAATTACATAAACCTTAAAAGAATCAAACGTTATGATAGTTACTCTTTAAATTTGTCTTACTTGAGTGATTTCTTGGACCACTACTTTGTACATTGACTTGAGTGATATCGTTCTGAAGTAAAATTACTCTTACTTGAGTACAGTTTTTGGCTACTCCTCTCACCTCTGTCAAATTACCTTGCAACTGCCCATTGTTTACAGTGGCACCCCCTGGCTACTATATAATTGCTCTGATTAAATAATTAACACAAAGATGGGGATCTGAAGTCCGTCACTACCTGAGCCTGTCTGGTGCATCTCTTCCTTTTTTGTATTGCATACTTAAAGTTTAGAACAAAATGAATAAACAAAAATAAATCCAGCCCCACTATCGCTGACAAATTCTGTAAATATTTGTAGCTGTAAAATGTTTCTGTTAGATTAACTGAGTAAAGTAATGATTATTGCTCTTTCAGCTCCACACAGACTTAATGGTGTGTTTTGGATTGCCAGGAATTTAAACATACACAAACAACTTCCATTAGATCTTATCACACGGAAGATTGTTGAGGGGAACGTTAGTGGATACAGATTTAAATTTAGAATAATGTGACAGTATATAATAGACATCCTAGTTTCTATATATTTGATACTTTTTATTATTAATAATTAGTTGGAGGAGTTCCCTACTTGTGTTTATTCAAGTCTGTTGGACCAATTTTTGTTTTTTATTTTGGCCGCATTCTCATTCTAAGTTGGGAAAAGAGCCATGTCTTCTCTTCGCCCATTAAAGTAAAACATTGCATTTTGTATTAATGATATAGTTTTTAAATTTAGTCCTTAAAAATACTTGGCCATTTTATATGTATTTGAAAAATGCCTCTCTCTCATAAGTCCATTCACACGTTTGACCTACATTACAACCACAGCTGTTGCTTTTCTTTCTAAAGAAACCCATGAGGAATGGTTTGCAGCATTAGTCCACTATTGGCTGAAAGTTCATGCACATGTTTGGCCCCATGTACTTCTCACAAACAAAAAGGCCTTATCTGAACTGATTCTGGACTTGGTTCAACGCACATCCAGGAGAGCAGACCAGCGCTCCTCCAGATGTGCTCACAAATAACACTTCTTAATTGAATGCTAATGTTTGAAATCCATGGTAGCAATCAGGGCAGTTTCTAGCTTTAGACCAACTAAGCACATGGGCAGGGTCCCTGCAAGCCAGTAGGGGCCCCAAGAGGAACGATAACAACTGAAAACATGGTGTTGCACTAAGTCTGTTATGTCATTCTTTTTTAAAGGTTATTGCTCTGATTTTTCCCAAAGAACCTAGGCCCCCCTCTAAGTGCATAAGTCCATAGTGCACTGAAGAGTTTTCAAAGTAGTAAATAAGAGCTTAAAGGCACTGTACCTGATTTTTATTGTCTTAAAACTTTGAAAAACAGAACTAGTTCATTTTAAACTGCAGTGGTCCAAAGTTCCTCACTTATCTTATACATTCTGAGCATCCTAATTATTCACTGCGATGAGATTATAAGCACTTTGCACAATTTTCAGAGAACAGAATGGAATTTTGCCATCATGGTAAAGCTAACAAAAGCTTGCATGCTAACAGTGTGCTTCCTGATTATCAGACAACACAATGTTTTATACTTAAATGGAGACATTGCACATCAAACTTATTTTGACCTCAAGAAACATCTCTGTTTTTTATAAGTTTTAAGTCTCTTCAAATAAGGACTTAACTAAACAAACCATTAAGACTAGAAATCAATATTTAAACAGTACTAAAACAATGGACATGAACCTCAGTATTTCACTGTGTGGGTTGCTCCAGGAAAAAGCGCAGACTAAAATGATTCACTCTCACATAAAGTGGAGTTAGTGAGGTAATAAAAGCTTTTTCTGAATCCACTTCTTTATGACTCTATGAATTCTCTTTTAAACAGGGTTGCTCTTCTCATTTAACCTTCAGCTCTGTGCTCTTTGTATTGAGCCTATAGTGACACTATGGACTTGTAATGACTTTTTTGGCAATACTGTAAGCAGTACTTGCAAGTTGATTTATGTGTTGGTGATGCTAATAACAACTTAAAATATCCACATTGGGCCTATTCTCCTAACTGAGATTCTGACTCAAGATCAGAGCAAGGGTCGTGTTGAGGATGTGATAGAACTGCAGTGGGATGAGTTTCAATCCATCAATCCATTTTCTTCCACTTATCCAGGGCCTTGTCGCGGGGGCAGCAGTCTAAGCAGGGACTCCCAGACTTCCCTCACCGCAGACTATGTCTCTCAGCTGGCCTGGGAACGCCTCGGGGTCCCACCGGAGGAGCTGGAGGACGTGTCTGGGATGAGGGGGTGAGTTCGCATAAAGATATTGAGAAAGTTCATAATTTGAGGCCGCTTTAAGATCCTGTCATTGTGTTCGTAGACAAGACACATGCATCTCAACAAGGTCTGTGCATTTGTTTTTGGTGGCTTATCACTGCTATGTGTGGATCATTGGCTACTGCTCCTCATAAGATGAATGTACAGTGTAGTATTTCTCCGTTTCACATTACACTTTGACTTTTCAGAAAAATTCAACTCTACTCAGGTAACTAGTTGTCTCCAATCGCTGGTATTTTCAAAGTTTCAAACACTATTTTCATACTACAAAAAACGCTGCATATTTATGATCAATTTCAATACCGCAATGATAGATAACGTTCCAAAATAATTGTGGTTTCATATATTTCCATGTGGTCTTACACTGGTTCTGATACAGTTCCAGTTCTAGTCTCAACTCTAGGTTGTTTTTTTTTTGTTTTTTTTTTTTTTGGACAGCACCTCTACTGCCCCTTTTTTTCTTACATTTTCTTAATGAGAAGGATCTGCTGTTGAAAGCCAGTGATTATTCTGTCTTCTACACTTGAAACAACATCTCCAGCTCCTCACTATCTCATTGCCTCCTCCACTGGGCTTTTTGTAACTGCACAGCACTCATTTAGAAAAGTAATTAAACAGACGCTTACACACGCATTACTGATCGCTTCATCCACACCTCTGCGGATTGTTTATTTTAGCTCCCTGGTACTTATTCATCATCCATGAGCCTGATAATGGAGCAGATTTGTCTTAGTTACTCACTTGTCATATTTAATCTTCAGAGGCCCAGCTCTGTGGGGCCAATGAGCACGTCCGATTTACATTCACTCTGCAGCACACTTGTTTTGGACCAATGACTTCTTCCAATGAAGCAGTCTCAACGTTCATCGTAGTCCTAAGAATAGTAACAGCAGCAGAAGCTATCATGCTGGTTTTGGGAAGTTGATTTACATCTTGTTTCTGTAATTACACCCCACAAATGTACGGCATTGGCGACATTGTTGACAGGGGCATGATCCTTGAAGTAATTTATTCAGAAAGTTGGCAGTCCTAAACCCACCCTAGGTAATCCTTAGTATGAAATGAATATTCTTCAGTATTTTGCACTTGGTCAAATATTTTCATAATAATATAATATATGTGGGTGTTAATGCCAGAGATATATTTCCATGGTAACAGTGAAATAAAACAGTGTGGACCTTTTGACCCTAGTTTGCTGAATAAATAAACGTATTACTCTTGTTTTAACAACCTGGCCCTGGCCTCTCTCTTACATCTTTTATAGCGCTTCTTAGTTGCCTTGAGTTATATCTTCACTAAGAGAAATACTGCAGCCTATTTTACAAGGCATTTGGAAGAAAAGCAACTATGATTGTTTCATTGTTCATATCATGAATCATAGTTGAAATGGCCCCAAAACATTAAACGCTGTTATACAGTTCCAGCTCCCTTCTTCTCAAGGCAGTATAGACCTAGCTCTTCAAACCAATACTTTAAGATTTGACTTGCTTAAGCATTTATATAAATGGCTTGAGGTGATTGGGTGAAAGGCAAAGGTAACAAGCTCAGGGCTGAAAATTGTAAAAAATCAACACAAGCGAGGTTGGAGAAATGTATTAAACTCAACCTTCTGGGTGCGTCTGCTGATTATAATGTATTTTGAAATGTCCTGGGTGCTACTGCCTTTTGGGAAAGTTATTTCTTTAAAAGATTATTATCTCTTACAGAAACATCTCTTACCTGTTTAATTAAAACTCCAATTATTTTTCGGCTCATTTTATAAATATATTTCCAGTAATAAGATATTGCCTGTAATGATCTGTTTGTTTTTTTTTTGTTCATGCCATTGTTCATTTGTGACAGACAAGTTCCCCTTTATTCTTTCTCAAAGCTGTGAAGAGTAAACCTTGGCTCAGCCCATTCAATAACCCAGCAGTGCTTAGCTTCAAGATGTCCAGAGGATAATGGAAAATTGATTCTTTACAGTAACTCCATCTGTCCAGAATGTGCCAAGGACATACTAACTGAAAAAAGTCACTTACATTGCCAGTCAGATTGTCTTTTCTGTTTAGCATTACTCAAAAAATTCCATGGGTTAACTGCATCATTACCACAAAAAGCAGTGTCATACTTGACTCAGCACACATCCACACGCATGTCTGTCCTGTGCTTCTTTTAGTGATTAATACTAATTTTACCAAGCTGGAGCTAGCAGTCTGAAGGGATTTCTTTTCCTTATTAATATTTATTTGTCCTGCTGAAATAATTTGCCAATTTACATCCATTAATTTGTGTGTCGCAATGGTGGGAGATGCCTGTTAGGGCATTCCACAGACAGGGAGAAGCAGCTTTTAAAGCCAAAAGTGCATAGCACTCTGCTGCCACATTCCCCTTAATGCCCGAGTACAGGGAGAACAAAGGCTCTAGGGCCTTAGACTTTGACAGACTTTATTAACCCACAACTGACTGGGGCTGGGACTCTTATGGGCTGAGGTTCATTGAAATCTGAAATTATCCTGAAATCTCCTGCAATTCAACATTTTTTGCATTCACGGCAGCAGTGTTTGTGGCACAGGAAAATACTCTCACACAGGCTCAAAAAACTGTTTAATAATAATAAATATCTAAGGTATCAAAAAAATAATAATAATAAATATCTAAGGTATCTGAAATGTCATGAAAGCACCTACATATCCTGTCATTACACAGGAGGAATACACCTCAATTACTGAGCGAACAAGCTCTTCTGTGATTGTGTGGGACTTTTTACACATTATAATTCCATATGCCACCAGTTACGCTGCACTGTTTACAGTAGCCTCCTTGTGAGCATGTTGTTACTTTGACTTGTTGAGCATTTTTTTTGTTTTTACTTGAGTGTTTACTTGACTTAAGAGGTAGATAATGTTTCTGTCTTTTTAACTTTGAAGGCTTCAAGCTGTCTGCCGCTAGTGTTTTAAGACTTTAAATACAGCAGTCTCTTCCTTGAGAACGTTTGAAGCTAACACTGGATAAGTGTATTTTCAAGCTTTAGATTTATTTACACCTTGTTTTGCTGTAATGCTTCCATCAATAGTCATGTGTTTTGCTCACATAACTCACATAATTCGCTCATTGCTGCCACTGATTTGGCTGCCTAAAGGATGTCACATTTTGGCAACATGGAAGCTCTTTGTATGTGATGCCATGAAATAGATTCCAGTTGAAACAGTAATTTGTAAGTTACTGTATGTTGATTAGTCTTTTGAACTAACAACACTGTAGCTTGCCTATTCTGAAAGCTAAAAATTGGCTGTTGTGAGGTGGTAATATTGTTAAGTGATCCAGCTAGAAAGGCAGCATTGTGCTTTTGTCCTCATTGGTCTGTATAGAATGAGAATTTTTTAAAAATTTGAGATCATGTTTATTCAAAAAGCCTTCATCAGATTTTTTTCTTTTTTCTTTCTTTGGACCACGGTGAATCTTGCCATCTTGGTATGTTTTTTTTTGTTTGTTTGTTTTTTTCATTTTGAAGGTGCTATTCCTTGCATTTGCACCTCTAAAGATATCTAAACATATTGATGTGCGTTTTCTGTTTCATTTTTTTCTGTATAGACTAATTGATAGATTTTATTTCTACATCAGATTTAATAGAAGCAAAAGACACCGGTGGGAACAAAACTGAACTGATAAAATAACAAATAAAAATTCAAAAAACATATGAACACACTCTGCTACCCTCATGCAACTCCGATTGAGGAAATGCAACCGCTTTTTATACATCTTCATCCATTCTGGGTTTTTTTTTTGTTTTTTTTTACCATCTCACTAATGTAGTCCAGATGGCTTTGAGATAAGTGCTAGCAGACAAACACATGTAAACAGCACTAGAGGATCATCGTACACCTCGGCTGTCACCGCATGCTCATGTACAGCAACATGCTACCCCTGGGTTACTCTAAGTACTGTTACAGAACTGGGGTCAAAAGGCCTACAGAGAATGAAAAGCACAATTGTGGGCCTTCGTGCGTCAGTCTGCTAATGAGCGGAGCCTGAGTGGTGCTTTACTCATGGAATGAAACGTGGAAGTGACGGATGAGTGTGCAGTCAGCCAACAGGTGAAGCTGAAGTCATATCTGTGGTTCACCTCAGAATGATGGTGACTGTGCTTCTGCCTTTACAAAGCGTGGCATTTTTCCACAAAGCAGGGTATTTGATTTAAGTAGCTTCTAAAATACATTTTTTTCAGCAAAATAAGTCCTGTTTGCTCGGGATTGTCTTTAAAATTACAGTTACCCCACAACATCTCTGTTTATTGTGTGCATTTTAGTTGTAGTCATGGGTTGGGTCGAGTTGTAGTCCCAGGTCATGTTTTTACTACAGTTTGTTTTCATGTTTAAATTAATTAAAAAAAAAAAAAAGCAAATTAGTATTGCTAAGTTAGTTCATATGTGGACCTAAAATGGACCGTAGAGATATTTTGAATCACTATTAGCTGCAACGCATGGACAAAAAACACCTCAGATCACAGACATGAGCATTTGCACAAGACTAGAATTACCTGAGTTGCTCTGAGTTTGCAGAATTAACAGTAGGTAATATTCAAGGGAATTTGTACAGATATTTTTACACACATACGACAGTTGTGATGAGGTCCCTAGGTAAAGCTAATTCCGTGCTTTACTTTGAGAAACAACATGGTGCATTTAGGCACAAGAAATACAATCTGTACTCCTTGTAACCTTTACTGTTTTAAATCAGGCTGCAACAAATAATAATCCAGAAAAAATCGTAATAATTGTGTCTAGTTAACTGGTGAGACCACCTCTATTTGAATCTGTAATACATCTGTAATACATGTGTCATAACAGTGGCTTCCCATGTGTGCCTCTTTGAAGTAATTCATGCTCCTTCATTATCATAAGCTCACAGTTATGGGTTTTGACTGAGCTACGTTCTTTAGCCCTTTCAACCCTCGTACATTGTATTACAGTAAAGACCTCTCATTAAAGTGTCTGTACATGCTTTCACTAATTGCACAAGGATGAGTTAATGCGCATGTGGAGCGGGAGTGCAATTGAGAGCATGATGTAACCAAGGCCAATTCTGCCTGTCGGTGGCGCTGGTCTTTGTACCTCTGGGCTGCAGTTATAAAGCATGAAAAAAATTGTTCCCTACTGTTCATACCCTTTTTTTCTGTTCATGCATTTTCAAAGGAGAGAAATTACCTCACATTGAAAGTTATGGTGTGGGATTTGTACTGTGCTGATTTTGTATATAACTGTGATTTTCACAAGCCTCCCTTTATGTGAAATGCATAGTCCTGATGTTGGCTGATTCTGTTGGACTCATTATAACATTATTAAAGCTACGCAAGCAATGTGTGCTGTTGGCATCTTGGTCAGCTCCACCTTGTAAAAGAGATCTTATACTCTTATACTTCTTATCTGGTTAAATATAGGTTAGAGCCAATATGTGTGTGTGTGTGCGTGTGCGCGTGTGTGTGTGTGTGTGTATATTATATATATATATATATATATATATATATATATATATATATATATATATATATATATATATATATATATATATATACATATATAATCTCTTTTATATTGCAGTGCAATTATTTTTCTGAGTCTAGGTTATTGCCTCAAGCCCTGAGTTCCAGTGGGCCGGATTGACAGGCACATTAACCAATCAGACACAAACACACTCTCTCATTCAACTTATGCATTGAGAAATGTTTCATACAAAGTAGATAGATGAAAATAATAGGGAAGGATGCAAACCATGAAAGAACGGGAGGTGACCTTGGTGCGATATATTTTTATATCAGCATCTGAGTATGTAAAACAACCCTACTGCAGACTAGAGAGAGTGTCGGGCCTTTGAGTCGGGCGCATGCCTTCCACATGCGGTAACTATGTGGTAACAGTCACATGTAAGTCTGGGCCAGACTCTGGATACTGTTGCTTCCTGGACCCCTGAAGTTTTCCACTGTCAGCGCCACACTCCATACTTTATGCTTACTATTCAAAATTCAAATCTAACACTCTTGCAGCAACAATCTTGCAACAAGAAAGTCCTGGGTCCTTGTTTGCATGTTCTTCTTGTGGATTGAGTTTCCTATGGTCTAAAAAAAACATGATTAAGCAGGCTAATCCTAAGTACTCCTGACCATGATCCTTGGCAATAGTGGCACAGTGGTTAGTGCATTGCCTACTGAACCAAAGATTAGCAGTTCGCTCTCAGTTCTGACCTGTGCATGCTATGGTAGTCA
This sequence comes from Periophthalmus modestus, assembly GCA_019594935.1. Classification (NCBI taxonomy): domain Eukaryota; kingdom Metazoa; phylum Chordata; class Actinopteri; order Gobiiformes; family Gobiidae; genus Periophthalmus; species Periophthalmus modestus. Next base: position 17,963,956 of record JAIEZT010001214.1, read on the forward strand.
GGGCGGCAGATGGTGTAAGCTTCTGACACAGCTTGAAAAACCCATTTTATGGTATATCAACGAGGGCCTTGTTTGCTGTAGTCTTGTATTGCTCCAAATCATTTGAATCTGTTAGTGTCCTGTTGATAAAAGCCATGCCTCTATTTGCCAGCCTATTCATTTTGAACTGGACTCAAACGAGCAAAGAGCTCCTTAATATAATTTTCACTGTGGTTTACCGAAGACAGCCGTAATCCCTATACTGTATCTCATCCCATTCTTCATGATCTGGGGGGAAAATATTCATCTCATTTAGAAAAACAAAGATATTCACTGAGAGCACTGTTCTGCTGTGCTGGGGAGGATGTGAACGTTATGAGTTTTATGAGTCTAAACCACAGCTTTTCAGCTTTTACCTCATGCGCCCTGGCTCTACTCTCAGACAGAGCACACCACAAGAGCTGGCTTTATGTAACAGCCCAATCATGGTGTTTACAACCAGGACTAAGTCAGGCTTTATCCAGACGCACAGTCATCACTCAGGGTTTATTCAAATAGGAAGTGTGGGCTATTGTATTTACCTACATCATTGTTTAAAAGAGTGGCAGCCAAAATGGTAGTAAATTGAAGAAGGAGACAGTAGAATCGTATGAATAGATTATTGCGAGAAAGTAAAGGGACAGGAAGTAGGAAAAAGTGGGTAAATATTATTTCATATTTAATATTTTTTGTATTTTGTTTCATTGAGCTGCATGCTACATTCTCCCAATCTAAATCCACTTAATTCAGATAGATTCAGCAATTAACAATCCACTTTATGGCTTCAAACCACTTTGTACCTCAGTTTGATGTTGTGTAAGTGCAAATTAGTGAAGTAATCCAGGTTCACCACTGGTCTTGTTCTTCTCTGTAAACTCCACGTGAAGTTAATGCCCCATAATCCCCTGTGGTCAAAGTAAACATTACCAAAAGGGAACAACTCGTTTCTTCTGTTTATGTACTGGTCTATTTGAGTAATTGGTGTGATTTGATCATTATGTTAGCAAGTGTTCTGAAACAAGTAACACGTGTGTGTGTGTGTGTGTGTGTGTGTGAGTGTAGGCTGTGTGAAACAAGACACAGTTCAAATATTGTATAATTTATATGGTGTGAGTGAGTTAGTTCAGTTGAGCTAAAATGAAGTCAATTAATCCGCTGTTACTGAAGTGATATATAGGTCTAACTACAAAGCATAATTGCCAAGGCTGTTCTAGAGAGGAGGGCAGTAAAAGTGATGTTGAATAATGCATGGCTACAGATAGAGATAATTATGGTGGTAACTGGTAGGAGTCTGACACAGGAGACAGCAGCACCCAATGGCCATTCAAAACTGAAATGTGTAAGATGTAAGCATAATTTAGCATTTGAACTGTTGACTTCTTCCTGCCCTTCAGCTATGTACAGCAAAACTCCTATTGTGGCATCACTGCAGCAGAACTGTCAGCCTCTCATCTAATCTTCACTACTAGCCAATAGTATGTGCTCTAGGGTGGATCCTTAACAGTCTTTGCATCCACGGTAGCTGCATCTTTAGATTTCTTACATGTGCTATATTTTAACTAACATATTTTAAGTTTTACACTCAGGGAAGTGGAGCATTGGAAAATGCACTGTGGTCACCTTCTGCTTGATTTCCATTATCTTAAGCCTCTTGAAGACATACAAGTTACATTTACAGTATTTTTAATGTCTCCAAAAGCTCTTTAATGATGAAGTGTAATCTTATTGTTTATTTAGAATTTCATAAAATGTTTCACAATTCTAAAGATAGGGTATTTTTTTATTGTTAATTGCTATGGCAGTTGTAAACCCGTGATACCAGCCTGGACACAAGGGAACTGGAGTCATGTGTTTCAATAGTGTTCAGATCTGGTAAATGACAGTGGACTGTGGATCAGTGGTGTGCAGTGAAGAGGAAGTGTTGTGCGGTCGTGAGCGTGACCTCAGAGGTGTTGGCCTGGTTTCTGAGCCAGCTGCGTCTGAATACCTTCATCTCCTCACCCCGATCCATGAAGCATTTGAAAGTAAATAAATGACAGATAAATATTTCATGTATTAAGTATAACATTTTAAGTTGTAATTTATTCATTAGATTAGGACTGGTGGAAATGCACAACATAAATGCAGCCTGTCTCACCTTGTCCACTCTGGTATGTACTGTTATGTATGTGTAAGTGTTATTAAGTGTGAATGAGTGATACTAATGAGCTTAATGTTTAGTGCTGTGAGTGTTCAATTGATGGGTTTCAGTTTCCTGTTGAAGGGAAAAGAGCTGCATATATTTTACCAGTGCTCATTGAAATTACACATTAAAGAGCGACATGCAAGAAACACACAGACAACAACCACGCACTTAGGCCCTTGGCCCAATAATTATAAATTGCATAATATGAATACCCAATATGTGGGTTAAAATAAATTAATAGAACTGATTACTTCATTCACACTGAGAGCTTTCTTAGGACCCTGCTTTGCTTGATTAAATATTGACCAATTAACTTGTGCAGTTTGTCTTTCTCTGATTACATACTTTTACCATAAAAAGTTTGCAATTATAGTCATTGCTACCTTAAAAAAATAAAATTCTACCAGCAGATGGCGGTGTTCCTCCACCACAGAAGTACACCACTGTCCCCAAATACAGTACACAATATTTTTCTCCCTTTTTCTGTAACCAAAGCAAGGTGATTATGAGCAGAAAAAACTTACCATGAGACTACAATTTAGTATGTTCTTATCTTATTTTCTGCTTATGATATTATTAATATTTGTAGTGTTTTGATATTAGTGACACAGAATTATAGTAAAGACATTAACAGACAGTTTGGTTAGCTGCACTCAGGTTCTGTTTCTGCTGTTTAGTCGACCTTTGTGTGAGATTGTATGTTGTGTCTATGTGTTATATCTGTGCGACAGTGGCCTTGAATGATGGGTGAAATTCAGAAGACAATTTTACTTATGGGCACAATAAAGCATCTTGCCTTACCATTACAGTAGCCACAGCTGCAGTACTATTCAAAGTATCAGGCGGAGTAGTACATTTTCAAGCTGTAATTGACCCTCATGGACCAATTCAACCCTCTCCTCTCCACAAAACTTTACCCCTTCTGTACATCCTGTTCCTAAGTGCGCACTTTTTCTATTATTCAAATATATTCATGATTAAATGCAGCTAAATTTAGGCGTGAGCAGCTCCCATTGTTCAGCACTGCCTCTTGGTAATTAACCCGACGAGGCGAGAATACATTAGCTGTCATGAGAAGTGAATCCAGCAGAGAACCCTGGCCCCTCTCCTCTGCCTGGATGTCACAGCCGCATGCGCATGCCCCTCATGAACGTGCACGTGTTCCCGACATTTCAAACCTATTAAGTTGACACAAGCACTGAGAGCTGAGGCTCTGAAAGCAGGTTAGAGACGAGTTAAAAGGGTTTTTTACTTGTCAGATATAATTTCTTCTGAAAATGATGGTACTGCAAAGTGTTTGTCAGCGTCAGTTCAAAATATGTGTTTATTTTCATTTATATGTATTTATACAGGGAGAGCCCAAATAACCCAACCCCATAACTCAAATAACTACAAAGATCAGTTTAAAACATTAAAAACAGGTGCAGGTATGATTATAAATGTTTATCTCCAAATTATTAAAGTGCATTTGTGGTACCAATGTAGTTTTGCATGCTTCCTTGAAATGTATCAAATTTTTGGGAGGCAAAACAACCAAAAGCTTTTTCTTTTTTTCCCATTTCAGATAATTATGAGATAAATCAAGTTCAACAAGCAAGTGAGATATTCAGGCAGTCTATCAAGTAGTCCCTTATAAATACATTTTATACGGGGTATAAAAGGGTCGATCAATGTATCATTTAATGTGTAAAGATTTGTAGATTGCACATTGCGTAAATTATTATTATTATTGTTTTTTATTGAAAATCATATACTTAATTTGATTTGCATTCACTGATAATTTAAGGTTTTTGAAGGAATTCTGGATTTTATTAAAATCTTGCTGCAGTTTTAAAATTGCCTGATGAGCAAAAGGAGCACTTACATACAAAAGAGCATCATCTGCCTATAAATGCATGAGGCTTTCTCTTAAATTGCAACCATTCGAATTAATAAATATAGTAAAAAGTAGCTGGCCCAATTTTGAGCCTTGGGGCACTCCTTTGCTTAAAGTAAAAACAAAACAAAAAAAAGATTTCAATCCACTGGCTACGACTGCCTGGGTTCTGTGTGAAAGATAATTTTGGAACCAATCACATGTAGCATTGTCAAATCCAATCTGCTTTAGGTGCTTTAAATTAATTTTATGATCCACTGAATCAAAAGCTTTACTTAAATTGATGTACAGAGCCACACAATCTTGTTTGTCATCAAGGTCTGTGTAATTTAAAACTTTTGTGCTTGCATTGACAGTACTTTGCCCTTTTCTGAAACCCCATTGAAAAGACTTAAAAATGGCGAAATTATTTAAATAAATTATAATTGATTTGCAGCTAACTTTTCTAATGCTTTTGTAAGACAAGATAGATATTATATTTTTAGTTCTCCTACTTTTATATAAAGGTGCTGTTTTCCATAATTCATGTAACTGCCATTTGAATTGATAAATTAAAAATGTGTAATAGAGGTTGAATTAAATATGGTGGAGCTAGTAATAGAAGTTTTGGATCAAGGTCATCAACTTCTGTGAACTTCTTTGGGTCTGTGGAGCAGAGTACATTTAAGACCTCCCCCGACGTGCGGTCAGGTGAGGCAGGTGAGGCCGTGCCTCACTTGTCATCACAGAGAAAAAATAAATGAAATGGTTATATTTATCCAATGATTTGTACTATAAAGTTATTTTCTATTTAAATTTGCAATTTTTATTTTATTTGTATTCAAAATCGCTGAATTTTTACGTTTACCTCTGAAATACTGAGAAGAGACGCGCGATGAGGCACCGGCCGTTCGTGCCTCACATAGACTGACTGTGCTGTAGCTCAGCAGTGACGCTGCTTTAAGCGGCTGTGAAAAGGCGGCGGGTGAGGCACGTAGTTACCTGGCCTCATGGTAGGAGGCACTCGCGAGCCCAGTGATTCTTGCAACTCCCACAGAAAAGGGGTTGCAGAATAGTGACAGCAAACTACAATTTAGAGTTAGCAAATCAAGTTTAGCAATCCGTTCACTTTTTTTCTTCTTGTCTGGCCCTACTTTTTAAATGGAGGAAGATTACATATTAAAGCTCAAGCAGTTTTCTAAACTGGACTTTCAGTCGTAGCAGGAGGTTAAAATTATAGGAAGACCAACGCTAAAGGAGCTAAAAGGTTTGCTCCAGACTAAGGAACGAAAGACTCGCTCTTTTCAAACAGAGTGGTACGAAATGGTAAGAAATTTAATTACTTCAAACCATTGGAAATTGGGGAACCAAAATAAGGATGAAAAACAATACAAAACCAGCTTGCTTTTTATTTCATACTATTAGAGCTACTTCATACGGACTTAGGAACTTTTATTTTGAAATTCTTTTTTATTCTGTCCTCAAGTCGCTGGGAGAGAGCCAAAGGCCCAGAGCCAAATGTACTGACACCTGGTTTATATGTTTGTAAATCTGATTGTGACGACATCAGTGCCTCATCAGCCATGAACCTCACCGCACGTCACTGACCTCCACGTACGTGAAAGGTCTTAAAGAGAAAATCTGACTAGTATCTGCCAGAGGTTCAGATTCAACATAGTCAAGATCAGATCAGGATCACCATTATTATTCAAAACATTATATACGGAGATAAGATGCCTATTAAAAGCATTACATATTTCCTCTTTAGAATTTACAATAGTTGAATCCAATAGAATATCAGTAGATAATGTATGAATACTAGGTTCTCTGAAGGATTTTACTGTTATCCAGAACTTAACCAGATTTCTGTGACTCTCTATCAGCACAGACATGAACAGAAAGGTCTTTTCCTTTCTAACTGTTGATAAAGATCTATTTCTTTTTTTAAAGAAAAAATGCCCAATCAAAATCTGACCTAGTTCTGTGTACAGTTTTCCAAGCAGCATGTCTTTCTCTAATTCAACTTGTAATTTCTGTGTTGAACAAAGGATTCTTACAGTTTTTTATTCAAAATTTTCTTTTAGGTGCATCGCGGCTTGCAATTTCATTAAATGTATTAATTTAAAAAAAATTATAATAAGGCCAGGTCTTTGTCTTGAAGTTTTGCATATTAAGTCGACTTAACTCTTCAGGAATACTAGGCTTATTTGAGTTTGACACGGATCGATTTAACGCCTGGGACTTGGGTTTGTTAGTAATATATATAGAGATATCAACCAAGTTACTCGACCTTTGACAACTTCTTTTATGTCTACCAGATATTCTATGTGAAATGGTTTTAATGCAGAATTTAAGCTGGTGAGCGATGATTTTGTCAAAGAGTCACCTGAGATGCTGTTTATCTTATGCATAAGAAGTGGTAACTTCTTGTGACTTGAGAGACTTGAGGAGTCCTCCTGTTAAATCTATTGGTGATGTGTGCACTTTTCCTTTTGTTTACTATTTGTAATGAGGGAGCTGTGTGAAGGAGTAGAGGCGGTTGGACCCTTTGGTGTAGCTGCCCCATGACAACGCCATGTATCGTGCTGAACACAGGTAAAGGTTGGTTGACTGTAGGAATTAAATTTATACCAGGAACAGCTATGGTCACATCTAATTCATTATCATGGTAATGGACATTGACTTTTCCCACTGTCTCCACTGTCTAGGAGCTGCTCATGAGACTGGCTCTGGGTTTGAGTCAGTAAAGAGATGAGGTTCTCTAGTTCTGTTATCCTTGCTTCCAAACTGTCACATTGCATCAAGCCGGGGAGCCACACCATACTTTGTGCTAGACCCAAAGAAAAGTGTTCCACCACCACATCCACCACAAGGCTAGAGCAAAGGTCTGCAGTGCAGGCACAGCCAGGGGCCAGAAGGGACGCTTAGCACTGAGTTTATCCCAAAAGTGTGCCGTGGAGCCAGATTGCACAATGGCAAAGTGGGGCATTGCTAACAACAAGCAGCAGCGGAGCTGATGGAACTAGTTCTGCCCGCCAACACAGACAGTGGATGTTTGTTAATAATACTATGGTAGATTTAAGGGCTGGAGATTAGCCATGCTTCTGACGTTAACCAAAGATGAAATATTAGGTTTTGCTCTGGCAATACTTTTTACCATCTTTGCATCGGTAATGCATATGTACAGAAAACACATTCATTTGTAGCTCTTTCTCTTTCCTGTTTATATTAGATGTGTTCTTCCCCTCTGTCTGCAGTGTGGGGAGTGAATCATTTTAAATGACAATTAGCTAACAAATAAAAGCTTCAAATAGAACTTAATTAAATGGGTGTTCTACCCATAAAGATGCTTTTTGGTACATTGTTTGTGCATCAAAAACTAGAATTTTTATTGTTCATGCAAATCTCATTTGGCAGTTTCAACTGTGTGTATAATTAACTGATAGCATTCACTTCGTTATTCTAATGACTACCGCAATTTAATATGAATTAAAGTGTAGTATTCGTTAGCATTTTCACATGCTGCCCTTCCTACTATTGCCTGCAAAGGGCTTAAGACACATAATCCAAGTAACTTGGCAAAAAAACAGATTGATATTACTGTGTTAACATGTTTAGCTCAGTAATATTGATCTGAAACAGCACCCAGTGAATTTGTTTGGGAAGAGGAGGGACTTTCATCTGAGTTTAGATAATAAAACACTCAATAATTTTTGGGTAAATGAAGGTGTGTGTCATGATCCCTGTCTGATCCTGCCTTGTGTGTTGTCCTTTTTCCCTCCTTCACCTGTCTGAGGCTGGAGCTGGGCGGAGATCTTGGCTCCTGCATTTTTTGGTCCCTCCTGCCCGAACATTACGACAGTGTGGCATAATACCTACCGTTTTTTACCCTTGCTTGCAATATCTAAATATTTATCAGTTAAATGTTTTTGCCCAAATGTACATATGCTTTCTGCTCTACACCTATAGTTGTGCAGACTCGTACAAGATGGATTCTCATGGGTTAAACAAAGTTATAATCTAAGTGTTCTCTGTGAAACCTAAAGCTCAAGTGCTGAAATAGACCACATTAACCATACATAGACATTATTTCACTACATAACATACAGAAAAAGTAAGAAGTCTTGAGAGAAATCGCGCTTTTAAAACACACACACCCATGCACAATATGTATAATGTGAAGCCCTTGCACAGTAATATGACGGTATCTTTCCTGCTGCAGATTTGATGCATTGTTCATGAAGTGTGTTAATGTGTGAAGGCCCATCTGTCAGTCAGCTGTCTCTGTCCCCCTGCGAGACTGACAGCTCCTGCCTCTTAAATCTGCTTTGGAACCTTCCACAAAGAATACTGTAATATATGGATCACGTCTGGATCAGTGAATCATAATGACTTCTCGTCACATGGAAGTACATAATCGTTTATTAGAAATGAGCTTGTGTCTAGCCCGTTTGTCACAGCTTGTCTACTGTATGTTGTTGCCTTCTATAAATAGTGGAAATTAAATACAGTTACTCTCTCTTTGATTCTCTGTTCATTTTGTCTGTCAGTTGTGTTGTGTCAGAGCTTGTGAACGCATAACAATGGAGTAGTATGTGCATTGTCAATTGGGGGTGCAAGTAAATACAGTCCTACAGTGGTAAAAAAAACAAAAAAGCATGGATAAATGCAGATGTTTAGTTATTACATCAAGCAGCCAGATAGGAATTCTCATTGCTATCTTTATCCTTTCATGTGCCTTCATTTAGTCTTTCTCCTGGGACTTCCAGAGCAGTGACTAAACAGGTGGCAAATCCTGCTCCTATTTTTTATTAAATCCATGTATAATACTGTAAATGTAGCAACATATTGTGTCCAACTAACTATAAAACATGTCATCAATCACAATCCCAGAGTAAAGATCATGTCACTAAATGCATTAGAGACTGTCTTGGTTGTGCTGTGGTGATCAACCTCTGCTACGCTTTAGTACAACTGCCCTCTGCTGGCCATTTAACCAAAATTGTCATTCTTCACCTGCCATTCTCTGTGGATATTTAGATTTTTATTTATTTTTTTAAGATCCTGTTTTTTTTTATATACATAATGCTGCCCTATAATGACCAAAGTTTGTTAAGTGAAAGAAAAACATAAAAGTTTTATATTGCTTAAAGGGCATATGCCTTATGACAAAACAGACCAGTGAGTAGGTCATAACTCGTGGACTCAACTGGGTTTGTCATTGTGCCACTCCCTGCAATACCAATAAGACAATCAAATATGAGTAAACTTACAACAAACAACACGCCTTAGCTATTAATGCATTGACATTAGACAGGTATAGCCACTACATGTACGTCATTTGTCAAGATTATCATTATAATCTGTGTAATTGGACCAAAGCATCAAAGCATAAGGGAGATGAAACTATTTTAGATTGAAATTACTTTTGAAGTTGAAGTTAGTTTTCTTTTAGTTGATGAAAGGATTTAAATTATTACAGAACATATTTTAGTTGAAAACTGCTTGATCACTGAAATAAACATTCTAACTAAGTAAAGTATCAGTTTCAATTCAGTGTATCTACAAATATCTGGGAGCACTTCCTGTATTACCTCCTAATGACATCACAAAGTGGAACTTACATATCTTTTTTGGTGAGGAAACAACATTACTCTAAGCAAGCAATGTTACTCATAGGCACTTTAACTGTCTCTTTTGTTTTAATGTAGCCTAAACTGCCACAAGACTGTTTTTACGCCCTGGTTTTGTTTGCAAGATCCAAAAGTTAATATCCTCAGCGACATTGAAGATTGACGGGAAACTTGCTGTTTACAACAACCATTGTGGTAGTGTCCAGAGTCGTGAGTATTTTAATCATATAAAGAGAGTGAAAGTAGCACAGAGGTCCCTGCTGCTGCTGCCGTCACTGCTCCCGTGGTGTCTGTGAACAGGTTCATGAATAATCCTGCCTCCCCCTGAGCTAGCACCTGCTCAGCTTTTCACCACATCTCCACACAAGATGAATGCAGCTCACCTTTTCAGTAATAGTTTAAAAGGTAGAATGTTCCACTTAAAATTTACATACAGGTTATGATATTTTCTCCTAGCTCTTGGGGTGCTTTAGTTTCGTTAGCAAAGTAGAGAGTGATGGCACAGTGGATTCAGGGAGCGCTTATTGCGTACTTGGTGCAATGCCCACTCCAATCACTGTTAAGTATCTAGAGAGCTTTTGGTAGTGTTACCCGTTCAAAATCAGCACAGTGCTACAGACAAACTGACACTAGAATATACTCTTAATGAGGCACAGCATCGCTTTTGCTGTTCAATTAAAATCATATTCATACCCAAAACTACAAAATCACTTTCTCATGCCAATAAAACTTCAGTAAACTTGTTGGATCACATTTCACCTTATTTCTGTGAACATTCCTATCTATAATTTTGCTTTGATTTTGTAAAGTTAAAAATGTTTAAAAATCAGGCAGGAATGCAAATTATAAAGTATCTACATGTAGCAGTGCGCACTACTTTAAACTTGTATCTTGATGTACTAATGCTAAAGTTAGTAACACGTGAATACCAGTAAAATGCAGACAAATAAAATTCAATAGGAGACATTGACGCTCGGAGTCAAGAACAGAGCTGTGAGTTCTTGTGGCCCTACCGTTGCGTGGGAGCTCAAGAAGATAACGCTCTGCTGACCAGAAGAGGATCGTCCTTTACACACAAACACACACACGAAGGACACTATAAAAACTGTAAACATGCACACCTCAGGACTCTCATCCTTTTCTTAGAGTCCATTGCTTCATTGTTCACTTCAACTCATTAAACCCTTCTGACTGTATGTTTCAGACTCTTGGTCCTCTTTGACGCATACACCAGAACATTCTCACAACATTAAGCAACCAAGTGTGTGTTAGTGTAAGCTGATCTAGTGTTCTTGTATTGGCTGTGGCTTGTTTGGTGGTGTATAATTCTTAGTAACATTGAACGTCAATGTATTCTGAAACATTTTATTGCCATTTCCCAAATGTTTTGTTAGCTGCTGATTCTGGTAACCACATTTTAATACAGATATAACCAAGACATAACATTACACAATAGTTTCAAGAAGCTGCAGGCTCTTTCAGTCCCTGGCTCCTCTCAGACGGCGTACCAGTGTCCTCTCGTAGGCTCGGCCCTCCAGTGCAGTGAGAAAAGTAGCTCCACTGTGGAACTTCTCCCTGGAGTCTGCGGCTACAGAACTGCTCTCGGCTCAGTTCCCCGCACAGAGCCAAGTGTCTGTGAAGAAAGGCAAGACTGACAAGAGTACAAAGGGGGATGTACAGGAAAACAAAATAGTGCTAGGAGGGAGAAAAAGAAAGATTTTGTGTTACAAACCAGGCAGCATTAGTAGAATACTCTGATAAAAGTGCACATTAAAGTCAGGAACTTAGTTTTATCCGTCCCATAAGATAAATCAAATCACCAAAGCAATTTAAGTTAGGCTAAAACAATAGCTGTTGGCTTCAAACTTTTTGAGATGCTTAGTGAAGGCAATTTGAGAAATGAAATGACAACAAAACTTATCATTGTATGTGAAAAGGAATACGTTTAGTCTCAAAGCCAGTTTGCTTTTCAAAGGTGAATGAAAAGACTTGCCTTTCACAAGTTCACTTTGTGGCATTTCAGACTGTATTGTTCTTGGGACCAATCTCTGCGAGAACAAACAATTTTCCTCTTGAAGTTGCAGGCTGTGGACATCATTGTACCATCTCCTGTAACACAATATGTTACTCTGTTCTGAGCCATAAAGCAATTTAACCAAAAAGCTACCCATAACATTAAGAACATATTTAGTATTTTTTATATGTAAAGCATGACCCTAACTCTTCAACCATAGGTCAATATCTTAACCGTAACATATGGAGCAGATGCACTTCTATGTGAGTCAGGAACTGAAAAAGGTGGCTGAAGTATTCATGCTCCTTTCAAACTCCATAACTCACCAGGTGTATTAAACTCAAAGTCAAATGAAAACCTTGATTATTTCAGCAGCAGTGTGCAGTGAATCACCAAGCACATGTTCCCCACAGAAGGCACTTGGCTGTGATTACTGACTGTTACCTCAGACGAGCGCTTCACGTAGAGGCAATTTCCTTCCAAATTTAATTTCCAAACTCCAAATCAGAACCCATTTGTACCTCCTGGGACAATCTGTGAGAATGCAACTCGCTAGAAATTAACCACTTTTATGATCATCGGAGGAAATAAGCCCAAGCACGCACAGTTTTGGCTTTTTCAAAATGCCTCTCTAAAGATTTGCATAAAGCCTTATTCTTTGCACTTTGCAGAACTGTCACCGCTTGGGGAACGACCAATCAAATTTGATGTTTTTCCAAGCGCCTCATTTGGAGAACATACTGCCTAATAAGCATTTTTACCTCAACACATGGAACTTTAATTACGGATAATGCTGGATAAAACTGCTATTCAATTGGCGCTGATAGCTTTTTAAGGCATTCAAATACATTTCCTAATGAATCCATCAAGGAAATGTGAAGAAGCCGCATATCTTTCTTTCCCCAAATGTACTTACCGCGCCACGTTTCATTGTGCTGTGCTGAAAGCCGAGATGGCACACTGCTGTTTGGGTGAATCCAGGGAAGAGAGCGTCCATTATAGTGCGGAAGCTATTACGGCTCACACCAACTATCACCATTTTCTCAAATCGACTCCGGCAGAGAATGGAGAAATGTCATAATATTCAGAAAATAGCTGCAAATGGCTGAAATAATGTCTTCTTTAGAAACATGGAAAAACAAGAAAAGTATGTTGAAGACTGGCTTCTGTTTGTGAGGCTGTTCAGTGTTTGGCAAAATTGTAAACTTTAGAGAAGACGTCATGAACTTTATTTGTAAAGGTCCTATGTTACACAAATTTGTGAGCATTTAGCCGTGTTAAAATGTCGTTACCTCGTCAAAAACATATATGAAGTTGTGCTTTATGTTTCATTCCCTTTCTGTCTGCATTCACCTTGTGAGGTCATGAAGTGGTAGTTTTTAAGTTAAGAACTTGAATCCGATTAAGTTTAAGGGACCTCAGAAAATGGAGAAGTACAGACATGATTATTAAGCATTACTGACACCTAATAACATCATACAGTGAAACAGTTTACTCTTGTTTTATAATAGTGCTTTTACGATGAAACAACATTGTAGCTCAAAGAGTTGAATTTGTATAGTACAGGACCTTTGAAAACTATTGCAGAAGAAGCATTCTTTCTTATCTGCCACAGCTGAAATAATGGCAGACAAATGGATAAAGTGTTTGTACAATTGCCACAAACTTTTGATTAAAAGTCTAATGAAGCTCTCATAATGAACCGCACATAGCCATTAGCTGGAATAAAAAAGCAAGTCATGTAGTGTTAATGAACTCATTTATCAGAAGAGAAATTATCCGTGTTTACAGTTTATTGCTTATGTGTGATACTGTATTGTATTAAAAATGAACAAGAACTCATTTATCGGCTGTAGATTTATTATACTATAAGGTTACCATTAAGTTTTAGCTAATAAAAGACAACATCATCTTTCAAAGTTTGCATCCTCTCAGTCACTTTCTGTCGGTAAAGTAAAAGTACTGGGGCCAACACTGGGAGAAAAAACTCTGTGTACTATGCGGAGGTGGGTAGTGCTCAGTTACATTTACTTTAGAAATTTCACTTTTCTAGCAGCATACTTTTACTCCTACTTGAGTAATATTTTTATTGAAGAAACTACTCTTACTTGAGTAAAAGTTTTGGTTCGTCTTCCCACTGAGTGTAAGTCTGCAAGTGACAAAAGCTTTATGTCATCAGTGCAAAATGATTTGAACATGGGTGTTTCTTGCACTGCTCCTTCAGATATATTTTTTTTTTTCAAATTCTGGTGTCTATTCTTTAAAAATACCAGATTTTTAATTAATGTTTTGTCCTTCAAATTACAAACTCTTTAAGTTACTTGTCTTTCCAAATACTTTTTTACACTTACTTGAGTAATTTCTTGGACCACTTTGTATTTCTACTTGAGTAATATTATTTTGAAGTAATGTTACTCTTCCTTGGGTACAATTTTTTTGCTACTCGACACGCCCCTGGTACCGAGTGTGATCAAAGCATTTCATGTAATCAGCTAAATGCCTGGACAGGAGAGCCTGGTGGTAAGCGAAGGGCTGACGGGGTGGGCTAAGAGCTCTCCACTGCTCTGTTTGTGTGACGAAAAATTTCTGTCTGCTCCTTAAAGGTGCAGCCAGTGAGTGAAGAGTTTCTGTCTTTGTGACACAACACTGACTAAGTGCACAGGACTACAGGGCTGACGGCTCAAAGTGTGGTTCAGCACTGAACTAGAAAAATGTGTTTCTTGTGGGTACTACTTAAAAGATGTATTGGTGGATGAAACATGCACTGCAGTACTACTAAGAGTTGTGTTTGCGTCTATTTGGCAGCGTGACAAGTTATTACCTCTACATATATAGACGTGCTGTACCTTATTTAAAACTCAGTCTCAGTCATTGGCTTTATTTTAGTCAATGAATGATTTTTATTTTATTCTGGCCGATTTCTGTGGAAGTTTAGCTCGCAACATTCACTTCAAATGTTACTAATTGGTTCATGTTAGCTTATAACAGACGGAGCTAGTTATCAATCTATACACTGGTAGCTCAAAATCACATGAAAACCTAATATTTTGTGCAGTAATGTCAGTTGCTTGAAGGTTTATTGGAATCCATTATATTGTAGTTGTACGCTAATCACAAATCACAAATTAGGCCTAGCATTTTACTCCTAACTAACTGTAACCAAGCCAAATTCACACTCGATAATGCAGCTTTTGTATGATGTAATTTGTTGCACAAATTCCAGCTTCTGATATCTGGGCAGTTGGTGCATATTTACGTAGTTTACATTAGTGCCTAGGTGTAATACGGTGGCAGCTGGCATTTTTGACCAACTGTGGCATAATCTCGTGTCTATGGTAGAAATGATGTTGTGTTTTTGGTAGTGAGTAGTTCGTAAATACCCTCTGAAGTAAATCTCGCACCAGACCAATCGTGTAGACAGACAGGAGATGGAAGATCAGGTGAACTATGCAGTCAACCTCAGCATTGTTGGACAGAATTAAAAAGTAGTGACCTTCAAATACCTGTGTGCTCAACTTACGTGGACACAAATGGGCCAGCTGGTACATATACTATACTGTACAGAAACACAGACATTGTATGTTTTCTCTACTTGCACAGTGTTGTATTAGATTTCAGTCTATTTTTAAACAGGTATTTGTCTTGATTTTTGATTGTAGATTTCTATTCTGCTGTTGTTGAGCTGTGCATTACAACACTGAAATTTCCCCATTGTGGTCCAAATAAATGTTGTCTTAGCTTATACTATGTTATTTCTTTTGTAAGACAGACATTTTCTAGAGCTGGATGTAGCTTTGAGCAACAATGGCTTTGATTTACTAAATCTAGGGCATAACATCTTGACCCAAACAACATAAAAGTTGGCACTCTTGTATCCAGCAGAACTGTGCGTCACAATGAGTCACTCCTCACAGGCAAGACAAAAGTCCACGTCAGTGCACAGCTCAAAGGCACAGAGGTGTGGACGTAACCCAAGCTCCAGCCTCCCAGTTACCAAGGCGACCACTAACCAGGGCAAAAGAGAAGTAGCTAAAGAATGAGAAGAAGAGTGAGGCCCCACCCACTTCGGGGAATTCACGACACCAACCTGGCAACCTTTGGTCTACCAATGGAGACCACAGGGACAGAGTAATAAACGTGGGTATCTCAGAAGGTGATGCAAGTCTGTTTGTGAGTTTGTGATGGTCTGCTGGTAATGATGGCTTGCAGTAGAAACAACCCTCGATAAAATGAGTCCATGTGGTATGAACATGGACGTATGAACATACTCTGTTAAAGTGAATCCGTGAGTAGCTTCAGCAAAACATTTTTAGAATATACAAATTGCATTTTCGCCCCATGATTTCATGATGTCTCTACATCTATCTATTGGCACATTGTGAGACTACCATCAGTTTTGTCACATCATTGTTTGCAAAGTTCCAGTAACTTTTTAGGGCTTTGCAATTAATGGATTTTTAATCAAGACCAAAATTAATTTCTAAGAATCATAAATTAATCTGGGTCTTTTTTTATTTTATTTTAAATACCAATGATTCAAATTCTGTATTGTTTATGTTTCGATTAATACTTGAAGCCTTTTTCATTTGTTTTTAATAGCTTTAAAGAGGATCTATTATGCAAGAGCTTTTAACCATGTTATAGTTGTTTCCCCCCATCATTTACTCACCCCAGGTTGTATTTGGAGATTTGTGTGATATTAATTTATCCATAAGGGTCCCATGGAGCACTGCAGTATTCGAACATGAAAGCCAACAGACTTGTTTCTTTTATTAAGTTGTTTTAGATGAATATTGCAATTTAAAATGTCCAAATTATAACATACTGATCTACAGGTGTCATAGTTTATAACAATACAGTTGAAACCAGAAGTTTACATACACTATATAAAAATAAACATACACATTTTTCCCACTGTCTGACATAAAATCAGACTAAAGTTTTCCTGTTTTAGGTCAGTTAGAATTACCACATCTGTTTCTATTTGTTAGAATAATGAGAGATTTTTTTTTCAGACAATTTTTCATGACTTTCTTCAAAGTCAGACGTTTGAATACAGTAAGGTTACTATGCATTTAAAATTTTGGGAAGACCCAAATGATGATGGCATGTCTTTTGAATCTTCTGGTTTATTGACAGCATTTGAGTTAATTAGAGACAGACCTGTGGATGTATTTGAAGGCACACCTGAAACAAACTGCTTCTTTGTGTAACATCATGGGAAAGACGAAATCAGCCAAGATATCAGGAAGAGAGTTGTGGACTTTCACAAGTCTGGTTCATTCTTGGGTGTAATTTCCAGATGCCTGAAGGTGCCACGTTCATCTGTTCTGACAATTATACACAAGTATAAACACAATGGGAATATCCAGCCATCACACCACTCAGGAAGGAGACTGGTCCTGTGTCCCAGAGATGAATGTGCTTCGGTCTGAAAAGTGCATATCAACCCGAGTACAAAAGCAAAAGACCTTGTGAAGATGCTGCCGAAGCTGGTAAGAGTGTGTCATTATCCACAGTGAAACGAGTACTGTACTAACATAGACATAGGCTGAAAGGACACTCAGCCAGAACAAAGCCATTACTCCAAAAGCCAAATTACAGTTTGCAAATGCACACAGGGACAAAAACCTTAATTTTTGAGACATGTCCTGTGGTCTGATGAAACTAAAATTAAAATGTAGGGCCATAATGAGCATTATAACATTCATGAGGAAAGAACATTATGTGGAAATACTGAAGCAGCTTCTCAAGACATCAGCAAGGAAGTTAAAGCTTGGGCACAGATGGGTCTTCCAAATGCACAATGGCCTGGAGCACACTGTTAAACTGGTTACAAAGTGGGTTAAGGATAACAAAGTCAATGTTTTGGAGTGGCCATCACAAAGCCCTGATCTCAATCTTACTGAAAATGTATGGTCAGACCTGAAAATACATGTGTGAGCATGGCAGGCTACAAACTTGGCTCAGTTACACCAGTTCTGAGGAATGGGCTTGTGAGAAGCTCGTGGAAGGATATCCAAAACGTAAGTCATATAGTTTAAAGGCAATGGTATTGAAATGTATGTAAACATCTGAAACATCTGGAAAAAGTAATGAAAATTGTCTAAAAAAATCCTGCTCTCATTATTCTGGCATTTAGCAAATAGAACTAATTTGGGTAATTGACCTAAAACTAGAAAAGTTTAATTTGATATCATGTCAGACAGTGAGAAAAAAAAGCATATGTGTGCTTTCATATAGTGTATGTAAACTTTTGGTTTCAACTGTAAAGCAGACTCAAGCACAAAAGTACAATCTTCTTTACGTACAGTTGAATCCAAAATTATAATTGATCAATATAGATTATTGTTGTATTTTCCAGCCCTAACATTTGCTACCAAAGAAGCAGTAGCAATAATAATAACATAATAATATATTTTTTAATTTTATAATGTATTTTTTTACCGAGCTAAAATCAATCAGTATAGTTTAGTTTAGTTAGTTAGTTTTTATGCTAACAACTAACAACTAACAACTGCCAACTGCACTAGCTCTATTTTATACTGTAGGTGCTGAAAAGAGGCTCCTGAAACATAAACAACTTATTGAAAAATGTTTATGTCACTGACTAAATCAACAATCTAAAAATCTTTATTTCATTTACACATCGTTAATATCTGGGGATAGAGATAGGTAATGTTTATGATATAATTAATCACATTTCTACAAGATTAAATCCCTCTCAGAAGAACTTGGATACTCAAGTTCACGTAGGGCTTAAGTGACTACACAGGAAGTGGAAAGATAAAGTATAAATAGCCTTGATGTAGTATGTCAACATTTTCAGTGACACATTGCATATTTTCCTGTTTATCATCCATCTTTACTGTATGCTTATAACAATAGAAACGCACTTGATATTCTGGGGAAGTGTGTGTGTCAGTTCAACAGGTGCTGGAGCAGGTTAGACAGGTTTGGTCTTTGAATGCATCATGACTGTCCCCGCCCCCCTTCACCTGCTCTCTCTCATACCCCTCCCTCACCTGTCCACCCCCCTCCCCTGCAGTGTGCTGGGATAGGCTGGCCTCAGAACTCATTCTCTCTCACAGGTAGCAGCTTACATCCCCAGCGCTCCACTTACACCTGTTCAACTCGAAGGTAGGGTGACACTTTGTATTTTAATATATTTACCAATGATACCACTGAATTCTTTATTTCAGTTCGTCACAATGAGAGGAAATACAATTCATTTATCAAACAGCCTCTTATACAAATACATTTGCATTAGTGCAAAACAGTAACCCAATAGTCTGGACACACTGCTCTGAACAGTAGAGTTGTGTTTGACCATTGCCATAGGCCCTTATGAAACTAAAACAAAACTTAATATCTGTGAAAATGCATTATTTTAATCTTTTAGTGTTACTGACAATGTTACAGCAGCACAAGGTGAGTCATAATCTGATCATTTCTAGCACTGACTCAAAGCATTTTCACACACACATTCATACACCAGTGTGCAGTGTCTCAGTAAGGCCATCTGGCGAAAAACCTGCCACATCACAATGCAGCTTTTGCTTTCAATATAGAATGACTTTTAAATATTTAGACCCATATTTCTTACCATAAACAACAAAGGACGAAGTTCTGTTAGCAATATTTAGTGTGACTGCAGTGAGTAAGAGAAGTGTGCCATACCCATGTAGTCATAACACCGTAAAACATTTATGAGGTACAATTCAAAGAAAGCACTTTCCAACAGAGTGATGCTTTTCACATCACTCTTATTTTTACCTTTAAAAACTTTAGTAAATACAATAATATTTCATACATTCAGTTCTATTTAAAAACAACAAGTAATAAAAGAAGTATGGCTGTTAACAAATTCACATATTTCAAGTGCTTTCTCTTAGTTTCACTTTTACTGTCACTGGCCTGTTTTCTATGGATAAAGCTGGTGGGCCTATTAAACAATTAACATTAAGAAATGTTTCATTCGTTTTTTTAAATCCTAGTTTTACATCAGTTAAGTGGCAGTTTGTGGGAAAAAGTTATAAACAAACAAAAATATAGAAAGTAGCAGTGTGTTCAACAACAGGAAAATTCAATGCAGAGACAATTTACATACAAGGAAGGTATTTTTCAGACAGTTTAACAAAATAAAGGTGTTGTTATTTACTTGTATTAGTTTAATCGTAACTATTGAGCAATTTAGACATTGTCAACACGATGGTTGTTAGGTAACACTTATGTAATTACCTGTATGTGTGTTATATCTGCTGCTCATGTCCAACCAGGAAGTTAAAATTATAAACAGGATTGGAGGCCATTGGAAATAGATGACATAGTGGAATGACTGTTGTTCTAGTGCATACTGTTGTGTCCTTATGCAAAACACTTCTTCTACCTTGCCTAGTAGTAGCGAATGTGGAGTGTGTGATTTGTTGTGGTCGGAGGGGACCAGATCGGCAGCCTTGGTTCTGTCAGTTAGCTTATCATTACTGTGGAGTGAATTAATAATGCAGTGTAAAGAGTCTTTGTCCAAAACACGGTATAAATAAATTAAATATTTTTTGTTAAATCAATATTTATCCAAGTTTGCCCATCGTCATCGTCAGTTCATAGTCCGTGGGTCAGCTGAGGTCCCACAAATAAACACTACTTTGTTGTTTTTCCTAATAACAGTTAACGGCTGATTTAGCGACACAGAGGGAAGTGAAACTGATTTTATTATTCTCTAGATAACCAGTCAGCAGCACATTCAAAACAAACTCCCTTCATGTGATCATTGGCCTGTGGAGAAAATCACCACCGCTAACTCTCCTAACTCCTGTATGTGTGATCGCTCTTTACGGATTATTACCGTTAGCGTTAGCCCATGCTGTTTTCAATTTTACTTCTACAGTGATCACACACCAGAGGCTAGCTTTCATACCATCAAAAATGCTACGTTACAACATTCCTTTCCATGCAGGCCAAAGCTTTTAAGAAAAATAATGGATCTCAACTAAAAACATGCAATCAAGTCAATATGTTCAAGTCATGTTGGAACGATGCTTAAAACTTAGGTCTGGTCAAAATTTGAATGAACTTTCAAATTGTTAAAGTTTAAACCTGCTCTACGGTGACTACCATAACCACTATCTCTAATTACTGGTCCTAACCATAAAACCAAATTGCGTTGTTTGCAAAATAACTGCTGATGAACTTAATAAGCCCATAGTACGCTATTTTCTGAGCTGTTATAATGTTGTTTCCTCATCGAAAACTTACAAGAGTTGTGTTTTGTTTCATTTACAAAACACACCCTGGATATTTAGGATGAGTTCTTCTCTCAAACTCAAAAAAACTCTATTCCACCTTATGGTGTCATGTCAGGAAGTGCTCCGCTGTGTTTTTAACCTCCATCCACCTTCACTAGAATCGTTTTGATATTTTCACGCTTGAAATTGACAACCTCCACTGAACAAAAGGTAAAAGGTAGCCGTTAACTTGAAAACTACTACTTCATGACATCACAAGGTAGAACAGAGCATTTTGAGTTTTGGAAATGTAGACAGGCTAATAATAAAGGGTTACTCAAAGATGTATGAATGAAATAAAACATCTCCAGATATGTTTTTGATGAGATAACAATATTCTAACATGACTTAAACGTCACTTTAAGCCAGTCAATTTTGTGTAATATACGACCTTTATATAATTTTTTCACGTAAGCATTCAAAAGTGGCCATGTAAACTTTGTATTTGTCAAGAGAGAAAGGATTAATCCAC
This sequence comes from Periophthalmus modestus, assembly GCA_019594935.1. Taxonomy (NCBI): domain Eukaryota; kingdom Metazoa; phylum Chordata; class Actinopteri; order Gobiiformes; family Gobiidae; genus Periophthalmus; species Periophthalmus modestus. Next base: position 17,985,417 of record JAIEZT010001214.1, read on the forward strand.
AAAATGTAAGCAATTTTTCCAATGAAAATAATACATTTCAATGTTTATGGAGTTTCAGTTTGGATATTTCTTTCTAAAATTGCGGATGACCTATAGAGAAATATTGTCTTTTGCCCTCCATTTGAGAGTCCATAGTGTAGAATGTGAATACATCTATTTACAATTCAAAAATTGGAGGAAAAAAATTTCTGACCCTATTGGCTTAGTACATTAATTATGAATGCAGTGTTTACTGGCGCAATGTGGTTGCCAAGGAACACATTCAGTTGTGCAACTTTTATGCAAATCCCTAGATGCAGAGTTCATAGGAAATGTTTTTCTAGCCACAATAACAGGATTAGTTTGACAACGCTCTGGACTCCTGACAAATACTGTAGAATAATCAACAATTTGTATAGTCAACCATTTTAGCAAAGCCCTGTGAGGTGACTGCTGCGATATTGATAAGGCTATACAACAATGAATTTCATTACTTGAATTCTGATTTATCTTAATTCCTGTAGTTTTGACTAGATAATATTTATTTACTTAATTTACGTAAGTTATCTTGTAATCAGTGACAAATGTCTATAGAACTGTTAAATATTAAAACGACAAAACTACTCAAATCCTTGCCTAAGATCCAGAATACACACTATTTCAAAAGATGTCTGAAAGATGTCTGGTCACTGGTCTGAGGTCAGGTGGACGTGATTAACGGGTGGATTTGTCAACCAGGGATAAACATGGTCTGTTCGTAACAATGAACAAAAGCCTAAACCTCAGCAGAGAGAATTCATCATTTTATTCAAAACGATAGATGACCAATGAGCTCCTTTGTTTCACATATGTCTCAGAAAAAAAAAAAAAAACAAATCTGACTGCACAATCTCATGGGGTCAGACTCAAGATGTGACGGAGAGCGTGGTGACTGGACTGATATCCCTCTTTATGAAAAATACTTTAACCTAGGCTAGATATATATTTTTGCAGTCTATAAGAAATGATAAATTATTCAAGGCAACAAGCGTTTTTAAAGTTTTAACCCTGCTGTTTCACTATGAAAAACATCCAGAGTTGTCTTTTTTCTTCACGTATTTGAGTATTTCTGCATATTCACCATCTTCCAAGCTTGGTTCCTGTTGATACCTACTGTTTATCTTGCTAATAGTCCGTAGCTACTGTTTTTTAACCTTATTCAAACTGCTTCACTCCAGTTTCTAGAAGTGGCATCATTGTTGGCTGCTAAGAAATTGCAGCTCTATTATTACAGAGAGGTAATATTAAGATATAAAAGATTAAATGTTAGGTTAAGCTATCCAAGTATTAAAGCCTGAAAACGCATAATATGGGATCTTTAATATCAAATACCCATCAAATGTAACACTAACATTATTTAGGTAATGTTAGTCTTTCTGAAGCACATTTGTGTTTGTAACGACTGAGCGCTCCCTGAAACTCCCGTCTAATTTTCTCAGTGCCGCCATAGTGTTGGTTGTAAACAAACAGCTCCTGGCAAGAACAGGCCAATCATCTGCTTTTGTTTTGATTATGAGGAGTGGAGGGTGCTAATTTTGCTCCAGTTAACGGCCGGACCATGCTGGCAAATGTCACTGTAAACAAACTAATCACGCCATATGATTTTATACAGCTACACACATCAGTCGCTGCTGCCCGCTTTATTCATTATTATAAACACATTTATGAAGTCAATTGAGCCTAGACATGGCATCAATTTGGAGTGATTAGCATAAATTACAGGTCAAATTCAAAGTTGCTTTTACTCATTTTGGATGTAAAGTTGGTCTATCTTACTTGGATGTGTGGAGGACATGGATGTACTTGCTTATCCTGTTGTATAACTAATACCCACCATCTAACAAACTGAATAAAAATTAAATTTCAAAATAATAAATACACAATAAAATTATTTTGCAGATTGATTCAGTAATAGCATATAGATATATATTTGATTCCCGTATTTGCAACAATCTAAAAGGCCAAAATTAATTCACGTCGGAGTGAATAATATATTGTCTGAAATTTAAAGATGCAGTAACTTTTCTGATGAAGAGTGTGTCACCTTCATTGTCATCACTTTGCTGATCCCGTGTATATGTTTTAACTTATCTAATTTGCATTGTATTTAATTACAGCTGTTTCAATGCAAAAAAAACAAAAAAACTAAAAAAAAAAACAAAACATGCATTCTTACTGTCAGTGAGGTCGCCTCTCCATAGATCTGTAACTTGCTGTGGTGGCTTTACCTGCTTGTCTTATGATGTCATACTGTGGTACATCTACGCAAAGCAATTCTTTATGGAAACCCGCAAGGAGCAGCGCACCCTTCAGGAAAGTTACATTATGTGCTTTTAATACAACCAACAAGTTTCTAGTATATCTACTTTTGTTTCAAGTTAAAACATCACAAGCTACATACCTGAGTCACTATTAGAACAGGCATGACCAGTAAAACCAGGGGACTGGAATCCAGAGATTTGAATACACACTGGGAGCACTGCAGGGCATGGCATTAACACAGCACACAACACATTTTACTGTGATCTGAACAAGAATATGCTCATTACTTCCCCCATGGGCTCTCAGCACAAGCCTGCTGGAGCTGTGGGAAAAGAACGAGAGGCTGACAGGGCCTGGTACATTTACACTGTCAGAAAATCACCCAGTTGAAAAGTGACAACTGTGCACTGACAAGTTAATGGTTAAAAATGTGTGAATGAATAGCTTTAAATGGCACCCTAGAGGGTTTTCTGGTGCAAATGTACATGGATGTATTTGTGTCCGGTGACGGTGATGGGGGCATTGCCACGTCCACGTCTTGTTGGATTTGTGGGTGGTACACAGAAGTGCTTTGATCTGATGTGGTTCAAACCTGGTTTAGTCTATGATTGTTTTGTACCAGTTCAGTTCTTGATTTAAACCTGGTTGAGACAAATATAGTCAGGACTTGTCTGTTACTGACCTGTCTTCATTTTATATTTGGCCAGAGGTGGATAGAGCCATAGCTAAAAATTGCACTTAAGGACAGTTATTTCAAATATAAATACTTCAAAATTATATTACTGAAGAGTTACTGAGTAGTAGTGCAAAAAAGTTCAAGAAATGAAAACTGTACTTAGGGAAACTGCTACTCAAGTAGGCCTAAGATAAATGATAGGACTTAGTGTCTGGAGGTAAAATCTGATGTATAGTCTGAAGTTAATGTCATTAGAAAGACAAAACATTAAATAATGCACAAAACTACAAAAGTGCTGAAAAAATAAAGTATACATTAATGAGCAGTGCGCATAACAAATAAATTTTATATTGTCGACATAAAGCTTTATATTGACTTGCTCACGAGGGGAAGAGTAACCACAAAAAAAATATATATATATATATAAAGTACAAACAGTACTTTGCCATATATGACTCAAGTAGGAGTTCAAATTGAGCATCTGAAAACAACTCTGAGAAAATTACCATTTCATAAAAAGTCTTTATTCTACATTTGTATTCCAAGCAGTAGGGAGGGCGGAAAGACTTGTTCTGACTGTAGAAGCAAACCTGCTCAAAAGTGCTGGTTCTTTGAAATGAAAAGCGCATGCATTCATTCCCCCCGGACGCACATATGGGTGAAATCAATATGTAATGGTTTATGACATGCATATACATAAGGCTTTCCGAGAGATGCCCACGGTGACCCAGAACGCCCATGGCACAGATGCCTTTCTTATCTGCATTTTCAACATTTTCTTCGCATGTGGTTCAGCATTGCTCATGGTTATTTTGTGCTTGATATGAAGTATATATAAGGTGAATGATACTTAAGTGTTTTATGGAGTGGAATGATGAATGCTCAGTTGAACAGGCTGTGTTCACTGGAATGTAATGATGTCATAATTTCAGATAGAAGGCAGGGGTAAGTTTACATCCACTGTATAGAAAGACAATATGCTTTTTTGTCTGACATGAAATCAGAATAAACTTTTCCTGTTTTAGCTCAATTGCGATTATCAAAATTATTTCTACTTGCTAAATGCCAGAAGAGTGAAGGATTAGTATTTGTACTGCTGTCTTTAAACTGTATGACTTGGGTCAATCGTTTTTGATATCCTTACACAGCTTCTCACAATAGTTGGCAGGAATTTCGGTCCATTCTTCTTCTGACAGAACTGGTGTAATTGAGCCAAGTTTGTAGGCCGCCTTGCTCGCACATGCCTTTTCAGGTCTGTCCATAGATTTTCAGTAGGATTGAGAATCAGGGCTGTGTAATCGTGACTCCAAAATATTAACTTTATCATCCTTAAGCCACTTTGTAACCAGTTTGGCAGTATGTTTCAGGTCGTTATCTATTTGGAAGACTCATTTGTGCCCAACCTTTAACTTCCTGGCTGATGTCTTGAGTATTTCCACATAATGTTCTTTCCTCATGATGCCATTTGTTTTGTGAAGTGCACCAGTCCCTCCTGTAGCAAAACAACCCCACAACACGATGCTGCCACCTCCGTATTTCACAGTTGGGATTGGTGTTCTCAGGCGTGCAACCTTCCCCCTTTTTCCTCCAAAAGTAACAATGCTCGTTACAGCCAAACAGTTAGATTTTAGACTGATCTGTAATCTGGCTTTTTAAAAATATTTCTTTTGGAGTAATGGCTTTCTCTGGCAGAGTGGCCTTTCAGGTAATGTCAGTACAGTACTCGTTTCACTGTGGATAATGACACTCTCTTACCAGCTTCAGCCAGCATCTTCAAAAGGTCTTTTGCTTTTATTCTTGGGTCGATATGCACATTTCAGACCACAACACGTTCATCTCTGGGACACAGAACCAGTCTTCTTCCTCATCGGTATAAAGGCTGGACATTTCAATTGTGTTCATACTTGTGTATAATTGAACAGATAAACGTGGCATCTTCATTTTGACTTTCCCAAGATGTTACACAAAGAAGCAATGTGTTTCAGGTGTGCCTTCAAATACATCCACAGGTGTGTCTCTAATTAACTCAAATATTGTCAATAAACCTATCAGAAGTTTCCAAAGACATGACATCATCACCTGGGTTTCATTATTTGTTAGTGATTGACTCCACACATTTTCCATATTAATCTTATGGTCTTAAGTCCTTTCAACTGATAATCACATATTTTGGGTTGAATAGTGTCACCTTTATGAAAAAAAAATATATATATTTAGGCTGACAGAGAAGACGTTAGTGCCAGTTTTGTTTCATGTAGATAATTACAGTAATTACAGAGATATTAACCACAAATGAGGTCAATAAATTTGTTAAATAATTAAACAGTTAGACAGCCAATTCCACCACCAAATTCTGACCCGCCCTCCAGCTCAACTTTAAACTGTAGGGATTTTAAATATTGTAGATGTAACTAAGTTCTTTCTGGATTGTGTTAAAATACAGTTCATATTAAAGTCTAGTTTGAGTAACCCAGTTTTAGGCAGAGCAGTTCCTATGGTTAGCTTTACCCCCCAGAGATGTTGATGACATCAGCTGCAAACTATTTATACTGTAATATATTTTCTGAATTTGGGAAAGGAATTGCAGAAAAAAGCTTAGAGAGAGTGCTATTAAATGAACAACTTGAGAGGTGATAGGTTGACAGGCGGTGAATGTGAATGACAGGTGACAGAACGTTACTCTTTGTTTCAGATTCATTACTATTAATAATACTTTGTCCTTTTCAGATTTTGCCCTCACCTCAAATGGAGCTGTTTTTGAAAATCACCCCCACACTTCTCCTCCTGGTCTTCACCTTCCACCCAGTGCTCGTCCAGGAAGTCACAGAGACCCCAGTCGCTTCACGGCGGCCCATGCCACCATCCTGGCTCCGAGGAAAAGGGAACCCTGACCCGCAACCTGTAGGAAATGACTGGTCCACAAGCGGTGAACAGGCACCAGATGAAAGTGGTGTGGAATCGGGCAACGACATGAGTGGAGGGACGCCTTCTGGATCTATGTTCATCATGGAGCCAGAAAATGTGAATGATACTATGGAATACACAACCCAAGCTCCGACTTTTTTAAATGAAACTACCTTGGCACCAGAAAATCAAAACGCCAGTGTTTTAACAACTTCGGAATTGCCTACGACCAGTGAGTACATCACCACTGTTCATACGACCAACTCCTCAACAGTTCCAGAAAATGCTGACGTAGTTCCACAAAATTCAACAAATAATTCAAACAGCACGGATGTACAAACCACCACTTCGGCTCCAGAGAAAAATGCGACCACAACGAATTCTGCAGTACAATCTAGCAACGGCACGGAATATGATGCAACAACAACCATAGGAGTACCGGAGTCCACCACGCACGAACCCATCGGGCAGGAGTCTACCACTACGCCAATCGCAACCACCCCACCTGAGGAAACCACCACAACCATTCTGCAGACCACCACTTCTGCTCCTGTCACAGCGGACCGCTCCAACCTCTCGGACAAGGGGGCTGGAGTGTCAGGCGAGACTGCAGAAAGAGGTGAGGACAAAAGGGTCTGTTTGTGTCTGAGGATGAACTGCCTCATTTCAATTAATACAAGTTTAACATAAAGATTAAGAAGAAAATCACTGATACTGTGGTGCTGATACTGAAAAATCTGCTTCCAAATATTGGTTCAGCTGATATCCTGGTTGGACATATAAATTGATGTAACAAGATTATTTACTGGTCATAGTTGGCCTAGAAAGTCTCATGACATTTAAAATTTTATTTATATTTATATAAAGCTGCTAACTTGTTACTTGAGAGATAAATAACAGCTACAAAACACATTTGGTTCAATTCAGTTTAGTATAGTTCTTTTTGTTTTACTTTAAGAAAATAAATACTATTTTCAGTCTCTGATATCAGTTGGGTACTGGCAGATACTTAAAACTATAGTATCAGAATCGGTATTGGAACTGAAAAAGCTGGATTGGTACAACCCTAGTTTTATGGTCCGAGATACAGGAAGTCCATGTTTGCATGCTAGTTGTCATTAGCTTTACAGTCATGGCAGAACAATGCTCGGGTCTCTGAGAGTTGTGCTTATAAGCTCATCACATTTATTAATTAGAATGCTCGTTTTTCACCTTTTCAGACAGTAAATATCAGGCACAGTGGCTTTACTTCCTATGGATACTAATTTGGTTTCCAGAGCAGACATTTTATTAATTTTAATATATGAAGCTAAAGCACTGCACAGAAGAATAACAGTATCTCTTCCTCTTAAAGGCTGAACTTTTTGAAACAGCAGAGTCATTGCTGGCTGAAAGTCTATCTCCCGCAGTAACCTCACACCAGCACCCTGAGCACACACACACTCTTATATTGTTGTGTCGCTCATACACCCTTTCCCTGACCCACATTCCCTCCATCGGTTCCCACTGGCTCCGCACAAACAGCCCTTCTGTCAATGGAAAGGTTGTCTTGGGTTTCGGCTGCTATCAACGTGTTAGCTGTGAGTGAAGGGCCGCCTCACCACCACCTTCTCCGCGGGACAATGGAAGCCTTTTTCAGTCAAGGGGGCCAGTGAAAAGCAGAGTCCCAGGACAGGGCAACGATATGGGGGCTTTCTGAGAGCAGGGCGTGAGAGCACTTCTGTACAATCCATGTGTAAATCTCTGGGACATATGACGGAAAGGCCAGATAGGCAGTTAGCTGTTAAAATGGTACAAATTCAGCTTAGCGCAGCACACAAAAGACTGGTCGTCTCAAATGTGTGTTGAGAATGAGGTGGGCCTATTTAGCAGCTGTTCAAAGAGATTCAGGGCTGGGCTGCGGATCGTTTGGTGTAATTTGATTAGGTCAACTGCTGCTGACACTATACTCTGCGTGACAACAGGGTTTAAATGTGGTTACTGACGTGGGGATCACAAATTTGACCAAAAATTGATATGAAGAGCAAGAGCCAAACCTTCAGAAAAAGGGTGGGGAAAAAATATTAAATAAACACACTTTTTTAGGACAAAGAAGTGGGAAAGAGGACATGGTGGCATGCAACTAACTTATAGGGAATTAAAGAATAAGCGTACTTTCAGATAATGTCAAAATAATTAAAACTGGACTATGCAAGTTTATTTGAAGAGCACAATTTGTACACAAAGTAATTCAAATTGCAGTATCTTTAGTTGCAAAACTGACTTTATACATTTCCCTTTTGTGTGTGCCATAGGTTTATATAGATAGTTAAGCAGATGAGTGCAGTAAAGGACAAGCTTTTTATCCCTTTTTATGGTCCCTATGCCTTTATAAAATCAGGCCTTTCGTGCCAATTTCCCTTCACTTTAACCAAATGCAATCCCGGCGCCCTCTACTGGTATTTCTATTAACAACTTCCATGACAACTAGGTCTGAAATTTCAGTGACACGTTATCTCTAATTACACAGCAGTAAATACAACCAATGCTGTCCCAAGTAATAAAAAAAAATAAATAATAATAATAATAAAAGTTCTATAAAGGGCGTTTAACAATTATATTTGCTGTAAAAATTGAGTTTCAAGGACAAATATATTAGTAGTCAGCTTAAATTGTGAATCATAGTTTGCCTCCTGTAAAGTTCCTTATTCACTTTTGATTCTCAGGCCTTGATTTACCGTGCTATTTTTTATAGTATGGATTTGGCAGCACCACTAAGGACACTTTCACACACCTGCTGAGTGGAAATCCCCTTCAAGTTGGAAGTGATTGTGTTAAAACTCACTGTGAGTGTGAGCAGAATACAGAATGTGGTGTGGACTAGATTTAGTTTTTGTTGGAGACTGGAGCTAGTTAATCCTTATCTACTTTTTACTTCTATCTCAAAATTTTATTGTACATGTATATTATAATTATGACTTCAGCTGGTTACTAAAACTTGGCCGGTATGTGCGCAATTAAACGCTCTGTACCTGATTTTTACTGTTTTAAAAATGTGAAAAAGGAACTATTTTCATTTTAAAATCATTTTAAATAGTTTGCAAAGTTATTCCTCACGTCACGCTGATAGCACAAAGCAGACGTACTTTGATCTGACGAGCTGCTTACAAATTTTGCTCAAATATATGAGAAAAGTTGAGTACATGTTTTTTTTTTTATCATGCAGAATTGTGTTTTTTTCATACATCTTTTTACAACTTAGTTTCATAGTTTTGAAAGTCAGTAAAGTTATTGTACACAAAACAGCGCTGTTGTCAGCAGAGGGTGTAAGGAAAGTAGCTGTGTTTGGTCATGACCAAACCAGATCTTCTAAATAACGTGTGTCATGGTGATAAATTGGTGCAGCAATACCCAGAGTAGAAAAACAGGTCAATGATTGGTTCCATTCTTGCCCCGGCTCCTACACGAAAAAACTAAAAATAAATACAGTGGTAATAGTGGTTCCGTTTGAAATGTAAAAAGTGAATATCCCGGGGTGCCAAATCCCAAGTGTGTAAGTCTGCAAAAGAAATGAAAATGTAATAGAATGTAGGCCTTCATACAGATGCTGCGGGCGCCGAGGTCAAGAGTAAAAAGATCCTGACACGTTTACAGAAACACAAGCTGCTGAATAATTCATGTGGGAGACCTGTAGGGAGCCTTTTTACTGGGTTAATCATGTTTAAAAAGGCTTTCATCGTGAGCTGCCATATAAAATCTACCATGTACCATTTGAATGCTTTGAAATCTATTTATGATGAAAAAAAAAAAAAAAATAAAAAAAATAATATATGAAATTATAATGCAACACACAAAGACACAAAGGTAGTAGAGTAGCCAGAAATTGTACTCAAGTAAGATTAATGTTACTGCTAAATAAAATTACTCAAGAAGACATACAACATAGTGATCCAAGAAGTTACTCAAGTTAAAGTAAAATGTACTTGAGAAAACTACTACTCAAGTAAGAGTAACTTAAAGAGTAACTTTTAATGTAACTGGAAGGACAAAACATTAAATCACGTACATCACAATCTGGTATTTTCAAAGGATGGACACAAAAAGGAGAAAAACAAAATCATATCTGAAGGAGAGGTGCAAAAAACACAAATGAAGTGTCAGCATGAAGCTTTTGTCACTTGTAGACTTACTCACAGTGGGAAAAGTAACCAAGTATGCTGCTAGAAAAGTACTCTGAAAAGTACAATTTCTTAAAAAAAGCTATGCATGTAAATGTACCTGAGCACTACCCATCTCTGTAAAGACAAAGTGTGCAAATTTTCTGCCAAGTTTCATTCTTCATCACAGCTCATTACAGTTAAAGTACGATGTGTACCTTTCTGTAGTTGGCACATCACCCGATGATTCCATGGAAATAGAAAGTTAATACGTTTTATGGCATAATGTGGAAGACTATAGCTAAAAGAACATTTCCATGGGAGTAAGCAGGAGGAGGCTCTCATTCAGGCCAAATAAGAGTCTGGTTTGTGGAGATGCAAGCCCGCTGAGAGCAAGGATGCTTTTATATGAAACACATGCTTTTATTTTAGTCTATTTTAAAGTTACATACTGTGGCTTCAAAATGCATGTAACACATTTATACATTTTTCTAATTATTAGTTCATTTGATAGGATAAACCTGTGGTAAATAATTATCATAGTTTTACATCAGTCAGAAAAAAGTAGTACTAACTTTTAAAAAGAAATCTATGTCATCTACACACAAAATGAAAAATCCAGCAACAATTTACACACAGGGGACACATTTTTCTGGCCATTTGAACACTTACTCACCAAAATAAAGATGTTGTCAGATAATAACTTGAATATGGTTGCCAGGTAAAGCTTTTGGAATAACCTCTATGTATGTCACATCTGATGCAAATGTCCAACCAGGAAGTTCAAATATAGACTTCACCAATGTTGTCAATCTAGGAAGAACTAGGCAGATATTTTACTAAAACTTAAGTACAATCATATTTACTATGTTTCAGTGAAATTTGTTAAGTCATATGCACTTTAAATAGGGCATATACTGCAATAGAATCTCATACAAGAACCCAACAACAGCAGCAAAAATGAAAATGAGCTTACTTCAAATCAGCCACAAACCATTTCTAACTTTTGTTTGATGTTGAAGAAAATGTAGCATACACAGACATCACTGGTGTCCTTGCCCACCTCCATTTTCTCCATTTACAGCTGTGTTTGCCACCACCTGCTGATATATCTCTTTCAATGGTGCTTTTATTCGCAAGTCTCTACGCTCTAACTCGTAATTTGACAAGATAATTGGTGTGGGCATTTTTTTTTTCTCGCTGGGCTATTATTGGAAAATGTTGTATTTCAGAAATTTGATAAAATGCCCTAGTGTATGCCATTTTCTTTCTTTTTGCCTGGCCAGAATGATATCTCTTTGATACCACGCTGTTGTGCCTTGAGCCAGGTTCAAACTGTGCTGTGCAATCAAATTAGTTAATTTCAGTGATGCCTGTGAAACAAAGGAGCTTATTGGTCACCTATCATTTTGAACAGAAAATGAAATTTCTCTCACCTGAGATTAACAAAGTTTAGTGCTTTGCTCATTGATTCTGTAGAAATCAGCAATGTTTTTCAGTCCCCTTTGATATTTTATCCTTTCTTTTTTCCACTTTCATTGCCACTTGCTTGTCTCCATAGAGATAGAAAAATTAAATGTCATGCTGTGGAACGGGTGGTGGACCCCCAAAGAACTCGACCCAGTGCATCTTATTTTATAAAAATATGTAGTAAATCTATTGAGCATTTTAACATTGACTGCAAACATTTAGTGAATATGTCATGCCCTGTTTTTACCAAAATTAACAAGTTCATTACATTTAATTTAATAACCATGCCATTAGCGTTAAATAAATGAGCAGACATTAGCATTTTGTACATGTTTGTTTATGTATGTGTATAATCGGATGATGCACGGTGAAAGTTTCTATTAGCGCGATGTGAGGAGGTTAAACAGGGATAAACACATCTGCGTCTGGTAAACATTTGGACCTATTCCACAGACGTCGCAGTAATGGCATTCATTATCTGAGTAAACCCCACATCTGAATGAGCCTGCTTATCTGAGCCTTACCCGAGAAGCTTGTTAAAAACCTCACATTTCTGCAATCATTATTCAACAATTAACCCCAAATCAAGCAAATGACAGGACATTTAGCTACGAGTTTATTACGCAGAGGAGAGCGACTCATGCTTAAGTTTTCTCAGTATTGGTCAGGTATTGATAAGTTATCTAAAAGAAATTTGTTTTCTTGGTTTTACTAACTTCAAACAATACATACACCAACTATATAAGATATCATAAGAAACATATAAAACACATTCATTATACTAGTGAATATTTTAGTGTAAAAAATATTTACTTTGCGGGGGCCATGTATGTCTATAGAGTAATGTTCAGCTGTTACCATGGGAACACAATACACAAAATAGCAAATACTGTAAATCATGTTTAAGATCTGTAAACTCAAATACAAAATTGATTCAAGCAACACATTTTTCAGGAGCATATGAAAAAAAAAAAAAATGAAAAAAAAAAACAAACTTGCTAGCTAGCTTGTGACTGTAATGCATTCCAGTTCTTTATGGCCATCAGATTGTGCTAAAACAAAGTTCAGGTTACAGTCTAACTTAGTAACAGAGCTTCAGACAAAGCAGTGGCTGCAGTTAGCATTACATTAATATAATCTAATAATAAGTTGGCTACATTAGACATATGAACAAACTATGTCGATCTAAACTGGTCAGAATAACTCATATCAAAATCAATGCAAACATTTTGGACTAAAATCATTTACAGTAAATGTAACATGTTCTCCCTAGAAGTATAGTTATTTACAAAAGTGTAACTATCTGATCCCCTTGATTCTGTATATGCACAGGGTTTGCATCAGAGTCGGAGAAGCGGAGAAGGAAGAGTGCATGGGGGGCCGTGTTGGGGACCTTCGTTGCCATAGCGGTGGTGGGCCTGGTGGCCTACGTCATCTTGAAGAAGAAGCATCAAAAGGCGTTCTCACACCGCAAACTGCAGGAGGAGTTCCCCTCAGATCCAGGTAACTTTTATCACCTTCACTATTGTACACTCTCCTCACATGGGCCACAGGACACAGATGAGTCTTTTGTCCTGAGGGATGTTACTCTCCTCCAACTGCACTGACACAGATCTGCTGACCCTAACCTAATGAATCCAACCTGATGAGACCTATGACTGAGACACAAAGGCGACTGGATAGCGCAGTGTAAATGTCTCTGCAGCTGAACTTCAAATTTCCTTCGGGATTAATAAAGTATCTATATATTTTAAAAAGATTCTGAGTTCCTGTCCTGTGTGGGATCCTTCTCTGTGGAATTTCCATGTTGAGCCCATTTCGGGGTGTGTTGAACTATTCTGCCCTCAATAAACCTGTGTCATCCCCAGTAAATCTCTGTCATCTTATGGTTACTGGTTAATAAGCAAAATTATATGTCACTTCGTACATTTTTTGTTCCCTTTTTAAGCTTCATTGTACTGGCATTGTTATAATAGCCGTAAAAGTGTCTCAGATCAAGAGTATTATTGTCAAAATACAAGACATTTTAACCACAGGTGGGTAGAGTAGCCAAACATTGTGCTCAAGTAACGTTACTTCAAAATAATAATAATAACTCAAGTAAAAAAAACAAAGTAGTGGTCCACGAAATGACTTAAGTTGAGTAAAACATGTTTAGGAAAAAAATTAACTTAAAGAGTTATTATGTTAAAACATAATAATGCACATAATCGGGTATTTTTAAAGGATAGACAAAAAAATGGGAAAAACTAAATCATATCTGAAGGATCGGTGCAAGAAACACGAACGTTCAAAGCATTTCATATTGTCAACAATCTTCTAGACTTACCCACAGTGGGAAAAGTAAGAAAACTGTTACTTCAATAAAAATATTACTCAAGTAGGAATAAAAGTAGGCTACTAGAAAAGTACTCTGAAAAGTAACTATACTGTGATTTTAAGTAATTATATGCATCCCGTGTTTGCAGTGTGAGAAATGTAATGAACCTTTTCATCATGTGACCGTATACAAATATACCTGCTTGGTCCTCCTGATCAAGAGCTATTTGCAGTTTACACAGCCACTGGTTGAAATAGAGGTCAAATGAAAACAATCAAGTCTATAATTAAGTGTTAAAAGGAACTGAGATCACAAATGAAAGCCAATTACTTTTGCCCAAAGAAACAATTTGCCTTCTTACTAGTTTTAGTCATTTTAAAAAGCAGCCATTCTACCAAAATGCCATTTCAGCATGTTTTTTCTCCCCAACTTTAATGACAGAGAGAATAATACGATAATAATATAATTATAATAGATAATAATATAATTATAATACGATAATAATATAATTATAATACGATAATAATATAATTATATTTTGATAATAATATAATTATAATATGATAATAATATAATTATAATAATATAATAAGCACAACTGAATACTAAGAAAAAGAGTCCTTAAAGTAGGGCTAATTACTCGAAGTCCGCCCACAAACAGCTGCTGAACTGGGCAGTGCCTGTAGGACTAAAGAACAGAGTGAGGGAGGACGAGGGTGGGGTCTAGTGGAATAAGCAAAAGTGTGATTGATCTAACAGGTATCAACACTTCAAATTCTGCAACCTGCAGCCAGGTGTTTGGCTGTAATCAGGGCAGTCTTTCGTGTCAACAACTACTGGAAATTACAGACTGCACTGCCACTGCAACACAAATTTTAGCCATTTTTAATCAAAATTTACCTCCACTGCACTAAAGTAAAGCCAAAAAACTAACTAGGAACAGTAGATAATGCTATTAAGACACTTTATACACAGTTTAGTAGCAAAAAAAATCATGGATTTAGTGTTTAGTTCCTCTTTAATTGAATAAATTCTTTGTGAATCCTCAAGTGTGAAATGAACTGAAATGTCAGAGGACACACCAGGATCACATCAGGTCTTTAATCTTCTGACGTTTCTGAAGTTCTACAGTCGTATATAGAGTTTTGAAACAGAGCAAAACCGGGTTCTGTTTGAAAATGTCAGATGCCGATTTAAGATGGTATTTGGAAAATGCTAATGCTTCTGGCATTTGCTTTGCTGCAGCTATAAATATTACAGAAATCAATTGTCATTTACTGAATGTCATTCATTTTTTATCCCTACTCTCAGGAACTAAGACCTGCCACAAACACTAAAACTTACACTGTTAGTTTCCCCTAGATGCACTAGTTTTCCCCATCAATCTAAAGTTTGGTCAGATATGCTTGTCCTTCAGCTAGGTACTCCTGACTTGGATTATTCTGCTCCTGATGAACTAGTGAAACTACTTTAGTTTAGGCTGACCAGATTTTTAAAAATAAAAACTGGAACACACCTGGTTGGGATGGTTGGTATAAATCAAATTGTGAAAAGAGAGTATAATATTGTCTATTCTCGAATAATTTGTGAGTCAGCGTGTAATCGGCGGGGAACTTCTGCATTTTTTTGCCTTATGCTTGTTTTTAAGCAGGGTCTTCTGTATTTTAGCTAAACAAATGACAGTTTCTTCCTCTCTTTACTTTTGGCAGGTCTTAAATTGTTAAAAAAAATAGGGACACCTGGGACATTTCTTGTATAAAAGTGGGACAAATCAGTGGTTTTCTAAATCTGCGGGGACAGGGCTCAAAACTGGGACTGTACCAGGTGTATAGGGGTGTCTGGTTACCCTACTTTAGTTACTTTTGTGAATGTGAACACAAAATGAATGTTCAGTATTAAAGTATTAAAATTCTCCAAACAAAAATTAGCCTAAAATGGCTTACCTGATTGCGTAATAGAATTATTTATCATTTTTACTTTTTTTTTTTTTTTTTTTTTTGTAAAAGTACAAAAATAAACTACATATGTCAATTGAATGACTGGAGCGGTTTGTGTTTTTCTTGGGCTGTAAAAATCTTTCTGATTGGCTGAGGACAGAGCCAATGACACCTAGAGATCCATGGCTCACAGTTATCCTAAACTTACCTAGGTCTAAGAGGTCTACAAACAAAATATGACTATAAGACAAACATGATTGTACTATTAGTGAAAAAAATTACTCAGGTAATTTAATTTGAAAAAAACTTACCTATTAAGAGGTTTTTTTTACTTTTTCAGAAACTGAGTTATACTTTTTAAAACTGAATTAAGACCAATTAAGCAAAAATACATAAATAACTATAAAAATCTGTGCATATATAAATAAATAATACAAATCATTATTCACTGTTGCATTTTTATGTACAACAAAATATAAATGTGTTACTTACTTTTACTTCTTTATTACCTTATAGTCCTGCGCCTGGACAACAGCGAGCCTCTGGACCTAAACTTCGGCAGAGCGGCCTACTACAACCCAGCCCTCCAGGCGGACAACATCCAGATGAGCTCCTTCCCCAAACACTAAACTCCTCACTCAGCACCCTATACCCCAACACCCAAGAACTGCACACTCTCCAGGCTCCCTATACCCTAGCATCCAAGAACTGAATCGTTTCACCTAGGAAGCCTAAACTCCCCAGTCCCAAGAACTGAAACCTCTCACCAAGGCATTCCACCTAAACCATCTCACCCCAGCAGAGCACCCAAGAACTGTACTTTTAACCCAGGCACCCTACCCCCTTGCACTTAAGAACTGCACACTTTCTTTAGACTCTCTACATCCCAGCACCCAGGAACTGCACCCTCTCACCCAGGCACTTTACACTCTACCCACCAAAGACTCGCACCTTTTAACCGTGGCACCCTACATCCTAGTATCCAAGACCTGAATCCTCCAGCCTGGAAACTACGCTCTAGCACCTAAGACCCTCTCAGACAGGAGTCCTAAACCAGAGTGTCCAAAAACTGACCCCCCTCAGCCAGGCACCCTGAACCCTTGTTCCCAAAAACTTCATCCTGCATCCTAGCACCCAAGAAATGTACTCCACACCCTAGCAGCCAAGAATTGAACCTTCTCACCCATGAATCCTACATCCCTGCTCCCAAGAACTGAATCCTGTCACCCTTTACCCAGCCTGTTGCACCCTTTGGACAAACCCTGCTAGTGCTCCCCATCTTTGGAGCCGGCACGAAGCACATCCGAAGGTGTGGACATGAACTGTTGAATGTTATGAATGGAAAACTATAAAAGACTAGAAGATAGATTGATATTAAATATACACTGCAAAAAGGGAATATATGATATATTTAAAACACCCAGGGCTGGACTGGCCATCTGGAGCGCCAGGAGTTTTCACAGTGGGCTAAGGCACTTTTTAGGCCGGTCACTGTCAGACACTATGCACAGTCCTGATGTAACGCTTAAGTGACCTGATCTTACTCAGCTTTCTCAGGCTGTATACGCTCTACCATGAGTTCACCATGGCCCCACGCATATGTGTTCATTGAAATCACACTAAAATCAAGACATTTTGTGAACACTAGGAATGTTTCCAAGACCATTCTACATGCCTCAAACTTCACGGCAGTTTTTTATTTTACATAGATAGACCTCATATTCATGTTGTTCTGGTTATTTTTAGATAATTGAAAAAAAAATGCTAATTTTTATGTGGCACAATCAAAGTGTTTACTGCGGAGGAGCGCAGCATGTTTCTTACATGATTTCAGCAAAGGAGCAAAAGCACAAATGTGTGTGTATGAAGCCTGTGGTGTTTAGGGGCCCCTTCAGAAAACCTGCTGTCACTGCTGCACTCAGTCTGTGACTCTGCACCCCGAGTATACAGGGGCACAACAAGCACATTCTGGGTCCTGCAGAGGGACCTGTTAAAATTATTTATTTTATATAGTTATAGTTAATTGATTTCATTTCTGCCAGTCATCATACTTAAAAACCAACAACATTTAATGCCAAAAACATTAGGATCGCTGTAATAAATACAGCTGAATAAAAACAGGCCAGCAACAATACATATTATGGAGAATCTAAAAATCAATTTTGGATCAAGCTGCCCCAGTTATAACCAAATTATGCATTAATATAATTTTTTACTGAATCGCTGCGATCAGGGGGCCGGTCCAGATCAAAACCCCAGGGCCGTTTTCTTCTCCCAGTCCAGCCCTGGTCAGACCATCTTAGTAGGTCTGATGATGTGAGTTGTTTTAAAGAGAGGATATTATGCAAAATTGACTTTTTGGAGCTTTATACCATGTTGTTCCCTGTATATTCTCTATGTCATCTATGCATGTTTGTGTAAATTAGCGATCTCTTCCGGGCACTATTTGAGCCCTCTTTATGGTTAGTTGTAAGATTCTGTCCAGTGCACAACTCACAAGCCTTCATCATCCATCCTCCTGCACAGCAATTTTCCATAAATATACAAAAGCGTGATATAAAACAGTATACTACAACTTCACAAACCTGATGTGATGTGCAGTAGTTTCATGAGCGAAATGCATGTTGATTGTAATGTGATAGCGCTCTGAAGGTGGAGTGACAAAAGTTATGACGTTTTAAATATGGAATGTGTTAGCAATTAAAAGCCCATAGAAGTGTAATACCCTTCTCTTTAAGGTATTTATTTATGTTAATAATCTAAATTATCCAAAATTATTATTCCAAACTACATTCTACCTGAATTGTTATAATAATTCAGACTAAATAATTGTTAAAATGTGTACATAATTCTAAACTAGTACAAAGAAAGCCCAAATTGTTTTGTTTTTTCAAGATTATTACTGTCACAATACATTACATCACATGACATTTTAGTGGTAGTAGAGACATCCCTTGTTTGCAGTGTGAGAAATGTATTTGATCCATAGCAGCCAAAATGAAACGTCAGCCATTTGAGTGTCTTGCCAAAGGGGCTTCACTAATGAAGCTTTGTTCGATTTACTATTTCGTTCCCCTTACGGAATACAATGGATAGATTGTCACATTAAGGGAAGGGTTGATAAAAGGAACATTTTAATTTTAATTGAAATAGTTTTTATTTTTATATTTTTGGCTCTCAAATAGAAGTCAAATACTGTTACAGAGATTGAAAAAAGATAATTACAGAGATTTTATCTATAAATTGTACCAAATCATTCCCCACCTGCTTGTATCCACTGGGATTTCCGTGCTTAATTGCTTTGCTTGGAATATTATACAGTATGGCATTAAACACGTCTATCTCCATGGAGACGAGCAAGTGGTGTGACCAGGCCAAGTCACAGTAAGGATGCATATTTTGGAATGAATTTTAGTAGCAATGAAAACATCCATAATAACATGACAAAAACATATAATACATATGTTCAGAGCCATTGTGTGCAATAACATCTCCATGGGGACAAGCAGATTACACAGTGCAGCTTTAATGACGTGAACACAACCTATTTATTTAACGTCTTTGCACAACATCAATTCTGCTGTGGATGCAAGTTTTCATTGAGAATAATCATGCCCCTCGGTGAAGCAGAACAGAGCAATCGGAATGAACAAGCAGACGCAGCCATAGCCACAATGAACAGTTTGATTCCACATTGGCTCTAACACAAGGCAAAGGAGAATCAAGTCAAATTCTGCTTCTGGTGAATGGAAGCCCAGTTCATTTTTTACAGCACAGAGAAAGATGAGGCTGTTTTGTTATTCATAGAAAGAGGATTTTGTATTCAGTGAGATTGTTTTGTACAGCGTCCTAGCATAAACAAGAGAATGAACCAGATCCACGCGCTTTTCAAAAATGTTGGTTGTTTTTAAAAAGTTGGAATTGAAAGTTGGGATTGACTTTGACCAAAGCAAAATTTCCAAGGACATTTTTAGATAAAAGAGTTTGAGGATCAGTGAGGTGGGAGTGAATATGTAGCAGATTTTTTCCTCTCCTTTTTTTTTTTTTTATTATTCAATTTTTTATTTATGTATTTTTTTATTTTGGCAGTCCTGGTTTAAAGCTACCCTCTGTAATTAGACTGTTGACAAGCTATGTTGTATTCTCTCATATCACCACTAGATGCTATCTATGTTACTGCTGTCTGACAATGTGCCAGCTTTGGTTTGACAGAAGAAAAGCAGAGAGCACAGCTGACCTTGAACAAAAGTCAGGGGAGGGGAGAGGGGTGGGGCCAGGTGACATCTGCTGGTTAAATGAAATACTCTTAAAGATGGTAGCTTTAAACCTAATTTTGTCCTGGTTTGGTTCATAAATCATTACTCACAGATCTGATTATAAATGGTATTCTATTTTTGTTGCTGTAAAAAAAAAAAAAAAAAAAAAAAAAAATCTTACGATCATTACAATCATTACACTTTATTATCCAAAAAACAGAGGGAAAATGATCTGAAAGAATGTTTGTTGAGCATTTCTGAAAAGATAAAATTAAAAATAGCATTCTTATATTCTAACCTGGCCATGTCTATACGTGATCTATATCTGACAAATTTCTGATTTACCATTTCATTTAAATATTTTGTGTTTTTTTTTTTTTTTTGGGCTTCTTTAGACTGTAAATGTGGAGGTTGAGTTAAGGTTAACAGAGGGACTTAATATGTTTGTACATACATGTTATACTGTATAGTCAGAATGATAAAGTATATGCTATATGAGAACAAATTACTTTATATGATAGTTACTGTACAATAAAATGCTTTGTAGAAAATGTGTAAGCAGTCCTCTTCATTCATTCATTACTTACACATAAATTATATTAGTTGAATGCATTGTTTTAATGGGAGTTTATGAGGTGGGGATGGGATATTCTACTTGTAAAAATTGCTCAATAAACTGCTGCTGGACGGTATGGCCTAGTAAGATTTTCTGAGCACACTGTTAGCTCCAGTATTAAAAAAAACAAAAGAAAACAAACCTGAACAACATGTGATCATGTTTTCATACACAAAGATAATATTAATAGATGAGAAATGATATATTGATGTGCATCAATGGTGTAACACAAAGCCACAAAATTACTACAAAATGACTTGAGTCGATGAGCCATTTTCTGATCATGGCCTTGTGATTTGAGTCATTTTAAACATGACTTAGGCCATATTTTCTATGGCATGTGTGAAACTACATTATCTTATACCACATGTGCTCAACTCAAGGCCCCTAGGCCAAATGTGGCCCGTCAGGTCATTTTATGTGGCCCACAACAAGGTATATTAAAATATATGACTGTCTTAAAATGTCAGTTTATCAGGAGATACACAGTTATACACCCATATATTTTTTTACACCTATGGAAATAAATATGCAATATTTGTAACTTGAATAAATACTAAATGCAGAACCAGTTAATGAAAAAGTTTAAAAAAAAAAAAAAAAAGTAGTTACATTTATTTTACATTACATCTGACCTTTTGAGAGCGACCATTTTGCTGATGTGGCCCTCGGTGAAAATGTGTTTGACACCCCTGCCATATACGATATAGCCGCAAATGTGGTCATTTGAATAAAATGACAAAGTCGCCCTCTTGATGAAGGTCAATAGATTATTTGCTTATATCGCATGATTTGTTCAAATGAGGAGGTTGGATTTTGTAACAGATATGGCTGGCCTCACAGAGCGCTGCTTTATGCAAAAAAAAAAAAAAAAAAAAAATGAATCTTTGCAAAAAAAAATCATTATTTATTTTAAGGTTTGACAGTTTAATTTAGATTTAATTTTTGCTCAAAATCACTTGGACCCAAATAGAAGTTTATCTTGCCAACCAGGGTAAAGTAGCCAAAATTTGTACTCAAGTAAGTACCATTATTTACTGCATAATATAACTTAAAAGACTACAAGAAATGACTCAATTAAGAATTAAATTAAATTATAATTGTAAGAGCAAATGTGTGATTTATAATTGAAGTTAATGTAATTGGACAGACCGAACATTTAATAGGCCTAATGCACAAAATCTGATATTTTGAAAGGATAGACACAAACATGAGAAAAACTAAAGCAATGCAAGAAACACAAATGTTCAAATAATTTCTTACATCAAAATAAAGCTTTTTTTACTCACAGTGGGAAGAGAAACCAAAACCTTTACTCAAATAAAAATAAATGAACCTATATTATTATAAGTAAAAGTCAAAGTAACCTAGTTGTCTGAAAAAAAAAAATAAATAAATAAATAATTCAAAAGTTATTAAATGAAATGTAACTGAAAACTACTTACTTCCTCCTACCAATCAATCAATCACAATAGTCAAACAGTGGTTCAGTAAAATAGATGCCTCAAGTATCTCACACTCCACTAGCTGGCTTATTTTGTTGTACCGTTTTGGAGTGGAAGATATCTGCAAATTGTTCCTTGAGGGGAGCAAAACCCATCCGCTGACTGTGCAGGAGTGGGGCCAGTTTTTGGATCACTCCACAATCTCTTATCAGTGCTCCATTCGGGGATTTCAGATGTAATTGTTTGGCACGGCACCGAAACCATTAACAGATTTGAATACCCCCAACGTATTAAACAAGAGAAGCAAGGACTGGCTCACTCTGCAGTGGAGCAGGATGCAGGATGAAGATAGGAAAAAGGGAGACTATTCAACTGTGGATTTTAAGTCCCTGTAATGATGCAATAATGTCTTTTTTACGTTCTCTGATTACAACTAAAACAAACTCTTAACTATAAAGAGCATTTGTTATAGATGATTAAAGATGCATACATGTTACATACACTGTGGCAAATTGGCACAGCATCAGCCGGGGTTGCCAAGTGTAGAATATGTTAATTGGTTTATTTTTTTTTATCTTTATTTGTGGCAAATCCTCAAACTCGTACTCATCAAGCTGCTCTATTTGTGAGAGAAAAGGGCCACCCTGGGAGCAGCACACCAGTAAGGAACACCAACAGTGCCAATATCACATTATATACAACAAAGTCATGCCATTTTTTTTTTTTAAAGCCTGGAGAACTCACGGGGTCAAATTTGGCTGCAGTTAATTGCTGCTACCCAAAATGAACAAACAAACAAACAACACACACAAAAAAAAGTCAAATTTAACTTCAAAAGCTGTGTGGTGTTGGGGCTGATTGAAATTTCTCAATGGGGCATATTTGAGGTCCATTATTCTAATTAGTTGCATCATTTAGTTTATTGTTAAACTTCATATTACAGTGTCCAGCAGACGGCATTTTTGTTTTTGTACTTTTGAAATTCAGTTCTAACATGCAACAAATAAAGCAAAAAAGAACATTGTCTCATGTCTCATTGTATCTGTGTGGTTGACTGATTATTTTCCTAAATATAAAATAGTTTGCATTGACAGTGTTTGTATTCTTTGAAATGATACGCCTGAAGCCCAATGGGTCAAATTTGGCCCTAATCCTAAATTAGGGAATAAAGGGTTAAAATTGAAAAAGTGGATGTCTCAGTGTTCAGTGAACTTATAACAGTAATTTAATGCATTGTTCATAATTTTCCAAAGAAGAAAAGGGTTCTTGGGTTCTCCAGGGTTAAAACGGTGTTTTTGTTGTAAGTGTGATTTTATTACCATGTCTTTTAGGGATTAAAGATTGCAGCTTGTACAGTGCAGAAGACATCAGTTGCTCTTTTGTCCTGAGGGTTGTTACTCACAAACTTCCCCGACACAAGATTTGCTGTTTCTTGAGCAGTCTTCCTGTTATACTGCATCCAGGCTTTTTGAAATTTGTCAAATATTTCTTGTACTTTTACTGCTCGCTGAGCTTAAATTGCCTCTCGGGGATAAATAAACTTTGGTTGACTGATTACATGTATATGATACTCAAATTTCATCTTACAATTTCTTCACCTGGAATCCAAAGTTTCCATGTAGACAAAGAGACACCACCAAGTTACAAAGATCAGGTCTATGGAGAGAATGTTGTTAAAGAGGGGGTATTACACTTCTATGAGTTATTAACCACTAACACATAAGATCACCATGTTACCCTTTACTGTTTTAAAAATGCTATAATCATTGAAAACAATGTAGTAACATAGCAAAAGACAAAGTTTAAATCTGTCAACTGGACAAACTGTTGTAAAAAGAAGACATTTCGCTATTCACCCAAGCCACTTCTTCAGTTCTGGTCAGATCGCTGGTGGCCACTGCCTTATATCTATCTGATATAAGAGAGGGGCTAACCACTCTGGAACTGTAAACATCTATTGTCTCCAGTTTCAGTTCAAACTACCCTATTCAACCCTTAAAGACCCTGCTAATGTTCTCATTGTTCTGGGTCTGAGGATGGCGTTATAGATGGGGGAGAGATTATGTCTCAGGCCCTCATTCCTGTTTAAGAAAGGATCGTCTTTCCTAACAAAAATAGCTTATTTAACTCCCCTCTCAAACCATTTTCCTCACTATCTTCAAAGGAGTGGTTAGTGGCTTTGAGATGATGTACAGCAGACTGGGGTCCAGAGGAGCTCTCACGCTGGTGTTGGTACATCCTCTTCTGGAGTAGCTGTTTAGTTTCTCCAATGTAACGCTCACTGCAGTCCTCACTACACTGAATGGAGTCGTGAAGTAGGTATTAACACGTTTATTAAACTTCAGTTCTCAGAGTGTGTCTTCACTTTCCTCCCCATGCTAAGTCAGTCCCCCTTCCGAGCAGTATTACAACGCAATCCGCATGCCAGATTTATAATGAAATCACTGCACATATGTATATTTATGGAGAATTTTTGTGAAGGAGCATGGGTGACGTAAACTTATGGACAGAGCTTTAGATTTTGTTTTGGCTAGTCCACTTTTATTTGCTCTGGTTATTAACGAAAGTGTTCCAAAGAGCTGGAAAGACATCACAGCTGTAATGCATTTATCCACTGACAGAGCCGGAGGACCAGGGCCAGTTTTGGGATCATTCTACCATCTCAGGTAGTACTCAGTTAGATTTACTTGACATTATACATTATAAAACAGATATTACGACAGTTACAGTTACTCTTTTCCTAAACACTTTGTAGTCCTACTTGAGTAATATTATTCTGAAGTAACTCTTACTTGAGTAAAATTTTTTGCTACTCTACCTCTGCTCCTTTTCCAACAGTCTCGGGTTTTAGATGTAATTGTTTGGCACAGCGTTGGAACCAATGAACAGATTTCGTGAAAGAACAGCGTGACAGAGTGTATATTACAGCAGAAGAGGAGGGACCCGGGTTCATTAGGATTAAACCAGGGACAAAATGAAAGGAGAGATTCCAATCATCCAGGACCCCAGTTGAATTGATATTAGCCATGTTTCACTCTGCTTCAGGTCTGTTGTGTGGAAATGAGTTTAACCTGAGCAGATTGGGTTACAGATGACAACAGGTTTTTAATTAACTGGAGATAAGAAATACAGCAGTGTTTCCTCGGGTCCTGCACATCGTGGGACACAATGGTGGGTGAGTTTTAGTGTTTGAAAGTACAGTATTACTATTAGGGTATTATAAAGAGGGGGCATTACACTTATATTAGACATTGTGGCCTACATATTTAGATCATCATGTTACCTTTTATTGTTTTGAAAATGCTATATTCACTGAAAATGACATATAAAAATTGATGCTCTGAGTCCCCCATCCTTTGCTCTACTGCACATTGCATCAAGTTGGTGAAGTTGTCTTGTGTTGTTCTGTCCTATCAATCATGCAAAAATCATGCATGTAAAATAATTTAACATTAAAACATGAGATAGTTCTGCAATATTAGTGCTTAAATAATGCATAAATGTTGACTATAAACAACATAAATCACAAGAGAATATAGCCTCTAGCCTTTATTCTCTGCATTTCAAAGGCTGAGCTGCTTGGGGCGGTGAAAGCAGCCCATTGGCTCTACTGAAAATCTATTAGACAAATCAGATCCTCATGTGCGTCCAATGCATTTCAGCTGCATTCGTGGGTTTAGAGTTGGCCCATAGTGAATGTATTATTACGGTGCAGCAGCGACTGTAAACACCTTTGAAATGTCCCCAAACCCTCCATGTTCAGCTCCTGAGTCACATGACAAACACAGACTCCAGAGGACACAGGGCCTCATACTTACACCTGGCAGCAAGTGAGAGGAATCTGTGTACAAGAAGAGGTTTGATGAACTTTTACTGTAAGAGGCTGAAGCCATATAATTCACATAAGCCACATAATGACGTCTCAAATGCAGCTTAAGCAACACAAACAGATGTGTAAATGTGTGAAAAACACATATGTTTTACCTCTGGTCCAGTTCTGTTGGTCCAAAACGGATTCATTCAGCCTGTATGAGTCAAAACAAAAGTATATACAGAATTATGTCCCTTGTTTTGTATTGTATTGTATTGTAATGTGTTGATAATGACCTATTCTCTGTTCTGTAGTCATCATATGTTGCAGAATTTGTGGGATTCCTTTCACTCTTGCCTCAGTGAGTGTTTCTTGTTGCAATAATATCTTACTAATTTTTTAATATAACAAAAAACAAACATCTTTTCTGATAATTATATATCACTACTTTTTTAATAATGGGAAATGTGCTACAGCCCCCTAGTATTTACATCACCAGCCACCAGTGTTGTGTTATATCCTGCTTTTGTGTAATAAGAGAAGAGAGCGTGGGAGCATGGGGGCTTGTGGGCTGTGGGCTGAGCATTGGATAAGAACATGCTAACCTTAAGGAGGGTTTGAATAGTGCCCGGGAGAGATCATAAGATTACTCAGACATGCATGGATAACATATACATATATAGCATATGCTTCAGGCATGATTTTGATCAATGTTGCAACACAGTAAAAAGCTCCATAAAGTCAATTTTGCACAATACTCCCACTTTAACTATTCCAATCAACTTTATTTGAATTGCATTTTTTTATAAACAAGAGGTGAACAGAGACAGAGAACAATAAAAACAACAAAAAATGAATTAATGCTCAGTTTAATCTTACTAGAAAGTGCGTGGTGACTGATGATTACAGCACTCCAAGCCAGATGAGATAAAAGTGTGCACGCAGACTTAAAAGATTAAAAAAAGTCTGACGTTTAAATGATAAAAGCCAGAGGCCAGGTTCACTTTGTTGAACAGCGGCACCGAAATTGGTGACAGACAGTTTTTCTTGCTATAATAATTAGCAGTATATACGGAGCTCAACATAGAGATAGGGAGTTCTACATTTTTAAGGTTACAGATGCCACTCCACTATGGCATGGGGTAACTATACACAGAAAAAAAAAAAAAAACATCCATTACTTCACTTCACACCCACGTTGATGTAAATTTAAACAAAAAAACATTTGACTGGTGATGACACCGCTTGAAGCATGGTGTCGGTGTTTGTTTCATGTGGATTGGCCCAGTGATTACAGAACATAGACTGTATTTATAAATGGACATAGCTAACCTGCCAGCCGCTGTGTTCCAAATAGGAAGTGATCAGGAAGCTTCTGGCTCCACTGACTCCAATTCACTTTACACTGAAAAAACTGTCACCCCTCCCTCTGTAACTGAGCGTCGTCATTTTGGTCTTAAATGTTAATATTTACCCTGCTCCACATGATCCTGATGTTTTAATGTTGCTACTTTGTCTTTGATTCAAGATGGGGGCGACAGTGGCTCGGTGGTTAGGTCATTGGTGTAGATTGGCAGGCCGTTGCCCTAGAATAACTGAATAATACAAAGTTAAGTGACTTTGAGCATGGGTGAAATAATGAGAGCTGTCACACAAGTGAATTTCTCCACTGTGTCATGATTTCAGGTCCATCTTAACATGGCATTACCGTATGTGAACTCCCCTAGTGAGGCTGGAGTGGTCAAAACAACAACAACCCCACTGAGCAGGAGCTGGGAGAGCAGGCTGCAGTGTCTCGGGCCAGCACAGATTAGACCGGTCACATGTCCAGTCTGACCCATGGCTGTAAATGGAAGAGTGAGCGTTGGAACACCTAAACTCAGCCATTTAGACTTAATGACAGTGGGCGAGCAGGTGGAGCCAGGGAGAATACAAAGCTCTGAGAAAGTCTTCAGCACAGCACCTGTCTGGGGATAATTGACTACTTTACTGATTTTTATTCTTTTTTTCAATGAAGTAGCATTTGTTTTTCTCAAGTACAAATGTATTGTTAAAGGGCCTATATTGTACTATTTCTGATCTGTGTTATAATATTGTTTCCTCATCACAAACATACCCGGAGTGGTGTTTTGCTTCATTCACATAGGTTTAACACACAAATCCTGCCTATTTATCCTGTGTTCTTTTCTCAAACTGAAAACACTATGCTCCTCCTTGTGATGTCATTAAGTGTTAACTGTTTTTTAACTCCATACACCTTTAGTAGAATCAGTTTGGTCGTTTCTGCACTGGATTTGTCTGAAGTGACAAGGTGAAAAGGAGCATTTTGCGCTTTGGGGATGCAGACAGCCTATAAATCCAGGATTACTCAAATATGTGAGAGTGAAACACAACTCCAGGCATGCATGGAAAGTGAGGAATCAGTTTGGACCAACTTGGTTTTTAAGACAGTAAAAATCAGGCACTACGCCTTATGCAAATTGTCAATAAAAATCATGTAAATGTCATCCATAAGAGAGAGAGAGAGGCAGAAGAGAGGAAGAGACAGAGAAAAAGAGGAAGAGAGGAGAGAGAGAGAGAGAGTGGGAGAGGGGGGAAGAGAAAGAGAGAGAAAGAGAGAGTGCAAGAGAGAGAGAGAGAGAGAGAGAGAGAAAGAGAGCTAGAGAGAGAGAGAAAGAAAGAGGAAGAGTGGAAGAGAGAGAGGCAGAAGGGAGGAAGAGAGAGAGAAAAAGAGGAAGAAAGAGAGAGAAAGAGAGAAAGGGGGGGAAAGAGAGAGAGAGAAAGAGGAAGAGAGACAGAGCTAGAGAGAGAGAGAGGAAGAGTGGAAGAGAGAGAGAGAGGCAGAAGAAGAGAAGAGAGAGAGAGAAAAAGACAGAGAGGAGAAAAAGACAGAGAGGGAGAGGGGGGGAGAAAGAAAGCGAAAGAGAGAGAGAGAGAGTGAGAGAGAGAAAAGACAGCGAGAGAGAGATGAAGAGAGAAAGAGGAAGACAGGAAAAGAGAGTGAGTGAGAGAGAGAGAGAGAGAGAGAGAGAGAGAGCGCAAGAGAGAGAAAAAGAGAGAGAGATCTGGTTAGTGAGCCCTTTTGAACCCCATAATGGAGCCCTTGTGCTATAACCCTTGATTTACTCAACCGACTACGAGCTAACTTTAGTAGTCGGTGGTGTACAATAGTACAGTTTGAAGTTCTGTTTTTTGTTTTTGTAAATTAGAATTAACTAATTTATGAGAAAAAAAAAGTTGGGTACTCAGCATTTATGATCCATTTTGTATTACCACAAACAGAACTTAAAACACAACTCATTTATGCACTGTTACAAAATTAGCTAGTTTGCACTTAATAAATGAGTTAGTCCAAATCTCCTTCTATTATGCTCTCCTATTTTGAAGTGTTTACTGCTGGCTCATGCAAAACAATCAGAACAATCACTCCAAAATATAGTGCGTCGCTGAATAGTGTCCCTGTGGAAATGCGTGACAAGTGTGAACTTTAGTTCAACTGTGCTAAAGATTGCCCCAGTAGATTTTATAATGAGAATAAAGATTGAAACAGTACACATGTGGACTGAACCGAAACGATTATCTACACCCACGTGTACCATTATGCCCAGTAGATGGATCTGATTTGCAGTGGAATCAGGCATGGCATCTTATACATATGTCAGTCACCCAAGACTGAATGTAACATCACCAGTATGCAGGGGGATGTTTACCTCTGTCAGTCATGGCCCGTGGCTCAGAGCAGATAAGAGCAGCTCTGATTGGTCAGACACTTTGATGTTCACACACTGGTTATGGTGAACACATGCCTCTGCATCTGTATCAGTGCCACAGTGTGGACCTGTCACACACACACGTGCATGAGCACACACACACGCACACACACACGCACACATTCACCACAGGGAGGTGACCTTGGAGCACATGTGTGAGCTGACATTTCATGGATGACTTACCGACACAGATGCTTCTTACCTGAGGATAAGCCCATGGAGCTGTACGTGCAGATGGGCCTCTCTCAGATGGAACACACTAGTTTCTACATTAACATGAAGAGTCCAGGAGGGAAATTGAATAGTGATAACAGTTATTGCTCCAATTTGCTATTTTGACAGCACTGCCACTTTCCAGGTTTTACACAGTTATTGACTTATCATCCGCATATTTCTTCATTACCATTGACAATGAGACACAAGAGTTATTTGGATTCCAATTTCAAAATGAGACTTTTTTTCTTGACTAAGCTGAGTCAAGTTTTTGTAAACTCTGCAGCCTATTTTTGCAGCATTATAAAATGGCATTTGTTTCACCTCACTCTCCCTGGGTCCTCTGTGTTAATACAGTATTTTGACAACCTTCTCATTGCCCCGCCCAAAGAGAACAACTGCCTCAAAGACTCCATTACACTTTTGTTACATCTGGTGGCTGGAGGACATAAGGTATCACTCGCCGAAATGCAATTTTGGCAAGCAGCTGTCAACTGGGCTATGTCCTGAAAGAGAGGTGCTGTTTTTTTGTCTACAGACAGAGTGACAAAAATCATGGACTTGAAATTAACTAATACAAACTGATGGGTTTTTTGGCACTGGTTAATTACTCTTGTCCATGGCTTCCCAGTTATGCCTTATATGATACTGTTCTACCCAAGGCTACATTGTAAGAGAAAAGAGAGACTGTTTTGGGCTGATGAAATGAAACACGCATTTCATCACATCAAATACCTTCTTTGTAGTGCTCCTGGCCTTGATTACACAATTACTTTTCATCTTTATGTTTCAAATGATGGGTTGGGAGTAGGGATGGGATGATATAAAATTTTGACTCATGATTATCGTGACCAAAATAAATCATGATTGACGATATTATTGCCATCAATTATTAATTTGTAAACGTTCTGACGGCCCGGGCCTACTTTACAACTCTACAGGAATGTACATGTACTTCTGTGTCACCCACGCAAACAATCTACTCATCAAATGAAAGTTACAGCTCCTCTTTTCATTTATGCAAACCATTTTCACCTGGAATCACCACAGTGCTGACAGGAAAGCAGTTTTTACAGAAAAGCCAAAAATGTGGATTTGGACTTCACTCACCTTTGAGGCTCTGATTCTGTCAAACATCAACATATTCCACAAAGTTGGTCTCATTCGTTCCTACAGGTCCAGAGAATATAATCCACTGAAGAAATCATGTCCACAAAATAAGCTCCTCCATGTCCAATCTGCTGCAGGAAAGTATTCCACACGCGAAATCTGCTCCGTCACTTTTTGGCATTTCTTTGGTCGATTTCAGACATAATAAACTTAAGACAGCGCCGACTTTGGCCGTGTCTCAATTCACCAAAAATTCACCAAAGTGCCCTTAAGTCGCATTTAAGTCAGGCGGTATTTCGACCTGTACTTCGAACAGTACATGGATCAGTGCATGTGACGAATTGGGACACGGCCTTTGTTTCTCAGAGATAAACACACGTGTTAGCTTCTGATTGACACCAGTGTTGTCCAATAAGGTGGAGGTTGTGTGTCACTGGAGCCGCAAACAGTGAATCAGTGCTACATGCGTCTGAAAGTTTACACCCCACTCTCCCCCGTGTAGAATCAACCAATCACATCACACACGTTTAGTGATGTTTTCTCCTTACAGCCAATGAGCAGCGGAGCACGTGTGTGACATGCCGAGATTTTCCGTAAACAGACTTTACCGAGTAAACGAAGCGTGTTAATGTGGCACATTCTAGGCGCTGTTGTTTTGCCTCTAAACTTGATGAAACGGAAAAAAAACAAAGGAAGTACGCGATCGAGGACACTGTGGATGTTTGTACAAGTTAAACTAGAGACGTCTCTGACCCGGAGCGGTTCGTGTCAGAGTGAAGATGACTGTGGACTCAGGAGGAGAGGAGCTTATGTCTGGATGGATCGGATGCTGTTCTCGATCGGTGAGCGTGGTTTATTCTGCTATTGACATGATTGTAGGTAAACATATATCATGTCTGTGTCTGTAAAATGCTGTAGCTAATACGACACACAACACAATCTACATTCAATAGTTTATGTCACTGACGATGAATATTTTCAGCTGAAGTTTGCCAAACAATGCAGGATGTTTGTCTCGTAAATGCGCGTGCAAGATGCTCGTGTTTTGCCCTCAGACCCGCAACTTTTTTTCGCCACCAGACTCTGCCACTAGAACAGGCACAGACAAGTGTCATAGCTGTGACAGAGCGCCCCCTTGTGAGCAAACACCAAAACTAGCATCTAAACGTTGCATTGAAACGTGAGTCAGTCTGGTGCCGTAAAGACGATTATAATCGTGCACGATAATCACGATTATGAAAAATTGCCACGAACGATTTATAGTGGACCGTTTTTTTTTTTCCGCGCAATTAACGATATTATCGTATATCGTCCCATCCCTAGTTGGGAGTTTATGTGTGCTCGCATAGGGTAGGAATGCAACTAGTAGCAGACTATTCTAAGTCTTGGCTCTCATTATTCAAGGACCGGTGCCTTGTTTAAGGGCGGAGGCGGTTGCTGCCATTATGGTGGAAAAATCTTAAACCATTGTGTTACGTCATTCTTTGGTGTAGCATACAACACACATGATTTCAGTCATCTTGAACAATATTAGTACCCAGCATATGATAAGTCAAAGAAGAATTATGAACATATCCTAACACGTACTCAGAATCTCAACATTTTCATTGCTTCACGTAATAATCTGGCACGTTTTATCAGTAGGTTCTGCTGCATGGCCCAGGGTATGAACCCGAGGAAGACTGTTTAAAACTTATATCAGGAGCTACAAGCATTAGAATGGATTTACACCAAACTCCATTAACTCACATTGATTTGATACGTTTTTGTGATGGATCAGCAATGAGAAGTGATGATCAAACTGTGTTAGCAGGATATGCAGTTGTAGATGATCAAAAAACCTGCACTGAAGCATATTGTTTGCCAGATAAGTCTGCCCAAGCTGCAGAATTAGTGGCTTTGAGAGGAGCATGAACTATAGCTGAAAACAAATGAGCCATTTACACAGATTATAAATATACATTTTCTGTGGCGCGTGATTTTGGGAACATTTGGGAAAACCAGAGGTTTTATGACAGCTGCAGGAAAAGAGATACAACATGCACAGCATATAAAAAGATCTCTTAGCTGCTGTGATGCTCTCTTCTGAGATTACAATAGTTAAATGTGTAGGTCACGGAAAAAAGGATAACCCTGAAACTATGTAGAATAACTTTGTAGATAGTTGCACCAAAAAGGCTGTTCTTAGCTGCTCGTTTCCGCCATGGCTACAGGAATCTTATTTACAAAATTCTACACAATTTCACTCAATCCCCCTTTTTCAATTAAAGATTTGTTGGCAATTCAAGAAAAGGCTTTGGAAACCGAATGGAAGAGTTGGGAAAAGAAAGGGTTATAGGGACACTGATGGAATGTGGAAAAGCACAGATTTCAGTAGCACTTCCTAAAATTGCCTTTTATCCATTGATTGCACATGTACACAGTATCACACATGCAAATTATCAAGTGATCACAACATATATTGCCAAATGTTTTTTTTTACAGAAGGATTAGAAAAACATGTGATGTGATATATTCAGCAATGCATTGTATGTGGCCACTGTAATCCAGCAGTAAATCCAGCTAGACATGAGCACCTTCCAATGCCGGAAGGACCTCTGCAACTACAAGTTTATTTCACACATATGCCAAGGTGTAGAGGGTATTCTTACTCGATAGTCACAGTGGACCATTTCTTTAGATGGCCTGAGGCATTTCCTACCAGAAAGGAAAATACACAAACTGTTGTTAAGTGCCCGATGGAAGATATTATAACTCGTTTTGGTGTACCTATGTTCATTGATTCTGATAACGGGATCCTTTCACGTCACAAGTAACAAAAGTATTGGCAACAGCAGTGGGCATCAAGCGGCAATTTCATGTGCCATGGAAACCACCCTCAAGTGAGATGGTACAAAGTCTTACGAAAACGATAAAAAAAAATAAAATTTGTAAAATTCACATGTTTCAACGAAGGGCATGATTAGATGCATTACCTCTGACACAATTGTTTATCAGAGTAATGTCCTGCAAAGCAACTGGGTTATCTCCGTATGGCATGTATGTCTAATTGCCTAGACCAATTCAACACTGGATCCCAAAAATTTTTAAGAATTGCAACAACAATGTGTTCACAATGCATTCACATTTATTGCTCAGTATCTCCAGCAGGTCCCTGATGCTAGTCTGTTTTTTTCTGAAAAGATTACTAATCCTTCTCAACCTGGAGATTTGGTTATTGGACTGGAGTTTGAAGCTGACCGCAGCTGAACCATGATATGGGGAGCCTGTGGAGTTGTTGCTGGTTGCAAGAACCGCAGTAAAGGTTACAGGAATCACGGGGTGAAGACACAATGACACCTGACTTACCATCATAACTTCTCCATCACAAAGTCCTATTTTTTCTGTTAGACATACCATAGGCATGCTACTAGTCACACATATATATACACACATATATATATACATATATATATATATATATACACACACACACACACATATATATATATATATATATATGTAGACTGATGAAATAGAATTTGACTGTTACAGTTAAAGACAGCTCCAAATCAGTAGCTTGTGTCTAGTAATATTATATGTCAAAGTAAATTTGGAAGATTTGATTGAGGCAACCATAAGTGCACAGGCTGAACCCAGCACTGCTGGTCAAAGTGTTTTCTGTTTGAGAGAAGAACACAACCTAAATATACAGGGTTTGTGTGTTAAAGATGTGTGAATGAAACAAAACTCTCCAGGCAGAATAGGTTCAAAAGGTGAGGAAACAACATTATAACATAGATCAGAAAATAGCGTAATATGGGCCCTTTAATGTAAACATGGTAAAAGCTGAAATTTTATATTTAATGGTAGACATCCAAACCTTTTATGTTCCAGACTGCACATGTCATTGTGCTTTGATTCACCTGTTATTGAAATTCCACAGTGAATTTTTAGTGCATCTTGTACTTATAATTTCATTAAAAATTAACTATTTGTGAGTTTCACTTTTGTGCTTGGTGTCTCCTTTTAGCCTTAAAGTTACATTTACCATACTGGGAAAAACTTGAAGTGCTTAAGTGACCACAACTAATATAATGTTGGTTTACAATACCAAAATTGACAAAGTAACCCAAATGGAAATAATATTGTTACTTACTCAAATATATTATGTAACATTACTAATGTTTTAAGAGTAAGTACTTGTTAGTTTTGAGAATTTAAGTGAGCCTTGTGTCTTAGTAATGCTACTTAATCTATTGTACCTATGTTACTAAGGTCAATTAGGGCACTGTCTTTTCCTGAGTTTTTCTAAGCAAACAATACTAATCAGAGTTGGTCATCGGGACACTGTTTTTCTAGACGTTTCTGGGATTTATCCTACACAGAGTTAACGTACAGAGTTAAAGTACCGCCCCAAAGGGAGGAGTTTTAGAGGAAAATTACCCTACCCTTGTTTACTGGCTAACGTGATTATGGGTGATTATGACTCTAGTATGTAATGACTCACCTTCAGCATAGTTAAGTATCAAACCATTTACTTGGCTTGTTGAGGTTTTATTTGCACATTGTGACAAAATAATCCCGTGTGTGTGCCTGCGTGAGAGAGAGATCGTTTATGTGTTATGAGCTGCTGCTTCCTCATGACAAGACATTCAATGTCAGTGTGTATTTTGATGCTGGTTATCTGTAAAATAAAGTCACAACACAAGGAAAGGATGCTAATTAATGCTTATTAGTATTTAATGACAGAATGAAGCTGGTGCTTCACTGTTTGCCTGCTGGAAAAGTCAGGTCAATCAGGTCCTCCTCATGAGCTCTCAGAGGGGACACAGCGGGACTCTGGTAACTGGGGCCTTCTCGTTTTGCACAACAAAGTTATCTTAATTATATCCCAGGCTCTATTTCCTAAACGCGTAGAGGAGACAGGGGGACATGGTTAGGCTGCTGACCCTGGCGAGTCTGGCAACCCTGGGGAGCCTGGTGGCCCTGGGGAGCCTGACGGCCCTGGCAAGCCTGACAACATTGGACGTTTCTTTCTAATCCCCTTGAGGAGCGGCGAACCTTGAGGGGTTTAGGGAGCCTGGTGGCCCCTGGGGGATTGTTGTCCTTTGGGAGCTTGGTGGTCTTGGGGAGCCTGGTGGCTCTGGGGACTCTTGGAGCCCTCATGAATCTGGTGAGCCCGGCAACACTGAGGGGGCTGGTGGCCTGGTCGCACAAGGGAGTCTGGTGGGCCTCTGAGGGCCCTGGTGACATTGACAACCCTGGTGGCATTGGCGAGCTCCTTTTGTGAGCAGAGCTCACAGTGTCTCTGGGTCTCTTTCTCGCCTCCTTGGGAACCTCATAGCCCTGTGGAACTTGGTGTGACTGGGGAGCTTTGTGAGACTGATTAGCCTGGTGGCCCTGGTTAGCCTGGTGGCCACAGTGAGCCTGGCAACCCTGTGGAGCCTAGTGGCCCTGTAGAGCCTGGTGGCCCTGCTGGGTGCAGGCCTTGGGGCTCGTCTCAGGGCTGGAGCTCTTGCTCCTATGGCAAGCAAAGTGTCTCTGGGCCTCTTTCTGGCATCCTTGAGGACTTCAAAGCCCTTGGTGCAGCTGGTGACCCTGGGGAGCCTGATGGCCCTTGGGAGCCTGGTAGCCCTGGGGATTCTGTTTTATATGTAAACAAAATTATATATTTCCAAAATTTGTTAGAATTTAGCATTTGAGTTGAAGTGAGTTAATATTCGTAAAGGGTATTTTACTTTGGGGTACTATGGGGTATTAACATATTTAGATCACCATTTTTTGTTCGGAGAGGCCAGTGAGCAGGCCGTTACAGTAGTCTAACCTACTGGAGACAAATGCATGGATAAATCTCTCCAAGTCTGGTTTTGACAGTATATGTTTGTTTTTTTCCAATATTTTTTAGGTGGTAAAAAGCTGCATATGTTATTGATTTGATGTGGCTGTTAAAGTTCAAGTCCGAGTCGATTATTACCCCTAGATTTCTAGCCTGATTTGAAGGATTTAGAGAGAGAGACTGGAGGTGACTGCTGACACTTTCTCT
The DNA here is from genome assembly GCA_019594935.1 of Periophthalmus modestus. Classification (NCBI taxonomy): domain Eukaryota; kingdom Metazoa; phylum Chordata; class Actinopteri; order Gobiiformes; family Gobiidae; genus Periophthalmus; species Periophthalmus modestus. The sequence continues at coordinate 18,022,386 of JAIEZT010001214.1, forward strand.
ATATTTCTGTGGACCAAAGAGTATGACTTCGGTCTTGTCTGAGTTTAGCTGGAGAAAGTTGTTTTGCATCCACACACTGATCTGTTGGTGCAGTGGCAGAGTGAATCCACGGGTCCATATTCACCTGCTGCCAGTGAAACATAGATCTGAGTGTTATTTGCATAGTTGTGGTATTATTGCTGCGTATTAATTGGCCTAACAGCAGCATATAGAGATTGAACTTCAGGGGTCCCAGGATTGACCCCTGGGGTACCCCACAGGTCAGGGATATTTTATCTGAGACACATTTTTTATTAGTGTATCATAACATGATAGGCTAATAAAATATATGACGTCATCTTTACTTTGTTAACTCAATGTTTTATTCTGTCAGAAAAATACTTTCCTTGTGCATAAATTGTCTCATTTTGGATAGACTTTAGATGTCACTGACATAGGTAGAAGGATTCCAATTTAGAACTCACCGATACTTCCTGTATTTTTGTACTTTTCTTATCAACTTTTTCTGCAAACTACCATTATGACGTGATAAATATTTACCACAGGTGTTATCCCAACAAACCAACTATTACTTACATAAAAACATATCATATACACTTTAAAGCTCACCAATGTCGACTTTACATAAATACGTGACCTTTTAAAACTTGTATCATGCTGCGGTAAGTACAGAGCAGAGCCCAGTGGGAGCAACCAGGAGAGTTGAACAGATTATACCAGGAGTGGGAGCCTGGAGGAGAATTTTAAAAAGTCCATTATCTCAAACTGGTCTGATTTAATAAAGCGGCAAAGGACACTGGAAACACCTGACATTAATGAAAGATTCACCTCGATGATGTGGCTTCAGAATCCTCCTGCACTTCCTCCAGGATATGCTCAGAATAATTCTAACATAAATGATTGTAAGGCAGGCCAGATCTCTGCTGATTCAGCCTCGGACACACATTTTATTACTGTGTCAGATTCATTCATTCTATAGCTCTGTAATGGTTAATTGCGATAGCGGTAGGGACAAAGAATGCTAATGTGTAAATGAATCTTAATGTCTCAATGTCTCGGAGCTCAGAGGAAATTGAGAGGTGATGGTTGAATAAGCCACATCTGCACATCAGGCCCACCTCCTTCCTTGAAGATGTAGATCCTTACTGTGAGCGGTAGTGATGCCTCCTGCTTGTCTCCATGGAGATAGAAATGTTTCAGGCAAAGAAGTTAACATGTTCATGGATAAAAGCAGGAGACGGAGCCTTCAATAGTTAGATAGTGTATTATTTTTTTCTTCCAGGTGTTTAGCTTAGTTTGGGGATTGGCTATTTCACATGTGCGCTGCTCGTTTTGTGTGAAGTAATTTGGTTGGCTGAGCCTGTGTAGGCTTTTCACCACACGCCATTTGTGTGGTGTGCATGAATGAAAAGTGTATGTTGCAGGTGCAAATGCTTAAAAGTGCACTTTATACATTTCCTGAGGTGGGTTCCCAACTTTCTTGTCTTCTTGGAGATGCTATTCCTTTTCCTGAAATGCTTGTCTCTATGGAGACACCACTCCACATTACACATCCATTTTCACCTGTAATTGAAAAAAAGCGAGCTATATATCAGTTTTATGCCACACGGTGGAACATTCCAGTCAAAGCTCCATTACCCACATGTGTAGCTCAGCTGCATATGTCCAGTAGACCAGCATATAAAGTGACTACACAATGTGAACCTACAAGAAGAATAATGGTGATGTGATGCCGAAGAAGAATGGGCTCTGACAAATGATAAGTCTGTCCTCCCTCGTGCCAAGGTCTCTCCAGAGCTCGCATCAGAGAAGAGATTACCATCCCAACCTTGTTTTTGTGTGAAGACTTTTAAGTGGGGCTTACAGAAAATTCTACATTATTTAAACCTGTAAACATTTAGACATCTTGTCTTTGTAAATGAATGTGGATTCATTTGGGATTAAAGATGATGTACCTTGTTTGTGGTACCAATTTCTTCTTAGAATATGCACTCTTATTCTGATCTTTAACTTGTCATCTGGTTCATGCAGATAGATAAATTAAATGCTATACTTTGAACCACTCTTTGCAAAGCAGTAACATCTTCATGGAGACAAGCTCCCACCAGAAAAGTTACATACTGTACCTTCAAGAAATACCAAATTGTTCTTCTTCTTGAGTAATATTGCTTTGAAGTATCTTTACTCTTGGTTATAATTTGTGACTACTCTACCCACCTCTGGCCCCCTTCCATCTATACATACACATACCTTCAGATCCTACTACTACTACTACTACTACTAGTGTAGTCATGGTACTAAAATTTCAAACTTGTGTTATAGACTCAATACTCGACACTCAATATCGATTCCAAAACCACAGTGACTCTATGTTTATGCATTAGACAGTGATTTTCAACATTAAATTGTAGCACTTTCTTTTATATTCCCATGTGGCCTTATATCTGTGTATTCCCTCAGTCGTCCAGGTAGGTTTCATAGTGGTCCATGGGTGTATACTAGTCTATGTGGTCTTACACTCCTGATACAGCTCAAGGTCATTCTAAATCAATTCATGAAAGGTTTATTTCTGTCCCGTGAATGTGACTTTTTAGTATCGATACCTGCTCAAATGAGTATCAGGTTTCTATACTAGTTTTAGTATCGGTTAGTATCTGATTGCGATACTGTAACTACTTCTATTAACACACTCTATATTACACTGTAGAGTGCCGTAAACACAACATAGCCTGTGCAGGACTGCTGAAAATCGCACAAATAAACAAAACACAGCTCCGTTTTGATTAGATGACAGCATAAGCACTTGGTTAAAACCTGAAAGCTATCCAATTAGCATATTTTATCTGTGCTTTTCAGTTTGGGATTTCTGTCAGCTCCTCTTAACTGTCTCTTCCTCAGTAAAATCTGCTGCGAGCTGTCCAAAGTTGTTTGAAGAAAAATCCCAACCCCACATGTCGACAGCTCGCCTGCAGAGACAGTTTGAACTTCTGCCATCATATTCTATGAGCGCAATTAACAGGCAGTACCCGCAGTGCCATAGAAACATGTACACTCAAGTTTGGGGTTTGGGCTTGCAGTGAAGGGAGGTCAGAGAACATATTATTTTGCCGCTCTTATCATTTCTGTTTGGAAGCACAACAGTTTAGGGATCTCCTTATTCAAATTAATGAACAGTGTGATTACATTAAAGTGCCTGAACCCAAATGCTTTCCATGGCAAAATCTGCGTTGCCCCAGTACAGACATTGTATAAGCAGCTCTTGAGGTCCAAATAAGTCTGCTGTGTGCTGTCTGCATCTAATTATAAAGGGAATTAGGACGTGCGTGTTAGCATGCTAGTTGTTGTCAGCATTACCATGGTAGCAAAACTTCGTTCTGTCCTCTGCAAGTTGTGAAAAGCGCTTATTAACTCATCAAGGTGAATAATTTGGATGCTCATAATACTTGAGGTACAGTAATTGAGGATCAACTTTAGACTACTGCAAAACAAGACATTCTCTTTTTTTTTTTTTTAAATAGGGATTTTTTTTAGGTGAAGTCTCTTACCAAAGGACACAACAACAGTATGACCTGATAGAAGGTTCAAACTGCTGGCCTTTAGGTTGGTGGACTGAATTCTGTAACCTTGACCAAGACTACTCAAGTAAAAAAAGTAGTACAAAATATTATATTCTTTACACATCTGAAGTAGCTTGAATTGTTAGGGTTAAACACACTCATAAGGAATACACTCGTATTACACATTTTCATCATGCATAGTACTGTTACTGCATTACCATTGCATTACTTTCAAATGTACTACAGAAATTCAACTTTAGTTTCCTTTGACCAAATGCACTCAATATACTGCAAACACATTGTTTATGAACGCACTTTTAGATAAACCATACTAACTGGCACATAGAATCAATCAGTTATAGAGATATCATTGCTGTGTAATAATAAACCTACATCAAAACAGTTAGAATTGTACTTTACAACGATACTTACAATTATCCCCACAAAACAGTTATTTGTGCTTTAGAACATTTTAAGCGTGGCTAATGATATATCGTCAGTGCACTTAGTGTGTAAATAGCACACCAAAAAAAACACACAAGTACACTTGACAAGTACACTTCACAAGCTGACTAGACTTCAAATCAGTGCACATTAATATGATTTTAAGGTGCTTGAAAGTACTCTTGGAGTACATTGTGGTAGCATTTGAAGTGTATTTGGAACATATTTGTAGTGCCTTATAAAACATATTTAAGTACTGTTAAAGTGTGCCTAGAATGCATTGTAAAGATAATTCAAATCATCACCAGGAAATACATTTAAGTGTACCTCAGTGGTACTTTATGGTGGACAAAATTAGCACAGTTAAGTGTGATTATGTGTACTGTAGTGCGTTTCAAGTGTGGCTAATGATATATTTTTTAGCACACCAAAAATAGCAAGCATACTGTAAGTATGCTGATCTCAAGTACTAAGTGTACTTTGATTTAATACACTTTAGTAGCACTTGAGTAATACTTTTTACATTTACTTTTACTTGGATACCTCAAGATGTGGAGCTGTGTCCCTGGGGGCAACACTGTGGGACTTACTGCTCCTGACAGATGGCCCCAGTGAGATTAAAGGATGGGTCAATAAAGTGTACCTTAACCTTAACTTTGAGAAAATATTGCATTAAAGTACTATGAGCTTTCATTTGGGGCAGACTGACGGAAGCGAGGCTGCCAGTTTGCGCCATCAGCCCCTCTGACCACCACCGATCATTCACACACACTTTTTAGATTTGTTGTAGCTTCTCCTCATCCTGAGGTCTTGTGCTTGCTCCACAAGGCTAACACTCATGTGTGTTCAGTCTGATGGAAATGTATGTATCCCTGTTTCTGTGTAAACTGATGAGGCTTCGTGACCAAACTTCACACAATAGCCCAGTAACCTAGCAACACCTGACTGCAAATACATACGTCTCCTTTGCCTGATACTTCAAACAGACACATCCTCAAAACACGTCAAAAAGAATAAGAATGTAACAATTCAAGCCCGTTCTCGCTTCCATGGTATAAATAGAGGCACATACATGGGCCTTTTTCAGTGAGTTGGAATTCATACTTTTTATTGTTTGTTGCCATATCAAAACAAATATGTCTGGTTACAAGAACAAAAAATATCACTTGGGACTGAAAACTTTTTTCTGAAAAAAATCTGCTGAATCAATAAGTGAAGCTCATTTGATTTGCTCAAAATGATGGGTGACCAAAGAGCTCCTTTGTTTCACATGCATCAATGAAATAAACAAATCTGATTGCATGGGCTTGATTCTGGCTTGAGGTGTGACGAAGGGAGTGGTGACTGATAGCCCTCTGTATATAAAATATAGAGATATCATTCTGGACTTGCCAGGTAACATATATATATATTTTTACTAAGTGTGTTTTTAGGGCTCAAAAATACCTTAAAAATAAAGCATCTTTATGGTGAGCTGGCTCGTTTCTTCACAGATCTGACTTTATACCCTCTCCCAAACAATAATTTGACTTGAATTAACAATGGTGCTGAAATGTGGAGCGTATACACCTACTGCATGCATCCATGGAAATGTTATTGCTTTACCTGTAATGTTTCTCAGTATGTCATTATATATTTTCATCTTATATCTATTCAATTACAAGTGTTTTTTATCGCAAAGAAAAATATTTAAAAACATGCTTCTCACTGTGAACGGCCTCATCTGTCCACTGATCTGACCTGTACCTTAGCCTGGAGGAATCACCTGCTCTTGTCAGACAGATAACTTTAACGCCAGAACATTCCCATTTTCTCCATAGAAACAAGAAGCTTCCCCGCTACCATAAAAGTAAAAAAAAAAAAAAAAATGTTTAAATGGGACACAACAGCATGTGCTCAGGCAGAAATCAAACCAGCAACCCTCAGGCTCATATGACAAATGTTGGCAAGGAGGTGGAGGTTTGTGGAGAAGTGTCAGTGTTGATGGAGTGAGTCTAATCCCATTGCATTAGTAGTGGCACTTTGGTGCACAGCTGTTCTCTGCTGATTAATACAGCGACCACAGGAACAGTGGGACACACCTGAGGCTCTAATGAAGATTCATCACTGAACGCTGACACTGGGGCTTCTACTGAGCATTTGTAGGCCAACGTTAGATAGATGGCTTCTGTGGCTTACTACTACTGTGGGTGGAATGAGAATACAATAATACACGTGTAAAGCATCTTCTAACAATGTGCTGTGCAAGACTTAGCTAGGTAGTACTCAGTTACATTTACTTGAGTAAGTGTAAGCTCACTGTCTTGAGAAGCGAAACACCAAATTATAATCTGAGAAATGGGACGTCATGTATAATGGTTTTGTTACTAAGAATACATCAGCATTATAATTGTTATCAGTAAAAGCTATAAGCTGCAAACCCTTTTCTCAATGAACTAGTCAAAAAGCATCTGTTGCAATGAATAAATCGCACAATGAAACATTTCTCCAAAACGTAGATAACATAATTAAACTTAGCAAAAAAACCCAAAAAAACAACCCTTTGTTTTAGTTCCTAGTTATCAAGTACAATGTTGTTAGGTAATGTCATAGCGACTGATGGGGGGGGCCAAAGATTCAGAACTTTGGTGAGGAACAGGGAATATAATAGAAATGAAAGTAGATGGATCAGACAGTTGAGAGCGGGGTCAGAGATGAGGTAGCCTGTGCCGGTCGAGGTGAACTGGGTCGGAAGGTGTGAGGCTTGTACCGCTTGTGGAGAGCTGGGTCGGAGGCAGAGGAGCTGAGCGGGTCCAGGGAGAGCGATCTGTTGAGAAACAGCAAACGTCCAAATGAGTGCAGGGTAAAAATGCGAAACATGAGACCGAGCCAAGCAGAGCCGTACCACTGAGGATACACGGGCGATCTGACGCTGAGTGACAGGTCCACGGTGCCTTTGTCCTCCTTGTCCTTAGCTAAGACACTTCACACCCGCAGTAAATGGATGAAGTATGAACGTGGAGTGTACGTGAAAGAAGAGTGGTGGTTGGAAGATTGGCAGCCTCGCTTTCATTAATCTGTGGCTACAGTAGCTTCTTACCATCACCGAGTATGGAGTAAATGAATAATGCCTACAGTGTACAGCTTTGAGAGGCAAGCCTGTAAAGCACAGTACACGTATATTGTAACAAACAGTAAACACATAACAATATTATCTGGATTTGTGTTCTTAGGTCTAGATCTTTTCTAAACCTTTTGAGTGGTTTTCAGGTTAAAAACTGGTGTGCTCCAAGAACAAGAATGAGATAAATAGTCAAAGAGATTCATTATCTGTTTGCGAGTCAATCTGATGTTGCGGTGATGGGGCTAGTTATGGGAAAAGGAGCCGGGGCAGAGACGATGAGGCCTGGTGCAGTGTGAACAGCAGTGGGATTAGCAGGATTATAAGAGACTTTTCATTGAAGACAGGATTTATTAGATGTCAAACACCAAAGGACTGACGGATTTGGGAGATGACTTGAGTTAACCTCTGTCAGACATGTGACAACAGCCTCTTTGTATAGATGGAGAAATTCAAATGGACTTTGACGATCCTTGGATAAGCATTAGCTCTGTGTCCCACTCCCAATGCCATGGACGGTTTGCTAGATTTCTTTGAGTTTTCTTTGAGATTATCATGGCCTCTACAAATTCCCTCCAGACAAAAGTTCGTGTCACTGGGCTGCAATTAAACACAAGTTTCTAAAGAAGTACTGGGCAGGGCACTGTAGCTAACTAGCAGGCACTCACACCTCACAGCAAGAAGGGGAGCTCTGGCCTTTCTGTGTGGAGTTTGTGTGAGAGGGTTATGGCTGTATGTTTGAAAATGGGGGACTATGAATGGAACCGAAAGTTATTGTAAAGGTGATTAATGGTTGAGTGAGAGCACAATTTACTGTTAACAGGGATGGTTCCAGAATAAAAATGTATTACAAAAATGCTGGTTAAAAACAATGCTAAATATGTCAACAAATGACTACATGTCCATGAATAAAATGATAATACTCAATAAAAACTATGCGGGCTAAGTGCAGTGTAGTGAATCTCTCTGGCAAATGAGCACTCCTCCCTGGGACCCCTCTCCGGGTACAGCGGGTCCCCCTCGATCATACGCACCAGGTCACCTGTGGAGTGTAGAACACAAAGGCACGAGAGAGTACAGGACATCCAGGCCTTAGGCTACGATGGTGGAGAGCTGCTACAATACTTACACAGCGAGCTGGAGTTATCCTCTGCCCCTGTGTGTGTTTCGCATCACGACACTCCTTCACTCACCCCGATCCTCTTCAGGGCTGGCTCTGACACTAAACAACCGTCAGTGTGTGCTCCAAACAACTGCTAATAGCCCTAGGCTACTCTCCAATAACAGTTACTACTGCAGTTCACAGCACTCACACGGCTGGCAGGGATCCGTGCCCTGCTCCTGCATGTGTGGCGCCCCATAACACTTGTGGTCTCAACCTGCTCATGCCCACCGGTACGTGGGCTTTGTCTCTGCTACAAACCGTTGCTGATGCACTGCTTCTGTGCGTCCCTTCATTCATCTCTTTGTTCGTTCCTCTCTATCACATCCTCTTCCACCAGACAATAAAAACAGTTCCCCTCTGGCATTCACAGGTGTGCTGCAATAAAGTGCTAAGTGCTGTGTAAAGTGTGACAAGTAGGAATAAAACCTGCACAACATACATAAAACAAAAACCATGCACTTCAAAATAAAAGTTCAACCCTTGCCCTATTACATTTGCATCTTTCTGTGTCTGGGTGAGTTTCCTCTGGGCACTCAGGTTTCCTCCATGAATCTGAAAACAAGCAGCAAGGTAAAAGCCCACCACTGAGGTAGTCATGATCAAGGCTAGATCAAGATCTGGAGGTCCCACTGCTCCTGACAGGTTGCCCCTGTGGGACTGAAGGATTTACCAGATTTTTACTGTCTTAAAAACTTAAAAAAAAAACCAGAACTAGTTCCTCTGGCTTGCTGTGGTCTAAAGTTATTCCTCAGTTACCTTATGTATTCCAAGCATCCTAATTATTCACCACAATGACTTGTAAACACTTCACACTTTTTTTTTTTTTTTTTTTTGCTGTCACAGTGAAGCTAATAACTAGCAAGCTAATCCACACTTCTAGACTGAAACGCTTTATAAATCGAAGCATACACCTCGCAGCTGACATATTTTGCCCTCAAAAGCTGGTTATACAATATATCTGTACGGGGGGGAAATATATTTTGCACAAATACATGGAAGAGGGCCTTTAAAACCACAAAAGACGACACTGTGTCCTGGCCATTTTTGTGTGTATATATGTGTATATATATACAGTGAGGCAGAGTATTTGAACACCCTGTGATTTTGCAAGTTCTCCCACTTAGAAATCATGGAGGGGTCTGAAATTTTCATCTTAGGTGCATGTCACTGTGAGAGATATGATTTTTAAAATAATTTATTTGTATGTTACTGCTGTAAATAAGTATTTGAAGACCTGTCTATCAGCTAGAATTCTGACCCGCCCGTTAGTCCGCCTTTAAAAAGTCTACCTTTAAAAAGTCCACCTCCGCTCCACTTATTCTCCTAAATTAGAAGCACCTGTTTGAGGTTGTTAGCTGCTTCGGGTTATTTTCAGGTATTTTCAGGCATGCAGGTATGTTCATCCCATGTTGATGACGTGTTGGTGTCGTACTGCCAATTTTCAGGTGCAGTTTGAAAAAAAAAAAAGTGTGTCTTAAATTAAAACTCAAAAAAACTCTGTACTGTCTTTCTGTATACAGTAAATATCTAATGTTACAACATGAAAACCTGCGGCTTATATAGGTATAAAATACATTTTCTTTTTAAATTTTCTTTTATTTTATCCAGGTGTGCTTAATAGTCCAAATTTTAAGGTATATATACACTCCTTGAGTAACTGTCAATACTATGTGGAAGCCTTATTGATTGCTTCTTCTCATACGGTTTGCTTGTTCCCTTCAGGCTGCTTTGAACAACTATTTCCTTCAACGTTAACAATGTTCTGGTAAAACAAGATTCTATTTCCACATACGCACTAGCCTAAGATATTTCTGAGCATTTAGTTGAAATAAAGCTAGTTGAAATAAATGCACTGGTTTGGTTTCTCAGATGGTCGCCTCTTTAATTCTAATAAAGAAGAGAAATAATGTGGGGGCAGCTAATTTTGAAGGCATAATCACAATCTCTCATTTGGGTTGCCAGTTTCAGTGGTGAAATCCAGTTGGTTAAAACCTAAAAGGACTCTCTGGTCTGAAACCTCACTACCAGCATCTGCAGCCAATCATGAATCAGTGCTAGTGCAGCCTCTGCAGCTCAGTGAGTGAATTCTGGAAGTTCTGAGCTTTCACATGAGGCCTGTCCATAAACTGAGAATGAAAATAAAGTTGATTCGCTTCTGATTGTAATACATTTTTAAAACAGTAAGCACACATGCTACATGGGTTCTTTTAAAGTAAACCCCTAAACTTCTTCCACATGTCAAATATGGCTGCTAACTTGGACAGTACCTTGGAAGACTAAAGAAAACAATGAGGGGCAAGGAGGGGTGGGGTCTGAGGGTATAAGGAACACTGTGATTGGTCTTCAAACGCCGGTGTTTGTAATCAGACCTATATGCAATTAGGGCAGTGTTATGTGATGTCACGTATTACTTGATAATCTGGTGGCTACATACACTTAGACTTTTTTTCACCAGAAAGCTTCAAACGTAGCTAGTTTGCACTAAATTTGCCAAAAAATTATTAGAAACAGTAGGCTATTTAAACACCATATTACAATTTAGCAGCGAAAAAAAGTTTTGTTTAGTTTAATTTTAAATTTAGCCCTATGTCACCTTCTCATCTTGTTGGACGATGTTTTTTGCTTATTCTGCTTATACGAGCATTCCAGTCACATAGGATCGAAAAATAGAACTATTTCCCAGGCTAAGCACCCATCACAATAACATTCAAAATCCAAATGCTGATTTTTGCCGCACATCCAAGTGGCCCAAAAATAAGAATTGGCAACTTATCCAATCACTTGAGCCTCCACTGTAGGAAAGACCAAAAAACGTCTGATGCAATCCTTATGCCGCACTCTTCCTGCTCGGTCTGTACTCGTGTGTCTCCTCTCAGGGTGACGAGGTGCTGCTGTATTAGAGACAGGCTTTGAACAAAAAGATTGAATATGAAGAGGAATGGGATATTTTCTGAAGTGAAGGCACTGTGCAGGGCTGGGGAGGATGGAGGGGTTGTGTAATTAGATTCCACAGGTCTTCACAGGCCTGAGCCAGACAGTAGGAAATGGAAAGTGAAGAAAATTAGGTGGTAAGAGTTTTTTAAGCTCTTAATATTATAGTTTGGAAAGTAGTGTCATTAGGACGAGTTGCTAAAAGCTCCTATATTATGCAAAACTGACTCCTGTGAGATTTTAGTCAGGCTGGAATGTTGTTAGCTGGTAAAAAAACATACCTGGAGTTGTGTTTTGTTTCATTCACACATGTTTAACACATAAAGTGCATATTTAGGCTGAGTTCTTCTCTCAAATGGAAAACACTGTGTGTGCTGTGGTAATACAGCAAGTGCTCCACTGTGTTTTGTAAACTCCATACACCTTCACTAGAATCATTTGGATAATTTCAGCCCTGGGAATGCCAGTCTCTACTGAACTAAAAGGTAAAAGGTAGCTATTAACTTGAGAACTCCCACTACATGACATCGCAAAGTGGAGCAAAACATTTTGAGCTTTAGAGATGGAGACAGATTGATAATAAAGGGATACTGAAACAAAAGAAACCACAACTCCACGTTTGTTTTTGATGAGGTAAAAACATTATAACATGGCTTAGCGCTCACAAGAGTCAATTTTGTATAATATAGGACCTTTAAGGTCAAGGTGTCTTTATTTGTACCATTGGGTAAATTTGGTTGCAGTAGTTATGGGGCATCAAACATACATCTACACACAACCAACAGACAAAACTGGATAAAATGATTAGTTGCTGCACCTGAATCGCTTGATATCGAAGTTATTTGAAGCCCTGATATTGGAACTGAAAAAGCTGGATTGGTGCATCCTTAAAGAAGCACGTTATGAATTAGGCCTTCCACGTCTCCACATCCAAAACAGACGCTGAGCAGCAGAGTTGAGTATTTGAGCTCTCACTTAGGAGAAAGCCATGAATGTACAAATGAAACAACTTCAGTTTTTGACAAGTAAACAACATTTTCACATGGTTAGAAAAAAAAAAGAAATGGCCCAATAAGTTTTCTTTGACAGCTGCCAGCATTTATGAAACCAGCTTGTATTAATTTAGCACACATGAGGGTGTGACAGCTGAAAATAGAGCGGTAGATTTGAAAAACTGACTGCTCTCTTGAATGGTGTTTCATTTGCTGTACATTACTTTACATAACGAAACAAGCAGGCTTATCCCATTAGCTTAGCTCCAGGAGGGATATCATTGTTGGCATATTCCAGCCTTTATTTATGACACTCCAAATCTTTTTAATTCATCTCTAAATATGAATCTATGAAACATGTCGTCCCACACACCCACGAGGATTAGCTGTTATTACAGGCATCATTCCTCATTCAGAGCAGTATCTCCATCTTGTTCTACCCTTATACGCTGCTCTGAATTTTGTCCAAAATGGATGAGGGCCCATTCTACAGCAGCAGTAAACACAACACAGAATAGTATGTAGTATTGTGTATCTTCTCTTTCTGAATAAGTTGTAATTCTCCAGTTATCCAGGTATGATCCATAGTAAAATAAACGATCTAATTTCTCAACTGGACATAAAGTTGTAGGAGCGAAGACGTTTTGCTGCTCATCCAAGTCGCTTCTTCAGTTCTGGTCAGATTACTGGTGGACACTGCCTTATATCTATCTGGAGGGAGGAGAATTAACGCAAGATAGACATGTTTAATGCCTTACTGTGTCTTATTAATATCAGATTTTTATTGTAAAAAAAACCAAAAAAAAAAACAAAACTTGAAAAGCATGCGTTCTTACTGTAAGCTTGCCTCTCCACAGATCTGACCTGTTTGTTAGGTGATGCTACTATATACAGGTTACGCAAAATTGACTTTACAGAGCGTTTAAACATGTTATAGCTGTATCTGTGTTAAAGTTGTATTTGGAATGATTCATGGATGATTTCTCCCGTTTTCACCACCAACAACATACCCCCATACTGCTCTGTATGTACTTTATTCTCCAAGTTTATTAGCATTCTTTGGATTTGGCAGTGTAGTAAAACAAAAAAAAAAAAAAAACACAAAAAAAAAAATCAGGTACTCGCTAGCCTGATCTGCAGCTAGCTATAGGACGGGCTGACAATGGTGAGGCTCTTTGCTGAGATGACGTTTACGGAGACATCAGCAGGATTTTTCTATTGTAGAATTCAGCAGACTTATTTCTTATATTAAGCCGTTTTAGATGAAGCTGCGATTTAAAATGTCCAAATTATAACATAATGATCCACAGGTGTCATATATCATAACTAGAGAGTGGCCCAAAAGTCACTGACAGTTGAAAAAAATCCATAACTCTTTTGTTTCTAAATATTTTTCTTTTCTTTTTTCAGAGCATTTAGAACTATCCTTCCGACATTAATATGAGCAAATATAGCACCGAGGAACGAACCTTCATTGTACAGTGGTACTTTGAGTCACATGGGTCAAATTCAGAAACCCAGCGGTGTTACCGTCGACATTTTAATACCAGAGATGCCCCAAGCATAAATGCCATTAAAGGAATAATAAGTCGTTTTCAAAGACAGGGTGCAGTATGTGGTCTCCCGAGACCTGACTAGTCCCGATTTCTTCCTGTAGGGCTATCTTAAAGAAAAGGTGTTTGTGAATAAAACTCAGTGAACTCAATAAACGACTTAAAACATAATATCGAGGATCAAATAAGAGCCATAAGCCCGGAAATGCTTTCAAATGTTATGCAAAGTGTGTTGGATCAGGCTGTTCAGTGCCAAACCGAAAATTGACACTTAAAAACACAATTTTATTAATTTTTTTTTAATTAGGTCATTTTTACTTCCCCTAGTTTAAGTAGTGATAAGTTCAATGTGTAAGTGAACAATTATAACTGTATATATTGCCAAAAATCTCGAAAGGTTCAGTTTACCTACTGCTAATATTTGGCGAGAACAACTTAAGAATTATAGGAGCTATTGAAGATTTAAAGTGTCAGTGACTTTTGGGCCACCCTATATATAGCAAATAAGGACATCTCCAAGGAGACAGGTGGCGTATCTTAGATCAGAAAAGTTACGTAGACATGCCTTTTTGGGAAGTATTTAGTATTAAACCATATTACTCTGTAGATCATATGTAATAGTTTAGTTGATTGTTTTTGTTCATTGTAAGCTGCAATATTGATGTAAACCGCTTTATAATAGAAACAGGTCCATTGATTTCAAAAAGTGCAGAAATGATGATGACCTGGAATTTGAATTTTTTAATAGATCACAAGTAAGCACAGAGCAGTGGACGGAGATAGGTGAAAACTTAAATTTTCTAGATTTTTTGCAGGACAATACAGTATTGCTCAAACATGAATCAGTGAACTAATAGTGAGGGAATACTGTTCTAACATGGTTAAAAGTCAATTTTACATAAGTCCTGTTTAACATTTTTTCTTGCGACTGGATTCATCAACACGCGAAGAAGTGATACATTATAAACAACTGAAATATCAGTGAAGTACTAAAGTGTCCCATGAAGTTACTGATGCAAAACAGCATGATTATGGAGGTAAAGCCACAGAAGAGCAGTCAGTTTGAGAGCGCGTGAGGTTAGCACTTGTCAGAGGCTCAGTGAGGCTTGTCATCAGTCTCTCTGCACTGTTACCATTCAGGGCCTGCAGGGGGGGGTCAGCTGTGAGGTCAGCGCAGAGGCCGGAGCAGCTAACAGGAACTGAGTCTGACTGTTGCTTTTGCTAAGAGTAGATCATGTTAAAGGCTGCATAATATGTTAAATCAACATTTTGGGGTTTGTAAACATGTAAAGCTCTTAGCACCACAAAAACAAATCACAAATCAATGACAAATTGACAGAAACAAAAAGTAAATGAATAAAAAACAAAACAAAACCACAAACTCCTGTAATACACCAGTTGCTGTAATGAGTCATAGTAGCGTGTTAGGAATTCAGCCTCTGGCTCTTCAAAATATTTGATCAGACCACCTCTCTGGTCAGATGGAGCCTCTCCTGCATGATCTAAGCTGTCCATCCATGAGGCCCTGAGGTCCTCAGACTCTCCTCAGATGTTTCAGACCCTGATTAACATGATCACTTCAGGCTGTGATCTTTACTTCAGGCGTTTTTTCAAGTTTTACTTTTGGTCATATGATCAGAGCCCAAAGCATGATCGAACAAGCCATGGCAAATTGCACGTTTATATAAAACTACTCATATGGTGAGCACCAAAAAGCAAAAACAGCAACTTTTTTCTGCACATCAAAGGTAAATGGTCATTCTAGTGAGTGTAGTTAAAGCAAAAAAATACTTTTACACACTCCACCTTTGTTCCACAGTTCTCACATCGTGTTCATTGAATATCTCATATATATTTTTCATGTAATGCAGTGCTTCATTTGTGAATCATCAGAAACATGTTTTATTGTAATATGTTTGTGGTGGTTTCACACATTCCATTATGGCGCACCATATAGCCTAATGTTTTCCTCTTATACAGATATTATTTGCATATTAAGCTGCGGAGGCTTCAGTTGGAGCATAAAAAGACAGAAAGCAGGCATTTCCTGAGGAGAGAGGAGGAGGAGACAGACATGATCTGAGGGAGGCTCCTGGGACTCTCTGCTGCTGACTGAATACCAATCATATCTGTAGGTGACCTTAGGAAATTCTACTGTTCCAACAAATCAATTACTGCCAGAAGTGTAACAGCTTTTTGCTGCTCTTGTAAAAAGTTAGGAAAAGTTTTAATGTGGCAAAAAGTATGTCTGGCAGTGTCTTGTGTTCCTTGCACAAAAACAAGATCGCAAACAACAAGAACAAACATCTTTCAGTGAGGTGAAACGCATTGGCCCTGCTGCAGTGCAGAAAGAATGCAGTAAACACTGGGTCACTGCGAAACTTTCGACAATTATCTGCAAGCACCCTGCCTCAAAGCAGTGGAATCTAAGCTCGAATCCCTCTGACCTCACCATGGCAAAGACATGGCAAATTTGTGACTGCAATAGCATGGCTATAGTTTAAAAATGTATTTCCTAAACATGACACTAGTTCAGGAAATGTGTGCATGTGAAGCATCAAAATGCCTGAAACCACTGTAATACACATAACAGGCCTGGGAGTGGCACTGTGACACTGCCACTCAATGACACCGGAACAGAAGAAGAAATGATGCGAGGCATGTGCAGAAAAGGTCTAAACAAAACTTAGCGGAGATTCTGGATGTCAAGCATGAAACTAAGGAAGTGTTAACACCAGAAAAGTGCACAAGTCTTCTTGTTTGATCTAGATCAAATGCAGATTTTTTTTTTTTTTTTAGTTGGCTCAGATGAAAACATCTATGACAATCGACACACACAATGGACAAAACTGACAATTATAAAGTAGCTTCTTGGCTTTCAGGACCCAAGCACCAACACCAAGGACTGCTTGCTCTTTAAATTAATCATTCGGCAGCAGTGTTAAGCGTGCACAGCTGAATAATATCCTTGTGGAGTTCTTCAAACTTCACTAAACAGCAGTCAGCTTCAGGGCCTGAAGCCGCTTTTCGGAGTTTGGACTGTGCATCTTCGGCTTGCTCTTGCTCAATATTCATACAGGTAAGAAATCTAAAGTAATGCGGTCACATTACAGGGGTGCTCCAAACCGACACCCATGTCCTGGTCATGGATATATGGTCCTGGTGCGTCTCTGTGTCCTGGCAGTGCCTCGTCAAGCCCAAAAAGGCCCGTGTTTTCTGCTTTTGTTTTCGGATCAAGGCCGTTTGTATTCAGACCATAGGTAAACTGCACTGGAGTCCGTTTAGAAGAGGACCACCTATTCCTCTTGTTTGGTCCAGATCAGTCTTCACTTCTTAATCACACCTGAAATAAAGTCTTGACTTTCAGGGAAACCAAACTGTAATATGTTTTAATCAGACTAAAGTCCAGGAGGGAATATGCCCTAACATCTCCAGAAGACCGATAGTCAAACCTCGGATCCAGGAGGAGCAGTGTGGTTTTCGTCCTGGTCGTGGAACACTGGACCAGCTCTATACTCTCCATCGGGTGCTCGAGGGTTCATAGGAGTTTGCCCAACCGGTCCACATGTGTTTTGTGTCTGGAGAAGGCATTCGACCGTGTCCCTCGTGGTGTCCTTTGGGGGGTGCTCTGGGAGTATGGGATCCGGGACCCTTTGCTAAGGGCTGTCCGGTCCCTGTATGACTGGAGCAGGAGCTGTGTTCGCATTGCCGGCAGTAAGTCAGACTTGTTCTCGGTACATATTGGACTCCGCCAGGGCTGCCCTTTGTCACCAGTTCTGTTCATTATATTTAATGAAAATGGAAGGATGGAACGCGAGATTGACAGGCGGATCGGTGCAGCGTCTGCAGTGATGCGGTCGCTGTATCGGTCCGTTGTGGTAAAGAAGGAGCTGAGTCGAAAGGCAAAGCTCTCGATTTACCGGTCAATCTACGTTTCTACCCTCACCTATGGTCATGAGCTCTGGGTCATGACCGAAAGGACAAGATCGCGGATACAAGCGGCCGAAATGGGTTTCCTCCACAGAGTGGCTGGGCGTACCCTTAGAGACAGGGTGAGGAGCTCAGTCACACGGGAGGAGCTCGGAGTAGAGCCTGCTCCTTCGCGTCGAGAGGAACCAGCTGAGGTGGCTTGGGCATCTGCTCAGGATGCCTCCTGGACGCCTCCCTAGGGAGGTGTTCTGGGCATGTCCCACCGGGAGGAGGCCCTGGGGAAGACCCAGGACACGCTGGAGGGACTATGTCTCTCGGCTGGCCTGGGAACGCCTTAGGGTCCCACCGGAGGAGCTGGAGGACGTGTCTGGGGTGAGGGAAGTCTGGGAGTCCCTGCTTAAACTGCTGCCCCCGCGACCCGGCCCCGAATAAGCAGAAGAAAATGGATGGATGGATGTATCTCCAGAAGAGACAAGGACATTCTGAATGTAATTCTGAATGAGCATGGCCCTAACATCTGAATAAGCATGGACTTAACATCTACAGAAGACACAAGGAGAGGGGACTTTTACTTCACAACTCACAGGAACATAATGATACTTATGGAGACTTGAGTGAGGGTTAAATGTTTTCAGAGTACCGTAATTTCACGACCATAAGGCGAGGGTAAAAGTTGCGAACATCGTGGGAGCGATGGATGACAGACGGCGAACACAGCTTTACAAAGACCGGGAAGCAGCGCCGGGCGAGTTACGCCACCATTTGTGAATTGATTGTGGATGCTTGGGCTAACGTATATCTGCTTGTACTGTTCTTTGAGCTTTCGCAAAAGTCGGCATCGTTCACACGGAGCCGTACGGCAACAAAACGGACTCTTATAGTGGCGAGAGGGAACCTGGTGTATTTTTATAGAGATCTAGTGCAGCTGTTCATTTCAGATACAGAGGATGAAGACTTTGATGGATTTGTGAATTAATTGAAAAAATTATGTGAGCATTTTGCTAAATACTTGAATAAAGCACAGCCAAACACAGTATGTGCTCTAAAAAAGGCAAAGAAAGCAAAACTAACATGCATGTTTTACCGTGCCTGCGCCCTAAGGCCTAGTGCGCCTTTTTTATGTGTTAAATGCAGAAAAAGCACCTGTAACTGAACTGCGCCTTATAATCCCTATGGCTGTGAAATTATGGTACTCAAATACTTGCTCCATGTCGATGATATGCCTTTAGAGAAGCTCCGTGTGGACAGGCCCTAAGTCACACAACATTATCTTTCACTTTATACTGAATTGTCTTGGATTAAAATGAATTGTATTTTTTACAAAACAAATTAAACTACATCATAATCGCACACCTTTGCCGCAACCAATGGCCATTTACTCACCTTTCCACTCATATCACTCCTTCTTTCATTAGCTAATCACCTCCACCAGTAACTCTGTGGGCAAATGTATCTCCAAAAACTCCATATCCAGATCATACAACATACAACAAATACCATCACATAAAATGTATTGAAAGTATTTAAATACTCGTTGACCTTTGGCCAGATCACGCAATGAGAGGCTTTTCTGCACTGATTCTATATGGAAAAAACACAATCTGCTTTAAATTTGACATGTGACAGGTTAGCATATAGGGCAGATATGAACAGATATGCGAAAACCACTAAATTCAAACACTAAATACAAACAAATAAGTACCAGGAAGCAGTGTGTTCACTCGCTGGGCTGCGTGCTTTTCCTGAACACTACAGATTTTACCTTCCACAAACGCTTTGGCACAGTCATGAAACACAGTCAATCCACTCTCATCCCCGAGTTTGCAATCTATAAAATGTTTTACTGATAGATACAAGCAATGCGCAGCTGATTTTGCCATAAAGTTTTTACAATATGGGCGCAAAAAAAATTGGACAACTGACAAGAACACGGTTGGGTACCTCAACTTTAACACATCTTTTGTTAGACCAGAATTTCCCTCTTTTCCTGTCTCATTCTGACTCGAGGACTAGTGGACTTCTGCAGCCTCTACCTTTATCTAATTATACGACAGCTCTGCACTCTGCCTTTACTTCTCCTAATATCCCATTCCTCTTCATATTCAATCTTTTGTTCAAAGCCTGTCTCTAATACGGCAGCACCTCGTCACCCTGAGAGGAGACACACGAGTACAGACGGAGCCGGGAAAATGGAGAGAGATTTCACGATGCTATTGAAGTGGAGTGTCAGTGAGATTGCATCAGTGAGTTTTGGGCCATTCCTGAGGTTTTCCTGTTTTGGGCCCAGTGTGGCTGGCTGGGAGAGGGTAATGGGCATAAGTTAGTACCGCGGCACACGTATCTGATAGAGACAACGCTTTGATCGTTTTCTGAAAAATGACTTTTATCTACCGCTGAATATCAAGATTTGGAATCAGAGGGGTTATGGTGTTAGAGTGGAGATTTGTTTTTAATCTTTTTTGGACAAATACGCAATCTGGTGGTTTTGAAATTCCCACGGGCAATACAACCACAAACTGCTTCATGCTGTTTTCAAATATTTTCTTTGATATTTATTTGGATTTTCTGGCCTTTTAAACAACACATATATTGCAAAATTGTCTTTTTGAGCTCTAAGCCATGGTAAAATATTATTCCCTCATTAACAACATACTTATAGTTGTATTTCATGTCATTCATGCTTGTTTCCTCTAGGGCTTCACCAAACACTCGGTTTGAAATTTCCTAGGATTGTGCAAGACCCTGTGCCATCCACAAATCATCACCAGACTCATTCTATTATTTCCGTCCAATCACATTCATTACTGTTGTGTGCATACATGAACATATCTGGACATGTTCCTCATTACCAAGTTTAAGTTTTTTCCCTCACTGTAACTCCATCCTAGACATAAGTTTAATACCATAGGGTGGAATTTTTATGGTAAACAACATGTTCTCCATGGAGAGAAATTGATGACAGACCCTCCGCCAGAAAAGTCACATAGTACTTTAAAGTATGTAACACAACTTTGCTAATGCCAGGAGTGGGATTTGAACCGAGGACAAATACTCAACTGAGCTGCTATAGTCTCAGTTTGGGTATTACAGCCTGGATATCTCCTTCAGAATAAATAAAAAACAATGCATCTGTCTGGAAAATACCTTGAGGCCTTAGTTGCCATTACATGTGTGTATATAAAATGCGGAGGGTGCCATGTTTCTACAGCTATGGACATGCATGGACTTAAAGGCACTGCACCTGATTTAAACATTTATGTGTTGCAAGTGTTTGCAGATGAGTTTAGAGGCAGTTTTCACAACTCTCAGAGACCAGAGCGGAGTTTTGCTGTGAGGGTAAACCTAACAACAACTAGCATGCTAACTTTCATGCACTTTCTGGTTAATCGAACAATAAAATGCTTTTTAATTAGATGCAGACTGGACATAGCAGACACCAAGAGCAGCTTATTCAATATATCTGTTGTGGGGCAAGACATACAGGGTGTCCATAAAGTCTCTTTACAATTTTAAAATGTATTACAAACACATTTTATAAGACATATTAATCAGACTTGTTCAGTTGTACTCAGTGGTCATAAACGTTTTTAATCACATTGCATTTTTGTATTTCACGCATTCTGTTGATTACAGAGGCATCCTTTAGAATGAACTCCTAAGAAACAGCTACTTCTCAAGAGAAGGCACAATGTGTATCATGATTTATTGAGACAAAAATGGGATATGCAAAATCAACGAAACTACTAAACTCAGACTGTACAATGAACACTTAACACTGAACATGTGTCATTCAACCATACCTATGTGCAATACTCAAGTCACTTTACGGAGAGTCTATTTTTAAAATTATTTTAAGCTATTTATTTATTATCTTGTTTTATTGCATGTCCCATTTTCCTTCTGTTCTTTAACTGTGTGGTGCAATACTGGAATTTCCCCACTGTGGGACTAATAAAGACATATCTTATCTTATCTTAAACAAAGTATGGAAGAGATCAATGCATGCATGGCACAAGAAATGTATGGAGACAGGGACAGTGTTAGAAAGAGAAGTCAACCACCAAAAGTCTGATTAATATATCTAATCAATTGTCTTTGTAATATATTTTTTTTTATTGTAAAGATACTTTATGGACACCCTGTATTTTGCAAAAGAATAAAAATAAATAAAATAAATTGGGTACAGGGCTTTTAAGGAATGTATCTTTTTGTGGCTGTGATCGCTAGAACTGGACTGTTGAATTTTCTTGTTTCTTTTTCTTCAACTAATCTCAGAAGCGCCTCCAGCTCTGTTCTTACGGACCCAAACCAGTCTCCAGTGGACTCTCTTGTGTTATTTTCATGTTTTATGGTCTTTATTGGCTGTGACGGGTGATGGCAATGGAGCTCATTTTTGCAGAACCATTTGCCTGGTGCTGTTGTGTTCTGAGGATGTTTAGCAGCTGTCGAGGCTCGTTTCACTACATTCATTAGACAGAGAGAAATAAAAACTCAATGATGCTGCTTCGAAAAGGCTGGGTTTACGCTGTCAAGTTGTGTCAAATCATAACCAAAAGACCAGACCAAAGAGTTACTAGAAGTTATTGTTTGTGTGTACTTTATAGTCTGAAATTGATTTATATAGTCAATTATTCATTCACTTTCCATTCTCGGTGGAGTCAACTTACAAAATGCAGCTTTTCTAGTGGAGATGCTATTGCTTGCCTGGAAATTACCAGAGTATTCCATTAATCTATCTTCGTAGAGACAAGCAGGTGAAGAGAACTTTACCAGAAAAGTTACACAGTGCGCCTTTATTTATATAGCACATTTAAAACAACTTGACCTGACCAAAGTGCTTCACATAAAAGTCATCAAAAAAGAAATATAGAGATTACACAACACATAGGAAAAAAAACATCAAGATATCCTGTCTAGCTAGTATTAAATGCCAGGGAGAAGAGTTAGGTTTTCAGTCTAATACCCATAAATTGCAGACTTTTAATCACTTTATGTTGTTGCCAAACCTCCTTGTCAAAGCCTGATATTGTCAGATCTCAAAAGCTAAGCTGGTTAGTATTTGGATAGGAGCCCGATGAGAATACACTGGGGCGCCAGTGGCAAAATTGTTGGTGCGTCCTAGGCAAGATATTTCACCTGCATTGCATAGTATGAATGGTGTGTGCCTGTGTGTGAGTGCTATTGGGGGTTGGAGGGGGCCATTGGCAGCCTTCTGTCACTCTCCCAGGGCAGTTGTGGCTCCAATTCTAGCTTAACCCCACTGAGTGTATAGTGAATGAATAATGCACTAATTGTAAAGCCACTCTAAGCGTTTGGAAAAGCGTTACATAAGATAATGAACATTCCAGCTGAACGCGTACTGTAGGTGGCAGACCCCTTACTGGCAAAGTTACACAATGTATCTTTAAGTTATGTATATTCACAACTACCTGTTAACCGACATCAATAATCATACAAAAAATGCACTCAAGCAAGGCAGAGCTGTGTTGTCCAAGTACATAATGCCTGTAGCGAGGATTAAACCAACAACCTTCAGGTAAGGGGACAAGTGACTGAGCTACTGTGGCAAAATTTGAATTTCATTGTGTTATATAAAACTAATACCCTGAAGTAATATTCTGTTGCACGGATGAAAAATGGTAAAATGTTTGCTTCGAGGCAATATTCAGTTCCCCATCTCTCTCTGTGTTCCCTGTATAGTCAATCTTGAATGCGTCAAAATGTGCCAGAGTTAGCAGACTATGGACAATACCTTTGGGTCAGTGACTCAGATCCTGCTCTAGTATTAGACTTCACTTGACACTCCTTGCCCAAGGCTCAGAGTCTGTGGGGTCAAGAAACTGCATCCCTGTTTTGGTCATATTTACAGCAGCACACCAAAGCAGCAGGCAGACTTTAAGGGAGTATTTTTAGAAAAATTGACCCATATGAAAGTCCCTGAAACGTGCGGGAGATTTAAGGAGGGACAATAAACTGATCCGAGTTATGAGCCGAGGAAAGATTTATAAAAGAAGTGAAAGGTGACTGTAACTTTGTTGTGAAAAAGATGAGATTTGTGACCTGCAGCTCAAACAATAAAAAGTGTGTATTTACGACTTGACAGACAGGTGACTGGACATAAGAACAAGGTTTATAAGAAAAGTTTCACCAAGGTTGTAGCAGCATTGGGTGAGTTGTGCAAGTTGGGCTATTTATTATCAATTTCTATGTACGTTTGTGTGCCATACAGCTACGGGTGCCATTTTCATGCAATACAATTTGACCAGTAAAATATTTGTGTGATATATTAGCAATAAGTTCACAGTTAGCCATGCTTCTAATTTGATTTTGAAAATGCTTTAAGCCAGACTGAACCTAGTCCAAGTGTTAACGTTACTATCTGTGTATAGTTTGGCTGATCTGGCTTTGTTCTTTTCTCACATAACACCACTAGATGATACCTCTGTTACTGCTGTCTGATAGTCACAATGTGTACATGCATGCCATGAAACAGACCTAGTCCAATTCAATAAATTTTAAAATAAAGGCAGGAACTACCTACTAAACTACTAAACTGGACTACCTACTAAAATAAAGGCAGGAACTACGATTGAGGTGTTGTGAATCAAATCTCCAAAGCTCTCAATGTCACATCTTGCTGGAATTTCCCCACTGTGGGACTAATAAAGGCATATCTTATCTTATCTTGACAAGTCGATACATACTTGGATGTCCACTGCATGTTATAGCGCAGTCTAATTTACATTAGTAGCTTTAAAATGTATGAGATATAGTCCTTCCAGCATGTCCAGTGAGCTCCTCACCCTATCTCTAAGGGGTGAAGAACCATGGTCTTAGATTTGGAGGAGCTGATGGTCATCCCAGCCGCTTCAAAACCCATGGCTACAAACCGGCCCATTGCCTGCTGCAGGGCCATGCTTGATGAAGCCATGAGGACAAGATCATCTGCAGCAGAGATGAGATCCTGTGGTTCTCAAACCAGACTCCTTCTAGCCCCTAGTTGCTCCAAGAAATTCTGTCCATAAATACAATGAACAGAACCGTTCACAAAAGGTAGCCCTGTGTCTCCAACCGCCATGCAATGTTGCAGAAACGTGTCAGCCAAGACAGCTCCACAACATCCAGAGAACTATGGTACTTGCCAACCACCTCAGTGACTTCAGCCAGGTGATGCATGAGTCCACCCCTGGGCTTCCAGTCTCTGCTTCCTGCTCAGAAGACATGACGGTGGGATTGAGGAGATCCTCAAAGTATTCCTTCCACTTTCTGACAACATCCCCAGTTGAGGTCAGAAGCTCTCTGCCTGCACTGTAAACAGTGCTGCTGAAGCGCTGCTTGCCCCCTGCTGAGGTGCCGGATGGTTTGCCAGAATCTCTGAGGCTGTCCAATAGTCCTCCTCCATGACCTCCCCGAACTCCTCCCAAACCTGAGATTTTGCTTCTGTGACCACACCAGTTGTGGCACACTTGGCCCGCGGGTACTCATCAGTTACCTGAGGAATCCCACAAGCCAACAAGGCTGGATAGGACTCCTTCTTTAGCCTGACAGTATCCCTTACTTCCAGTAAGTTGCGGCCATGACAAGGACCACAGACCTTACCACCACAGCTATAAGCAGCCGCATTGACAATAGAGGAGAACATGGCCCACTCGGAATCTATGTTCCCAGCCTCCCCCGGGATCTGGAAGAAGCTCTCCTGGAGGTGTAAGTTGACAGCCTCTCTGACAGAGGGCACCACCAGATGTTCCCGACAGACCCACATAATACACTTGGGCCTGCCAGGTCTGTCAGGCCTCCTCCTCTGCCAGCGGCTTCAACTCACCACCAGGAGGTGATAGGTTGACAGCTCTGGCCCGCTCTTCATCTGAAGGTCCAAGACACACGACCGGAGGGCAAATGACACAACAACAAAGTCGATCATCGACCTTCGACCTAGGGTGTCCTGGTGCCATGTGCACTGATGGACACCCTTGTGCTCGAACATTTTGTTTGTTATGGACAAACTATGACTAGCACAGAAGTCCAATAATAAAACACCACTCGGCTTCAGATCAGGAAGGCCACTCTTCCCAATCACGCCTCTCCAGGTGTCATTGTTGTTACCCACATGGGCGTTGAAGTCTAATGCCCCTCCCAGGGAGTCCAAGAAGGCTGGGTACAATGCACTGCTGTTTGGCCAATAGGCCAACACAACAGTAAGAGACCTGTCCATGACCTGAAGGCATAGGGATGTGACCCTCTCATTTACTGGGGTGAACTCCAACAACCCCAACTCACAAGATGTGCATGGGCAAGGAGGTGAGGCTGACTATATCTAGTCGGTAATGCTCAACCTCTTGCACAAGCTCAAGCTCTTTCCCCGCCAGCAAGTCCCCAGAGCCAGTCTCCATGCCCAGAGTCCTTACGGATCCTCCTTCAGGTGGTGGGTCCATGGCAGGACGCCCCCACGTCGTTCCTTTGGGCCCTGTGGAGAAAAGCCCAGCCACCAGGCACTCGCTGTCGAGCATCCACCTCAGGCCTGGCTGCAGGTTGGGCCCCGTTAATGCCAGTCAGGGCGACGTAGCTGGCCTTGCTGTTCCACTCATCATGAAAGGCTTCTGACCTGTCCCCCAGGACCTGTTTGCCATGGGTGACTCTGCCAGGGGCACAAAGCCCCCAACAACCTAGCTCCCAGGATCATTCAGGTGCTCAAACCCCTCCACCACTTTAATGTGGCAGTTCGAGGAGAGAACCACAGTAAAAAAATATATATATATTTTCTTTTTTTCTTTGGGTTTTTTTTTTTTTGGGTTTTTTTTTTTTAGCACAATAAAGGATTTGAGCATTTCCCTCAAAGTGTCTACAGATCATGTTTTCCAGTGAGAGAATTCCAAAATAGTGAATCCATTGAAATTAGACTTTTTTTAAAGAATTCCTGACAATACCTTAAGGCACACTAGTGCTCCCCAGCACACTGACTGAAAATGAAGTATCTAGAGAACTCTAAAAGGCTCAACTGTAGCCTCAGTAGGTCCAACCAATACCAAAACCATCAGTGGACTAAGAACAGACACTCTGTCTCTGACTGTGTTGTCTCTAATAGACCACTTCCTCGCCAGCCTCTCACTGATACAAACCTAATCTGAGCTCCACTCCATCTCACATTGTCTTATTGGTTGAACGGTGCATCATTAGGAGCAGAGCCAAGTGTTCTTAGTGTATACTGCTGGCCTGTCCCGTGAAGGTCGCCTTTATAGATGACTATAAAAGTGTATGTAATTTGAGGCCATCTGCTCAATCTACTCAAAATAGTAAATGTCCAACCATATTTAGTTCAATCCAACTGAAAAGGGGTTCAGGAAGATAGCCTATCTAAGGTACATGACTCAAATATGGTGCCTTAACATAAACCATGGCAGACCTAGTTTAAATGCAAATCATGGCTGATTCAGTGGTTGTCCTTGTCCTCTGCTTGATCATGCAGAGGTGGAGATGGTTATTTTCTTCTCTCTAAAAGTGTAAATACTATGACCAGATCCCACCTTGCGCTGAGGGAAGCTACAGTAAGAGAATTATACTGGTGGATCTAGCTACACAATTGGAATTTCACATTTATGTGAATCATTTTAGCCCTTTTAGTTTCAGTTAAAGTGGGACTAAACACCTTACATACAATGCGATTGGTGTAGCAGGTATCCACACATCAAACTCTATCCCTGCAGCCAGGTGTTTGTAATCATATCAGGGCAGTTTTTTGTGATGTCACCAACTAGTTGACATTCCAGTGGCCACTTTAGACTGACATTTAGACGTTTTTAACCAGAAAGCTAAAAATGTGCCAAGTTTGCTTTAAAACGCTCTAAAAAGAAAATCACTAGTAAATAATGCGATTAAAGAGGATTTTGTGTTTAGTTTAACTTTAAGATTACATTGCAGATGCTGGTAGTAGTTGGGAGTGAGCAGTGTTGAAAAATAGCACAGTTAAGGGTCATGTACCCGATTTTTTCCCCATGTATTTGAGCAAAATTGGTCTTGCCCCCTGTACAGACATATGGTGACCTCAATAGCTGCTTATACAGTAAGTCTGCTGCATGCTGTCTGCATCTAATTGGAAAGCATTTTAGTGTCTGATAATCAGGAAGTGTGCATTAGCATGCTAGTTGTTAGTTTTATCATGGCAAAACTCCACTCTGGTCCACTCACTCTTTGTGAAGCATAAGTATGATGCTCACAATGCATAGGGCAAGTGAGCAATAAACTTAGACCACTGCAAACCCTTTAAAATGAACTGGATATTGTTTATGTTCCCTCATCCAAAAATGACTGAAGATGTTTTAAATGTAATCCATGCATGTTTGAGTGAGGCTGACAGCCCGACTGACTGTGAGTTTTCATTAAAATTACTATTTTGCAATGTGTTGGGGGGGGGGGGTTTACTCAAGATTTATTGCTTATGTCCAAATGTATGTTTGTCTATATTGAGTGTGCCGGGTGGACTCTGTATTTATCAGCTGTCGTTGCTGATGTCATCACGCACGATGTGCCTGTAGGTGGTATTTATTCACTGTGACTATTGTGTACAAGAATGACAACAATCTGAGAGATCTGTTATTTATTTTAGACACTGTGGTTGGAGCACCTTTTTTGGAGAGCCACAATATCTGTGTTCCTCAAAAGAGGAACACAGATATGAACTTTGGGACTGAGAGGCACTCCAGTGCACTAAAGAAAATATGATTTAATGTTGCTGATGGACTTAACTTAAACCTCTTTATGTTGGTCATAATTATTTTAATATGTTTTGAAATTTGAATTCCTTTTGTGTTGTTCATTTGCTGGGCAGGGTATACACCTCGCAATGTATATATTCATGTGGGTTTGGGCCACAAACAAAACAGACAATGAACAGACGGACTTTGACCACTGACCATAACCTATAACCAAAGCCAAAATATCTCAAATGTCAGAAGAGAGTCCTGACTGGCACTTCATCATCAAATCTTCATTTGCTGTATTTGTTATGATTTTTACCATCACAAATATAGTATTTTCAAAAAGACAACAGGTAACATGGCAATCTAAATGTGTTAGCAATTAATATACCAAGAAGTGTAATACCCGCTCTTTAAACTCCTCTTGTCTTGTTAGTCAGAAATAACAGTGTGGTGGCTGCGCTCATCACACCGGGGAGCCATAGCACGACTCTGCACCCTGACCCAAACATGGCCTGACCAGACAACACAGCGGGAAAATCTGGGCCTGGACCAAATTTGGTGTTTTGGGAAATTAAGTTTGTGAGCTTTTGTGCTGCAATAAAGTTTAGATTCTTGGCCCGAAGACGAACCACAGTAATGCACCATCTTGTCTCGGTTCAAAAGATTTTTCTTGTGATCAGAGCTTTTCTGTCCCTGGAGAAAAGGGTTTAAAAATCGTATAACTTTGATGTAGAAGCGGATTCTTGATATTCCACACAGAGAATGCGGCGGTGCTGTGAGATCATATACATTACAATGGACAGTGAGTACGGGAGATGGTACATTTTCATGCAGCTAAAGTCTCTGAGGTGCCACACAGAGAAGCAGCTGACTGAGGAGGGCCTATGTACATTGAAATGTTAAATGAGAATGAGAGAAAATTTAAAGAGGGGGTATTTTATTTCTATGGGGCATTAACTGCTAACATAGAGCATATTTAGATCACCATGTTACCTTTTATTGTTTTGAAAATGCACAATTCGATGAAAAAAAAAGCAATCACATTACAATCAGCGTGCATCCTGCTAATGAAACTACTACGCATTGCAGCAGGTTTGTGAACTTTGTGGTGTATTTTGTATAATTTGGTTTTGAATTTTAGTGTGGGAGCATGGTTGATATAGACTTGTAGGCTGATCAATCTTTTAGTTACGAGGATTCAAATAGGGCCCAAATATAGAGAGAATGCGGCTTACTAATTACTGAAACGCACATGGATGACATCAAAAACATGTCTGAATCGGTTTTAGCAAATGGAACAATGTTATAACTTGGTAGAAAGCTCCAAAAAGGCGATTTATAATATTATCCTTTCCACCTTTACATAATGCCCAAAATGCAGAGCTGGTGGTGTCAACATTCAGGGACTCATTGGACTTTCTGCATCCATATAGGACTTTACTATAAATAAATGATGAGTCAAAACAAGGACAACTTCTAAGAAATTCTGCAGTTGATTTCAAATACAGTCCACTTTTGACCGAACAAACATTGGCGTAGAAAATGCCAAATATCCCCCCATCATTCAAAATAAAATATTGGAGCGTTGCAGAGGGTGAGGGGGTGTTTGAGGACATGAGTGTGCAGAATGCTGTGGCTCCTGTCCACAAAGAAGGAACAGCTGTCATAAGTTTTCTTTCCAATAGATCAACAAGAGTTATGCTCCATTGTTTTCTTCCCCCAAACAACATCACGCTCCTTACACCCAATTCCAACCAGACTTCTAAAGGATATTTTCACATTCATTAATGAAATGATCCTTGCCATAATAAATAACTCCTAGCCTAGCCTAACCTAGTAAAGGTTTATCAATCAAAAATGCAGCTATTAAGCTAATCTTCAAAAATCCTTCATCCCAATGACGATGGGGATCGATGAAGTTACAAACCTACGTTCAGTCTCTCAAAGCTTCCTGAAAAGACTGTTGCCAAACAGTTACTCAGTCATTTGCAAGAAAATGTTGCCTGGATCCAGAATACACACTTTTTCAATATTTTACAAAGATGACAGACTGGTCGCTGGTGAAACCGGACTGAAATAAAGGGGAAAAAAAATCTCTGTCAAGGTGAGATAAATTTGATGTCTGAGGTTGAGATACATTTGATTTTATTTCTAAATGACAGTTGACCAATGAGCTTCTTCTTTTCACATGCATCACTGAAAAAAAGCTAATCTGATAGCACGATCATGTTTAACCGGGGTTGAGACGCAACGGAGGACATGGGGACTAGACTGATATCAATCGGCATACAAAAATACAGAGAGATATCGTTCTGGATTTGCCAGGCAACATAAAGTTATCTTTTTGACACAAAGTAACAAAGCAATGTAGTGAAAAAAAAAAAAAAACAGCAGGGACTGGAACATAAGGGTATGATGGTCGTCTATGAAATCAAAGTGTGGTGGAATGAATACAAAACGTGCACCTGTCTAGTGAGAATACACTGTCAGAGAACAAAACACAAAAAGATATAATGTTGCCAAATGTAACAAAAAGACCCAGGTTTTCCCAAGAGAATTTTCTTTAGGCAGGCGTCCGCCATTTTTGCATGGCTGGTTTTCTGCCCAGAGACAACAGGTGGAGACGGACTCATGCCAAATATACATTTAATCATCACATGGATTTACAATATTAAATAAGGTAAACATGTTACTTAGTTCTGCTTTAAAATGCACTAAAGAATCCAATGCAAAGATAACACAAATCAGTAAATGAAGAAAGCCATCATTTCATAACATGCCCCTCTAACCTCTTACCGTCGTACTTGTGAGTGGTCATAGTAGTAAAACATTTGCAGAAAGCGTGAGAGTTTAAAACTAGGTTGTTTCACCCCATTGTCCCGACTCTCCTCAGACTGGACTAATGAGTTATTATGAGGCTGAGGCCCTGCTGTCTCCTACACCAGACTGGCTTTAATTAGGGGATATTTCAGCTGGCCCCCATCCCTCACAACTCAATTAAGCACTGGCCAAATGAGACACATTACACATGCAGGTGGTCAGGAGACAGGTGGGCAGGTGGGCAGGAGATCAGGAGTCTGGGTACTTGTGCTCCATAAAGCAGCAGTGGGTTCAGATGGAGTAAAACAATTAGTTGTAAATTTCGGTTACGGGGACAACACAATAATTCCTCTTAGAATAATAAAAAAATTATAATAATAAAAAGGTGTTTTATTGGTGATCACTGACAAATTATCTGTGTAAGAAGTATAGAGTATATATAAATGGGCATAACTAGCCCTCTAGCTGCCACGTTCCAAATAAGAAGTGAGCATCGGGGCTCCATTGACTCCAATCGTCACCACTCTCTCTGTAACTGTTGATGTCAGGCTTGTCATTTTGGTCTTAAAAATATTATGCTATAATACACTACCTGGCCAAAAAAAAAGTCACCACAAAAAAAAAGGCATGCAGGCTAATATTTCGTTAGCCTGTAGTTTTGATTACAGCACACATTCGCTGTGGCATTGTTTCGATATGCTTCTGCAATGTCACAAGATTTATTTCCGTCTAGTGTTGTATTAATTTTACACCAAGATCTTGCAGTGATGATGGTCGAGTCTGACACTGCACAAAGCCTTCTCCAGCACATCCCAAAGATTCTCAATGGGGTGAAGGTCTGGACTGTGGTGGCCAATCCATGTGTGAAAATGATGCCTCATGCTCCCTGAACCACTCTTTGAACAATTTGAGCCGTATGAATCTAAGCATTGTCGTCTTGGAATATGCCCGTGCCATCAGGGAAGAAAAAAATCCATTGATGGAATAACCTGGTCATTCAGTATTTTCAGGTAGTCTCTGAACACATTCTTTGAGCACAGACTGTTGCTGAACCTAGACCTGACCAACTGGAGGAGACTCGTACCTGTTTGCTTAGTTAAATCCAGGTGGCGACTTTTTTTTTAGGCCAAGCAGTGTATTAAGCCAAAAAGATTGCAAGATTACTCAAACATGCACGGATAACATCAAAACCACTTCAGGGATGTTTTTTGAGGTGGTAACAGCACTAGAACAAGCTCTCTTTAAATAGTGCTTTTCCAGATGCTCAAATTGCTTTACAATTTTGTGCACTGTTCATTCAGATGTAGTCTTACAACACCACGACATGTAGCAACTTATCACTGCCTATGTGCTACTGAGGAGACATTATAAACCCACTTTGAATGTCGAAAAAATATCAATATATGAAACCAGTTCAAACATTATCACTGGATTCATTCTTGTTAAAATTACTGTAGAGGTCTCATGCCTTTTTCATTATTCTCAGTTAATTCTCTTTCTTTTATGAACGACTCAGTGATTCATTTTTATCTATGAACCAATAATCTGCCGCTCTCTGCAAGAGATGGCTTTTTTTGCTCACACTGATTCTCTGGAAGGAGTGCGAGAACAATTCTTTTGAAGACAAAGAAAAGAGAAGTGTTCTTGTGCGCTGATGAGTTACGACCACCATAAAGCATCTTTTCTGTTAACTGTTCATCCCAGGGACGTTTTGTTATTTCCTGAACACCTTGATGATTGAAAAGCACTTTATTATTACATTTACGGGGCACCTTTGGTCTTATGTCTTTACTACTACATGCTAGAGCCATAATGAGGTTAAAAACTGTCTATAGTTGGTCTTGTGACATTAATAGCAGTCACATTAACAGTGAAGGAGAGGCCAGTCATCAGCCTCATAGTCCTCTCTTCTTGTTGGTGACAGACTTAGCTGGAACAGTTTTCCGAGGCCAGTCAAATATTTTGCAAACATGTTAGTTTGAAACCATATTCTATCTCCAATGGAAGTGATTGACAGGCACATTAACCAATCATGGACAAAACAAACATCACGACTTGTAGGCATCTACAAGCAAAGCACTAAACTCTTATGTATCTGAGGTAAAATAAGTTATATATTTTGTTGTGAATGACACGAGTATATGTATGAATTTCAGATAGGAAAAGAGATGTCTTGACGATTGGAACATCCCAAATAAGGATGGTTGTTTGTCACACTTAATGGTCCAATTTCAGACCCTGCTGCATTCAAACTGAATGTGGGAGGGACTGAATTGCCAGGTAAATAGCTGTTAAACTGGGATCCACACAAGTTCTGTCTGTGTTGTCTAATAATGACCTCATTCTGCCCTGCCCACTTTTGCCTCTAAATACTTCTAAATCTCACCTTCGTTGTGGTGCCTGGTTAAGGGAGAACCCATTTCATTTAAATGGAGAAATGGAAAATATGATATAAAGTAGGTTGATTTGTACCTTTACAGTCAGTGTATAAAGATCTTTGTTAAAAAGCCTCACCATCACTGTAACATCTTGGCAAAACATAAACTTTTGAGTCTGGAAAATTACAGACTCTTTTTCAATCTGTGTCTGGTTTTCAAGATTATAATTGGCTTGGCTCCTGACAGTTTGAAGGACCTTGTGAGCTTTCGTGCCACACACTGGAGTGATCCACTAGAGTAGCCTCTCTGCATGACTGTATAGTACCTTTCGGACACTCTACCTGTGGACAATGGGCTCTTTCAGTGAAGGCCACTACACAGTGGAACATGCTGGCTGATTCGATAAAGTTATGTGTCACAATCAAAGGCTTTAATATTGAACTAAAAAAGTACTTAAAGAGCGCCCAAAACTGTAACCATGAATCACTTTAGGTTGTACGCTCCAATGTGGGAGTTTTAATGCATGTACAGTGGCCCCTCGCTATATTGTGGTTCACCTTTCGCAGTCTCGCTGTTTCACAGATTTCATTTTATTTTTTTTAGAGCAATTTTAGATGCTTTTTTTGACGGTATATGAACGCGCATTATGTTCTGCGGCCTGATTGGCTGAGGAACTGTAGACCACTGTCCATCAGTCTCCTCTGTGCCGTGTCTCCTGTACAGTACAGAATTCGTTCAGCCAGATTTACATAAATGCTCGATCGCAGTGTGACACGTGAACAACACATTTAAAGCGATCATCGATGTATAGGGATATAATATATGAAGGTTTGAACTTTGAGAGTGTTTAAACAAGAGAGAAATGTGAGAAAATGTTAATGCCTGTCTGAGAAGTGTATAAAGTGTGTGGTGAGGGGTTTTACAGCCTTAAAACGTATATAATAGTTTTAAATAATAAAGCTGACTACTTCGCAGATTTCACCTATTGCGGATTATTTTTAGAATGTGACCCCCGAGATAAACGAGGGACCACTGTATACGTTTTGTGTTTCAACTCAAGGCAAGGGAAGGCAAGAGGACTGCAGATACAAACTATCCCAGTCTAACTCTGGTGCAATAGATGAAATGGGAAGATTTATGTTGTAATTGTACATGGTCTCTTTGCAAATAAAAAAATAAATACAAATAAATAAAATGTTCAATATTCATGTGAACCAATAAGTCAACACAGCACCGATTCTCTGGGAGGCTTTAAAAGAGCTTTGTATCCCGCATAGAATTTATTTGCTGTCAAGAATGGTAGCCCCGTGCAAAATAATACAACCCCAATGAAGGAATAAGGTGAATGGAAGGTCACTACACCCTCCATCGAGTCTCAGGCCAAACTCAGAAAATGCTTTGTTTATTTCAATGACACATGGGAAACACGGGCTGACTGATTACTACTTAAGTCTGCGATGTTTCTGTTGTAAACTGCAATGTATGATTTCACACATATGGACTATGAGTTGGTCAGTCTGTCTTGCTCATCAGAATTTTGAGACATAGCTGCAGGGCCCAAACTATACAGACGTGTACAGCATAGTGTTGCACAATACTAACATTTTAAACTCGATTTCAATACTAAGGAACACTAAAGACTTGATACTCAATATGGAAGGCAGTACCCCGAAGATAATAAAGAAATACTCTTTCTTTAGACAAAAGAATGTAATTTTCAGCATTAAATCGTAGTACTTTCTTATATATTACCATGCGGTCTTATATCTGTGTAATCCCTCAGTCATCCAGGTATGTTCCATAGTGGTCCATGGGGGTGTATACTCCTCTATATGGTCTTAATATTTCTGATAATGTCTCAAGATAATTAATAAAGCTATTCAAGAAAGGTTCAGGTTCTGTTCTGTTTGAGTACTTCAGTGTATACTTGTCTTATCTAGTTTGATTTTAGTATCAATTAGTATATGATTAGTATATGATTTTTTTCCTATTATAGTGTGAGAAATGTGTGCAGTCTGGTCAAGTTACACAGGAGAGGGATCTGGGGCAGAGGAGGCAGTCGGTGATGAGTTCTGGTGCAGCGTGAACAGCGGCAGGATTAGGTGGCACTAATGGGATTTGAATGTAAGGCAGGTTTATTACATGTCAAACGCCAAAGGCCTGAATGGATTTGGGAGTGGTATGGAGTTAACCTCTGTCAGACATGCTCTTCATCTTGAGCACTTATTCACAAGATCACATTTTACGGCATATACGTTTTAGCCAACTTTTAACAATAGGCTAATGGAGTCGAAGTACACTTACTAAAAGGATTGGCACTTTGTTGTTGATTTGTTTCTCTATTTTCAGCATTTATACAATGCAATCTACTGACCAAAACTGGGATTTATGTATGGTACTTAATGAATATGTATAATGCAATTTCTGCTGATGTCTTTTGCTGGATGAAATTTGCACTTACTTTGGAAAGAGGGAATTCAAACCTGGACAGGATTATTATTATCATTTTTATTGTTTTATAATTCTTTTATAATATTAATATTAATAATATTATTATTATTTATTGTCTATTTATCTTCTTTTAATTTTCATCTATTTTCTTTCTCATTCGTATACGCCCATCAAAAAGGGATCTTGGGGGAAAAACATTAGACCATAACTTGCACATTTTTGCTATGTCGTGTAACTTGTAAAGCTGCTGATGATATCAACATTTTTGATTTAAAAAAAAAAAAAAAAAAAAAAAAGCATTTATACATTTATCTTTAAAGCAATGTGCTTAAATTGTTAAACTGGGTAGTACCTGGAGGACTTATAGGGGAGACTGCGGGGGGACAGTGTGGTGTAACAAGTATACACACTTCAAACTCCGCCCCTGCAGCCAGGTGTTTGTGATCAGAAACACCTGGCTGTAATCGGGGCAATTCTGTGTGACGTCATCAAGAACTTCAAATTGCAGGGCACACAGACTTTTATATGTTTTGATTAGAAAGCTGCAAATGTACCTAGTTTGCCCTACAATGACTCACAAATCTAAGAGCAGCAGACAGTGCTATTAAAACACCATATAAACTGCTAAGTACCAAAAAACGTTGCTTTAGTGTTGCACTTTAAGGTTATCACAGCTTATTATGTTTTTTGTCTACTATATAATTATTATCTATGACACTTGTGGATCCTTTTTTAATAATGTGGACGTTTTATATTACAATATTGATTTAAAATAACTAAATAAAAGAGTTTAATGGTGGAGTTGATTTCTGGCTGACACTTTGCTTTACTGTAAATGTCATCACAACAAAATGCATTGTGTTTGTTTGTTTTATCATCACTGCCAAAGGATAATTAAACAACAAAGTAAGTACAGCGCAGCATTCAGTAGGAGAAATGTGTGCAGCACAGAGGCAGGCAGATTTTTCAAATATATATAATATTGTGAATAGGGGTGTGCTAAAATATCGATATGTATCGATATTATTAAAATCGATACGATATTGATTCTTTGTTTCCTAATATCGATATCGATATTCCCCCCAGAAGTTACTCTTTACAGGTGAAGAGAAGCGAGAAGCAAGAGAAACAAAAATGTCAGAAAAAATGTTTCAACCGCCTTCCTCCCTCTAGTTAGAAACATGCATTAATCAAAAAGCACTTTATTGTGTTTTTTAATCTTCAATAAATGGAAGATAAATGCACCATTAAATGTTCTTTTTTTCTGTTGTTTTTTTTTTTGTGAAAATTGGGTTGACCATTTAAGTAAGGTTGGAGGCCTTTATTTTTTTCTGAATCGTATCGTATCGATTTGAAATATATAGTATCGAATCGTATCGAAATGGCACTGTATCGAGATACGTATCGTATCGTGGACTGTGTGTCGAGGTACGTATCGTATCGGCAGCTTCTTGGTGATACCCAGCCCTAATTGTGAATATGTTTTTTAAGACATGTAAAGTTGTAATATCAGCTCTGTCAAAGTACAAATAAGAGATACTTCTGCACATTTTCTCTCATATCACATTTGTCACATTCATTTTTGTTTGGATTAGCATAATATTGTCAAAATATAGGCCCAAAACTCACTGACAGTTGAAAAAAATGCATAACTCTTTTCTTTCTAAATATTTTTCTTTTATTTTTTCAGAGCATTTAGAACTACCCTTCCAACATTAATATGAGCAAATACAGCACCGAGGAACGAACCCTCATTGTACAGTGGTACTTTTAGTCACACGGGTCAAATTCAGAAACCCAGCGGTGTTTCCGTCGACATTTTAATACCGGAGATGCCACAGGCGTAAATGCCATCAAAGGAATAATAAGTGATTTTCAAAGACAGGGGGCAGTATGTGATCTCCACAGACCTGACTAGTCCCGATTTCTTCCTGTGGGGCTATCTTAAAGAAAAGGTGTTTGTGAATAAACCTCAGACTTAAAATGTAATACTGAGGATCAAATAAGAACCATAAGCCCGGAAATTCTTTCAAATGTTATGCAAAGTGTGTTAGATTGGGCTTTTCAGTGCAAAACCCCAAATGGTGTAGTTATAGTTGACACATTATTGTCAGTATGGCCCACCCCTACTCAAATATGCATGAACTCTTCTCATATTAACTTTGAATGTGTGAATGAGAAGATTAAACAATTATAGCGTTAAAAGCTCTTAAAGTCAAATTTGTGCATGATGTCCCCTCTCAAGGTACATGTTTGGCTATGTAGGGATATTTGTCCTCTTCATTTGACCCATAACTCAATGCTGCTTGGGCAACCTGTCAGGAGAAGTGCATCTTTTGACCTGATGACAGAACCGGAGTACCCAAAGCAAACTTATCCCAATACATGGAAATAATTGGGTAGAAGGCCTTTTAAGGGGCTGTGTAATTGGCGAAGAAGTTATTGTTGCACCATTGTTAGTCCAACTGCAATGTATTGTGCTGTGGCATCATACACACTCTTTTACAAAGTTCTGCCTCCTGCTTTGTTAACATGCTGCTAATATTTCCAGCCCGCAGCTAATCGACACTAGGCCTGTGTGCATGGATTGATTCTTTCTGAAGCGGACGAGAACAATTCTTTTGAAGACAAAGCAAAGCGAAGTGTTCTGGTGCACTGATGAATTACAACAGCTACAAAGCATTATTTTCTCTGAAGCATTTCAAAGTAGATTCATGGGTTCTTTGTCCTACACCAGTCGTTCCCAGCCTCTTTCTCCCAGCGTCCTCTTACCAATGGGTACACTGGCGACCATAACGTCCTTCTTCTACTAAATATATTACAAAACAGTATGATTATAGATGGTTCAACAGTTAACACATCATCTCTTCATTAAAATCACACAATCTTATTTGGACCTCTTTTCTAAAAGCTCTTGATCCTGACCCCCAGGTTGGGAATGACTGTCCTACACTACCCTTTCTGGTTTGGTTACGTAGATTGAAATAGTGATGAGACTACTGGCTCCTTTATGGAATCTGAATCATTTGGATCATCTCAAAGAACCGTTCCAAAGACTGGCTGTTTTTTGTGTTTATGTATATGACAGAAGCCAATGTGAGAACTCATTTTTCAACAAACTAATCACTGGCAGAAATAACCAAGGCTCAGATATGTTTAAAATGGCTCAAACTGAGAGTGGGAGAGTGTTTACAATTTGAAAAATAATGAAAATTGAAATAAAAATGCTGCACTATAATTATAATTTTTTTTGTTAATTATTATTATTATGTTGTCAGATATGTTTGGGTTTGTTTTTTTTTTTTTATTATCTATGTTCCTACCCTCACCTCTGGTCATGAGCTCTGGGTAATGACCGAAAGGACAAGATCGTGGATACAAGCGGCAATGGGCTTCCTCCACAGGGTGACTGGGCGCTCCCTTAGAGATAGGATGAGGAGCTCAGTTACACAGGAGGAGCTCGGAGTAGAGCTGCTGCTCCTTCACGACGAGAGGAGGCAGCTGAGGTGGCTCGGGCATCTGCTCAGGATGCCTCCTGGGCGTCTCCCTAGGGAGGGTGTTCCGGGCATTTCCCACTGGGAGGAGGCCCAGAGGAAGACCCTAGACACGCTGGAGGGACTATGTCTCTTGGCTGACCTGGGAACGCCTTGGGGTCCCACCAGAGGACCTGGAGGTCGTGTCTGGGGTGAGGGAAGTCTGGGAGTCCCTGCTTAGACTGCTGCCCCCACGATCCGGCACCGGATAAGTGGAAGAAAATGGATGGATGGAATATGTTTTTTAGTTGAAAAGCCTCTCACTCATGTTGTCTACTGTGTTGAGTCTTATGTCCAGCGTAAATCAGTGTGAAAATGCATACAAATTTGAAAGAAAAATATTCAGTTCTTTTAAAAAATGGGATCCGCTTCCAGCTCTTCTAAAGAGCTGACTCGTTCACAAATGTCACATCACTAGACTGAAAGACATGAATGAGGTGTGACATCCAATGCATTAGAGTTCATTAATATGTTCCTGCTAAAATAATAAATAATGATTTTTACATCTGACTGTAGTGGATCTATGAAGACTTTCTGATTCCAACTTGTAAGTAGGACATGCTCCAGTAGAAGTTACACATATGAAAGCTCACATTTCTTCCGGCAATAAGAAAGAAAAGTACAATAAGGAAGTGCAAATATATGTAAGATTTATACTAAGAACACAAAAATGGGAAAAATCAAGCAAAACCTGAAAACTATTTGTTTATATTATTTATCTAATCTTTGGCCCTCCACTTCCTCTGTTATGCTTTTGTCACTTTTTGATTTCTCATATTCCTCCTAAGTGCGTTGTCTGCATGCGATGGTGATCCTTCCATTATGGAATATTGTGTTGTTTCGGGAGGAATAATAGATCATTTTGATTGTGGCAGCTTTTTGGTGTTTGGGTGTAAGTTATGTATGCAGATAGTGCTTCAAATGTTTTCAGCCTCTTTATCACTTTCTCCAGAAAATCACATTCATCAGTGAGGAGGCCACCCTCTGCCCCCACGATGGCGGTGGTCCAACTGCAGTAATACACCCCAGTCTCAAAATCTCGTAATATGACAACCTAAACTGTCAAACGACTGATTATAAACAGAAAACTAAGTGGTGCAGAACTTTCCAAATTTTGTACATTTTTTTTTTTCATAGAAATTGAGGACATTTCTATTGAAAACTGGTGACTAGGCCTGTCACGATAATTACTATATGGACTTATCGTTCAGTATATTATAGCTGGGACAATATATTTTGGGCCTCAACGCTGAATGCAATTTATTTTTATTTGTAAAGCTCAAAATCAGCACAGCAGCTGCCTCTTAGGTCTTAACAGGATCACTGATTTAACCAACAATGAAAATCAACAATGAAACCAACACTGGTCAATAACAAGAAAACAAGTAAATGGATAACTGTCCCAGAACATCCCCTGTCCTTAGACCATCCTTCTCAGCAAGGAAAAACTAAAAAAAAAAACTATGGGAAAAAGAGAAACATAGAGGAGGATGAGCAGGTTACAGATGTGTCTAGGACTAATGCGCATCATTTGCAGATAGAGATCAAGTCTGTAGGACCAGAGCCCACTCAACTAAGGGACAGAGGAAGGCTTATCCATGGTAAGTAGGGGTCATCCGAGCCGGGTACTGAAGGAAGTCTGGGAGTTCCTGCTTAGACTGCTGCCCCCGTGACCCGGCACCAGATAAGCGGAAGAAAAAGGATGGATGGATTTTGGTACATTATGTCATTTATTTGTTGCAGCTCAAGTCCTTAATGAAACAGTTTATTTAAAAATGATTTCCTGGGATTATCTTGCATTATTTCAATCTTAATTAGTGGCATGAAGTAGTTTCAATATTATCGTGTAGCACAACATTTCCCTGTAGCGATATATTGTGCTTCAAAATGTGTTATGTAGAAGGTCTAATTATGACACAGGAAAAAGTGAAGAATCTAAACAGTGGTTAGCAAAAGAGACTAAATGGAACAGGACAGAAGAGGTGGAAACAAGTGTGAATATGTCTCCAAGTGCTGGGAAACTCAGTGACAGTTCTTCTCCATCTATCCCTGCCACTAAACCTGTCACTAAGTGGAAAAAATGTGACAGGAACAGTGCATGAAATCTTGAGGGAACTTCATTAGCTGATGTCCTACCTGAAAGAGCTATCAAAAAAACAACAATTGGTAGAGCGTTTGTTCATTGATCCGAAGGTTGGTGGTTCGAATTGCGCTTTCGATATGAAACGTCATGGTTGACTGATCAGAAGCACTGACCCACAGGTTGGCGGTGCTACAACTCCCACAGCTCCTTGGGTAAGACCACCTCGCCCCCAGCGTCTGTGTACACTGGTGTATTAATGTGTTTGTGAATGGGTGTAAAGTGCTTTGAGTGCCTAGGAGTGGAAAAGTGCTATTTAATAATTCGACTATTTACCTTTTACCAAGATGAAACTCTTCAAAAGGTCTCTGCCACTGACAAAACAACTGAAATCAACAAATTAAAGAGCTGACCTCTGCTGTGGAACTTCTTGTGAGTGACGTTGGTTGGCATAAACACGTTACAACGAGAACGAGTGGGTGGGCGTAGTAGAATGTAAGAGGGCAAGGGAATAGAGCTGCTCTCCAAACCTTGTGATGAATTTTATATTTTTTAACCAAAGACGAAAATAAAAAAATGAATTGTTTTTGTTTTTTCGTTTCAGGTTCGTTCGTTTTCATTTTTTTTCACTTTTAAATTGAAAATCAAATGAATGAAGGGTACAGGGACCCGCAAGGGTAGAACGAGTTGAATTGAATATAAAGAACACATTTCCATTACACAATTCAGATAAACAGTTGTGAATATCAAACGCTGGCTCTTCAAGCTGGCCCTTTGTAGGATGTGTGCAGACTGTAGAAAGGCTCTCGTTGACTGGATGGGATTAGCTGCGCAGTCGTGGTGCAGCGCAGTGGAGCGGGTACACATAACAGACAGAGTGATGAGGTCTGGTGTATTGAGGCCGCAGATGGATTAGGGGGCACTAATGGGATTTTAATGTAAGGCCAGGTTTATTAGATGTCAAACACCAAAGGCCTGAATGGATTTGGGATGAGTTGAGTTACCCTGTAGGACATGCTCTCATGCAATTTTCATCAAGACTCAAGTGGGATTGACAAGAAAAAAGTCATTGGTTGTACATCCCCGAGTGGAATTGTGTGTTCTTAATGAAAATAGATTGCACATTATTTGCTTTTGGTCTTTAAACATGCTTTTAAATGGCCTGTACCTGATTTCAAACCATTTATTTTGAACTTTTAGCTCCACTTAGACCTATCTACCATGATGATATTGCACCATGACACAGAAACTAGTGTCTGGGATAGTGTCAGGCAGTTGGTTTCCCATGACTCTTAGTAACCATGCCCAATCAGGCCCCATGGTTGCTGTCTGTAGCTTCTATTTTAGCTTTTACCCAAGAAAATGCTATGTAAAATGCGTAGATTATCTTTGACAGTGTCATTTTTTGTTATTTAGCAGCTTGTAA
This sequence comes from Periophthalmus modestus, assembly GCA_019594935.1. Classification (NCBI taxonomy): domain Eukaryota; kingdom Metazoa; phylum Chordata; class Actinopteri; order Gobiiformes; family Gobiidae; genus Periophthalmus; species Periophthalmus modestus. The sequence continues at coordinate 18,065,440 of JAIEZT010001214.1, forward strand.
CATACAATACATGACGTAAAGAGAATTTATCTTGATGAGAATAAAGAAAAATCAGGTACAGACCCTTTAAGTACATTTGCTTTGGCGTCTCATGTTATAGAACTTTAAATAATGGCTTTTAAGAAACAAGACGTAATCAAATCTGGTGTAGACCTCCATCTACTGGCAGCAGAGTGAATTACCATGGGGAAAAAAACTCATCTTTGCTAACAACGAAAACGCCCAGACATATTGCCATAAGCATGGTGTAGTAATGAAAGCAATTTGATGGCAGAAAAGCTTAAAACAAATGTGGTGATGATTTATGGACTTAAAAACTGTGCAGGGTCTCTACCTCTGACGTAACAATACTGGAAAAAGTCAAACTAAACTACAACTCCAAGTAGGTTTCGGATGGGAGAATAGTGATATAATATGGTCAATAGCTCAAAAAAAGTTAATTTGACATAATATGTGTACTTTAAATAACATTGAATGAGCCCTACATCTTTTCTCAGTCATTCTACTCTTCTGTTTCATGCCCGTATGTATAAATCTGGTCCTTTTTCACTATAAGGAGTGGACATACGCTTTCTCATTAGACATGAGGAATTGGTAGTGACCTGGATGACTGTTGGCAGTAGCTCAGTTGGTCGAGGATTCAGCCTTTGATCCGAAGGTCAGCGGTTTGAATTATACTCCTGACATAAACACCTTTAGTAGAGAGGTCAGATACCCGGGTGGTTTGATGCCACAGATGAATAATGCAGCTGTGTCCTTGGGCAAGACACAAGACCCACCTCACCCTCATTGGTACTTTACGCTGGTTCTGGGTGTGAATGGGTGAGTGTCTCTAAGTACATGCTTTACCTCATTTTGATCAATCTTGATTTTCATTTGTGACTATTTTTGAAACAGGCTGTTGTTACTCTGACATTTGGAGCCAGGCTTTAATACCTCCTGCAGCGAGTGACACCACAGCTCTCCAATAAATATCACTTTCCCCCAGTATAATTCATTTATACACTTCATCCTGCCTTGCGATTTTGGCATTTTAACATGGATAAGAGAGACTCCTCATGCATCTGTAATGGACCCCGTGTGGAGAAGCCAGCTTTGCTCTCCACTGACACCAGACCTCAGAGGAAGTTAATAAGGCCTTCTCACTTTGTTCAAACATTTAAAACTAGTGATGTGCTGAAAGTTAACACAAAGGGGCACTGCAAGTCACATCAACTATTCAAATTTTCCTCTTTGGTTGGAAAATCCCTTGTTTATCAGTTACACAGCTAAGTGGTAACACGTTTCATCTACTTCTACGTTCACTCGAGAAATGCTTTGAATAAGTGCTACTACTGCTGCTAGGGATTTAACAACGCCCTTAGTATAACAAAGAGAATAATCCACAGCACTTCATGGTAGACTATTTGCAAGTTAAAGCAACTTTGACACTTAGTTGCTTGGTTTCTTTAAGCCTTCGGGGTACCCCTTTCCATAGTGATGCCCAAAGAGTGGTAACATGCAAAATTAAGACTCATCAGTCATCATTGGAATTGGAATACCTTTTACCACAGTAGAGAGAAGCAGAAAAGATTCAAACTTTATCCCAACAAATTTCATCAAGAAGGTAGGATACTTACAGAATTTGTGCATTGCATCTCTGTATTCGGCATTTTCTTGTGTTCTAATGATTTAGGCCGGTAAATCATGAGTGATCCAGAGGAAATGGCAACATTTTCAGGCAAGATATTTTACAAAAAAAAAAACCAAAAAAGAACAGTGAGAGAAAGGCAGAGGACAGAGGAAAATGCCATCTGAGGTTGGCATAATCCATCCATTAAGTCATCCAGGTATGATCCATAGTACAAGAAAAATTCAAATCTGTTAACTGGACAAAAAATTGTAAGAGTGAAGATGTTTCATTGACCATCTTAGCTGCTTCTTCAGTTCTGGTCAGATTACTGGTGGACACTGCCTTATATCTATCTGAAGGGAGGAGCTAACTACACTGAATAGGTGTTTTTAGTTTCAGTGTAGTTAGCTCGTACATTACATTCCTGGAGGAGGTTGGGTATCGTAATTTCCCTCTATTAAACTGAAAAACTACCTCTAAAAGTAATTGTTAGAGTAACTATCAGAGTAACACCTGATGTAAAATTTCAAGTTGATATAACCGGAAGGACCAGACATTAAATAGTGCAGAAAATCTGATATTTTCAAATCATATCTTCTAGGGAATAGTGCAAGAAACACAAGTGTTCAGCTTATTTAATATTGTCAACAATATTGGTCTCTCGTAGACAGTGGGAAGAGTAACCAAAACTTTTACGCAATGAACAGTACTGTAAATATAGTGTAATGTATTACTGAAGTAGGATTACAAGTATGGTGTCTGAAAACTAGTCCTAGAAGTACACTATTAATACATAAATAAATACAACAGAGTACTAGACAACTCAGTCTGTCTCAATCTGCCAAATGTGCCATTGTAGAGATGGGCAGTCCAGTCCATCTCCTCAAAAGGTTTTTTTTTTTGGCTCCTTGCGAAGAGACAGCTCTTTTGTTGTGTTTAGGCCATCTTTGTGGTGAGTCTTACAGTGTCACGATCCCTGCCTGTTGTCCTCCTGTGTCACGCTCCCCCTCCCTCACCGGCTGCCTCTGGAGCTGGGTGGAGCCTCCAGCCTCCTGCTCACACACCTGCACCTCATCCCGAAGATTACCCTCACCTGCCAGGGAGGATAAGAAGGAGTGGAGGCTTCTATTCGGGGCTTGAACGTCCGCGTGAAAACCTGAAGTCCAGCTCTCTGCCTGTTTCCAGATTGTTATTTTTGTACTTCGACTTACCTTGTCTCTGCTCCTCTCCAGATCCCGCCTTGGATCCGCTCCCGAGCCCCGCACCAGCACTCCTGCACTCCAGCACCGGTATTGTGACCTGCACTCTGTTTCCCGCACATGTGTGTCCCGCCTGGCATTGGAAAACACACCTACGCACCCGAGCACCGTTTGTATCACTTGAACTGTACTTACCATATCACCTCGCTGTAAATAAACACTGTAAAACTTGTGAGCCCTGCATTTTTGGTCCCTCTGTTCTGGCCCGGTTACGACAGAACGTTCAAGCCAGAAATGGACCAAGCGGGCTCTACTCCGGACCCCGCGCTACAACAAGCCTTCCAGCACCACGGCGTCCTGCTCGGCCAACATGAGGAGACAATCCGAGCTCTGACGGAGCTCAACCGGTCCCTCACCCAGCAGGTGACGGAGCTCTCCAACCAGGTGACCACGCTTCTGGCCCAGGCTTCCCTGAGCGCTCCCGCTTGCTCCGCGCCCCCGTCCCTGGTTCCGGAGTCTAGGGGCACGGACCCAGAGCCCTATGCCGGTCAGCCCGGTCTCTGCCGGGGCTTCCTGTTCCAGTGCCTCTCCCTCTTCCAGCAGCGGCCGACCCGCTTCCCCTCAGACGCGGCCAAAACACGGTACATCTGCGGGCTGCTCAGAGGGAGAGCTCTCCAGTGGGCGGAGGCCAAATTCGCTACTCTCCCCATAGACCGGATATGTTTCGAGACGTTTCTAACAGACTTTAAGCTAGTTTTCCAGCATCCTCACTACCAGACGGATGCCGCCTCCCGCCTGTTAAACCTCGCCCAAGGCTCCCGCTCTGTAGCCGATTACTCCATTGAGTTCTGGACTTTAGCAGCCGAGCTCAACTGGTCCGACAGCGCTTTAAGAGCTGTATTTTCTAAGGGGCTCAATGACACGCTCAAGAATGAGCTCGCGTCACGTGACGACCCCCCCGACCTGAAGACACTCATCTCCCTGGCCAGTCGCATTGACAACCGACTCCAGACTCGGCGTAGGAAGAGGCACCGCTCCCCAGCCCGGACCAAGTTCCAGTCTTCCTCGCCATCCCCTGACTTCGATCCCTTGATCTCCCCAGCCGACCAGATTCTGGACCACCTCCTGACGCACCAGCCAGAGGGACATCTCCCAGCGACCCAGGCCGAGGACCCCGTACTCGTCGCCAGGGGAGGAACCTATGCAGCTCGACCGGACCCTTGTCTCGCCCGAGGAGCGATTGTGGCGCCGCCGCCAAGCGGGCGAATGTTTCTACTGCGGCGAGCAGGGGCATGTCATCGCCGCCTGCCCGGTCCGACCCAAGAGAGGCGCTCTTCAGCAGCACTGGGAGGGATCACTACCCCTCCAAGATCCGCCACCCCACCTCCGTGTGTCGTGGGGGCCCTCCATTTGGAGGTACAGGACCCTCGCAGCTCCGCCGGACACAGTCCTCCGTCCAGGGACTGCCCGTTCTCCTTCACTCCCCGTCCGGCCCCCCGTCCGGCCCCCGTCCGGCCCCCCGTCCGGCCCGCCCGGCCGCCCGCCGGCCGCCCGCCCGGCCGCCCGTCCGGCCTCCGTCCGGCCGCCCGTCCGGCACCCGTCTGGCTTCCCGTCCCGCTCCTCGTCCTGCTCCTCGTCCCGCTCCGACCTTGGACAAGGGTTCCAGGACCTCCGTCCCTCCTCCAGGCCCCCTCCGCCCTCCCGAGCTGGGTCGCGCTCCTTGGGACGTCTGGGAGCCGTCCCTTAGGGGGGGGTACTGTCACGATCCCTGCCTGTTGTCCTCCTGTGTCACGCTCCCCCTCCCTCACCGGCTGCCTCTGGAGCTGGGTGGAGCCTCCAGCCTCCTGCTCACACACCTGCACCTCATCCCGAAGATTACCCTCACCTGCCAGGGAGGATAAGAAGGAGTGGAGGCTTCTATTCGGGGCTTGAACGTCCGCGTGAAAACCTGAAGTCCAGCTCTCTGCCTGTTTCCAGATTGTTATTTTTGTACTTCGACTTACCTTGTCTCTGCTCCTCTCCAGATCCCCGCCCTGGATCCGCTCCCGAGCCCCGCACCAGCACTCCTGCACTCCAGCACCGGTATTGTGACCTGCACTCTGTTTCCCGCACATGTGTGTCCCGCCTGGCATTGGAAAACACACCTACGCACCCGAGCACCGTTTGTATCACTTGAACTGTACTTACCATATCACCTCGCTGTAAATAAACACTGTAAAACTTGTGAGCCCTGCATTTTTGGTCCCTCTGTTCTGGCCCGGTTACGACATACAGGCTATTTCGTTTTTGAGTGATACTGTTTCTCATCGTGGCTTTTGAAACTGGAGACTCTCAAACAAATAGCCCTGCCATACTGTCCATGGGTCAGAGACAATTGTCATTTGTCTGCAGTTGATCAGTTAAATGTTATTAATTATGCATTTAGAAAATGTTACAATGTTACCTGTACTGCAGTACATATTTGCTGAATAGTGGGATCACACCACTCAGTAGGCTTATACAGTAGTCTTTGTGCAGACGTGCCCCTCGTGTACCCCCGCAAATGCCTGTCTCTAATGCAGGAGACTAAAGATTACTCAAAATTCCAGATTATTGGCAAAATAATTTTATTGAAAGTTCTGTGGTTTTGTTAATTGTCCCTTACATTTGACCCATGACTGTATATAAGTGGCTGACCTGCTAGCTGTCATGTTCCAAATAGGAGGCAGGGAATTGGCTGCATTGAATCTGGCATCTATTTGGTTTCTATGGAAAAAAATGGTTGTCCCTCTCTCTGTAGCTGCTGCTGTCAGGGTTCTCATTCTGACGTTAAAATGCTTGTTTAAACCCACTCTACCTGATCCTGGTGTTTTATGTAGCTATTATGTCCATGAATCAAGATGTAAACATTAACAACAGACTAATCAGGTGCCTTCTTTCCCTGAGGTCGGCCCCAACAGCTTTGACAGCTATCAAGCTTTATTTCTAAGTGCCCATGCCATGCCAAGTACCTTCAATAACTGCACTCCGGTTTGGCTCTTTGGTTTCTATGATGGCTTCAACTGGCTGGAGGCAAACAGTATGGTGTCTCTCTGTCCTTTTCTATAGAGTTTAGGTCACTCACATTGCAGAAAAAACAGAAAATTCACTTAGACTAAAGAATACCTTGCAAACTTCACACATGGCATGGGACTTGAACTCAGGTCCTGCTGTGAGATAAGTGCTAACCGCCCTGACACTTTGCAGCTCAATTGAAAAGGCATGTAGTTTTGATTACATTGTGAAAAGGCAGAAGAGAGAAGAGAATTGATGCTTCCAATTGACTAAAGTTACTCTTCTAACTGCACAAACTTTTCCTGCTTAGTGCTGTCGACATGTGTGAGCTGTGGGGGTGTACGTCGGCTTCAAAGAGCTGGTGACGGCTCTGAACATATTTTACTCATTCATTTGGAAATGGTGCATGGTTGTGGAAACTAAAGGTGCAAAAAATTCAAAAGAGATAGTGCAGCTTCGCGAACTCCATACTGATGAAACAGATGTGTGAAAGTCTTCTTTTTCAAACAGAAGGCACCACACAAGTGTTGCTGGTGTAGTAAGAGTCATATAATTCAGTTACAAATTTAGTTAGAGAATGTTGTTCTAGAGTGTTTCCCATTTTCATATACAGGCATGCATCATTTACTTGTAAAATGTATTCAAATCACGTCAGTGAAAGAATGCGCATATGTTTGTATGGTGGTGTGTGTGTAATCCCTCAGTCGTCCAGGTCTGATCCATAGTAAAAGCCAAAGTTAAATCTGTTAACTGAACAAAACTTTGTAGGTGAAGACGTTTTGCTGCTCATCCAAGCCACTTCTTCAGCTCTGGTCAGGTTGCTGGACACTACCCTATATTTATCTGAAGGGAGGAGCTAGCTACACTGAAACTGCAAACAGCTATTGTTAACAGCTTCAGGCCTCCATTCAACCTTTAATGGTCCCACTGGCTCGCTCTACTGTCCTCTTTGTTCCTTTGCTTGCTTTGGGTCTGAGGAGATATTGTGTCTAATCCCCCCATTCCTGTTTTAATATGTATCATTGTGCAGATACTGTGCATGTAGCCATGTACTTATTTGTATAGTTTTACTCACAAGATTCTAGTATGTTACATGTTCAACTCTGGAGAAACATACTATTATTAAATATACTTAATAGATTCTAAATGATCATTTTGCTAACCTGTATGTCCATAAATGACTGGGTGATGTCAGCTAGATCTGACAGAAGGCACATGTGATTGTCCACAGGTCTTGGAACCAGCTACCCGAGGATTCAGAGGCAGGCGGTGTATTGGATTGTCTGCACTGAAAAACTAACAGGTTTATATAAAGCGCTGATTGTGAATGTTGTTGAGCATGGGGAACTGCCACTGTGTTTAGTCCCATTACACTCCGCTGACATCTGCGCAGCGTTTGGATCAGTCGGATGCTTTGGGGCAGATGGACACATGAAAATGTTTTAATAGCATCCAGAACTGCAGATGATTTAGAATAATTACAACATGAACATGATGCAGAATGATGAGTTCCCACAGCTTGTGGTGGCTGCACAGGCCTCTGCTCGTACACATCATAGACTGCTCACTGTCAGCTCTCAGGACGATAAAAGGCCTGTGAAACAGATGTATATATATGGACCAGACATCTCTGTTTTAAGATTGGTCTGAACACTCACGAGTAACCATTAATTAAATACTAATACTGCACAAATTACACGCAAGAATTTCTTGATTAATAATAAAGTAAAATGTTATGCACATGACATCTCCAACTCATAACAACTGATTAACAAATTGCACTGGGCAGGACTGATCTGGACAAGCCCAGGCAAAGTGACTCTACCACTACATTGGCCACCAGAAGAAACATGGAATTCACCAAGTGGATTTTTATACAAGTGCCATCCTCATTTTATTTCCCAAAAGGAACATTTTCAAACAGCTATCAATACTCAGTTGTCAGTAAAATGCAATAAATCTGACATACACATACTAATATGGTGTGAAGTATTGTGTCTGCATTGTAACCCACAGAGACCAGACATCTCTGTTCAGTGAGGAGCTAGAGGACCAGGTTATTGTAGGTGGGAGTTTTATCATTAAGTGTTCATATTGGGGTGCTGTGGGCCACACCGCTGGGACTGTTCAAATGGCATTATATTAGATGTGAAGAGCACTTTACTGTGAGAGAATGAAACACACTTCACCTACTCTCAGGGGAGGAACCTGGAAGAAACAGATTACTTAAGTCTAAATCGTCTTTGAGAAAGTGACGTTTTTGATTTCTATAGCCATTATTTTAGTGGGCACACATTTATGGCACATGTCAGAGAGATATGAGAGAGACTGCCATTCTGTGTAACTCCAACAGATACCAATAACACAATAACCTGTATGCGTGTACATTTTAGTAGAAAGTAGAACTATGAAAAGTTGACTTCTAAGACCTTGTAAATCTATAATGGGTTCCACTCATTTCTGGTTTTTGTGCCATTTTTCACCAAAACCAATACATACCCACTGCCTGTAGTTTGTTTCTCTGTTTTTTGTAGACTTTTTAGCACAAATACCGCTGCTCACAATCGTAAGCTGCAGAGATCTATAGGTGATGCCGGACATCAACTGTGTAGTTTTGAACAGGAAGTAAATTGACTTGTTTTTGTTCTGTTAAACGTAGAGCAGTGGGCATTATGGGGGTTAAGGGGAATTTCTGAGCAATGACATCTTGAATGAGGAGGGAAAAAAAGTGTTTTTTAAGGTTAAAGTATACTTTATTGATCCCTGTAGGGAAATTCATCCTCTGCATTTGGGTGTGGAGGCCAGAATTCAAGCCAGTCCGCCATTCCTGTCAAAGACTTAAAAGGAAAATGTCGAGCAGTAGCTTTAGTCTCGGAGTAGTACTCTTTACTCAAGAAACAGTATGCACTTGAACAAAGACTGTGCCACTGTCATAGAGACAAACTCTCAATGGTGCCTCAATGTGGTATGTGAGCAAAAGGTGCTGTGAGGTGCTGTAGGTGCTGTAAGGTGTTATGTGGAAAAACAGAACAAGTGTATTTTAAATGGTTTGCAATGATCATCTTAATTGTTCACTGTGATGAGTTTATACGCACTTTTCACACCTCTCAGAGTCGAGTGTGGAGTTTTGCCATGACGGTAAAGCTAACAACAACTAGCCATGGATCCATTAAAATAACTGGATGGTGTATTGCTAGCTCAGAGCTGTCTTGAGTTGGATTAGTAGCCACTTATTGGTACTACAATGAAAAAATCCCTCCTGTCCAGAAAAGATTTTTCTCATAGAACACAATGTAATCACACACATTTTCAGATCATAAACTTTTTCAAAATCCATCTGTTGTCTTAAAAAAAAAACTACATTTTTTAATCATTAGTTTTGGCTATGCTGTATGTCTCCAGCTAAGAGCAGTTACCTGGTACAGCATGAACGAGCATGTGAGCGATGCAAACGGTCATGAGTTCAGAAGTGCCCTGGAAGTGTAAGATCATGTATTTATTATTCCCTTGTCTCCTCCGCGGCCGCTCCACTCGCTCTTGTCCCGCAAAGTCTCATGGGGATTAGCTCAGCAGCTCATGGTCGATGGACAGGGCAGGACCGGATGCACCTAGCAGCTAAAGGTTAAAGTAGAAACATGCGCCATTGAGCACGGCCCATTGACTTCAATAGTTAGCCATGTTAAGGCCCTGGGGCTTGCCACTAGCATACTAACTCTCACTTCCTGTTTATCAGATAATAAAATGCAGATAGCCTATTGCAGATTTATTTTGACCTTATGACCTGCTTATACAATATATCTGTACTGGGGCAAGACACATTTTGCTCAAATACATGGGTAAAAATGTGGCACAGGACCTTTACAGTGATACTGTGATGCAGTATTCATAAACAGTCTTATGTACTCCGACGCGACGGGCCCCAGTGCAGCACTCAGAGGAGCCCTCGTCTGACTCTTGGAGATTGAAAACACACTTTGTTGGTGCTGTTGCAGAATAATATTTCTTTGGTGCTGACTGTGAAAGATGGAGTCATTATTTTATGGGCTTCACCTTTTGCTGACACAGAGCACCAACACATCCCTCTATAAAATGTGTGTCCGAGGCTGAATCAGCAGAGATCTAGCCTGCCTTACAATCATTTATGTTAGAATTATTCTGAGCATATCCTGGAGGAAGTGCAGGAGGATTCTGAAGCCACATCATCGAGGTGAATTTTTCATTAATGTCGGGTGTTCCCAGTGTCCTTTGCCGCTTTATTAAATCAGACCAGTTTGAGATAATGGACTTTTTAAAATTCTCCTCCAGGCTCCCACTCCTGGTATAATCTGTTCAACTCTCCTGGTTGCTCCCACTGGGCTCTGCTCTGTACTTACTGCAGCATGATTCAAGTTTTAAACAGGCAAAAAACAAAAAAAGCACAGGGCGGGTTTTCCAGTATTTTGCGTTCACGTTCTACAGTTTGATGATAATATAATTTTAGATGGACGGCAGCAATGACAGCTTTGGTGTTTAAGTAATTTTTCTGAAACTCTTGTGCAAACATACTTCCTCTTTTGTTTATTTGCCTTTTTTTTACGTGGTTAGGTATAGTAATTACACAGATATTAATCACATTTTGGAATTTAATAATGGTTATAATGTTAAAATATACATATACAAGTGTAAATATTTGACAGGTCCTCTCTGCCATTATTCAACTCCAAATGTGTGCTTGTTGTCATTTGAAAGGATTTTAAGCCATGACATTAATATTGCAGATTTGTTCACCCATCCATCCATTTTCTTCCATTTATCCCGGGCAGGGTCACGGGGGCAGCAGTCTAAGCAGGGACTCCCAGACTTCCCTCACCCCAGACACGTCCTCCAGCTCCTCCGGTGGGACCCCAATGCGTTCCCAGGCCAGCCGAGAGACATAGTCCCTCCAGCGTGTCCTGAGTGTTCCCCGGGGCCTCCTCCTGTTGGGACCTGCCCAATCACTTACAAATATTTATAAGATTCAACATTTGTGGGTTTATATTTTTGACATTTATTTCAAAAACAGTAACTCCCCCTAAGAGTTACATAGGCCATTATCAAATCAAATTGATCAAATTCAACAATGTCAATGCAACCTTTTGTTGGCAGAGAAATGCTGATAGATCAAAAAGAGCCAGGATTGATGGAGGAGAATGAGCTGCGGCCGGTGAGGGGAGGTTGTTGTTTGGAGTGCGCTACAGAGGAATAACTACAAAGTCAAGTTTTCTAAATGAACCATTGGATCAATGTGTGACTTGTGATGTGAGGCTGAATGTGGAGCTGCCTTGAAGAGTGTCACAGATGCAGCGGTCGTGAGTGTTTACTGTGCACTCTTGGCTCTGCACACCAGGTGATGTGTAATGATTGGCCTATTGAACCACACATGAGCACAAATAACAAGACAAAAGATAAAAGCTGTTGTCCAGGTGCTTGGGGTGTCACCAGTGGGATTTGGGGAACGCAAAACAAAAGAGCCTCCTACGTAACCAGCTTTTTGTTTCTTTGTTTTTATTAAAGAGCACAAATGATGTAAAATGGCCTTCTTTTGAAATTCTGCTCTTTCTAAGCTCCATAAAAAAAGACAGACGATTTTGAATATTCCCAGTTTTGTAATGTTATAGGTAAAAGCATTGTCCTATTAGGTAGTTGGGGTTTGTGTTCTAATTATTCTAAAATGTGATGATGCCATATTTCCTGATGGGGGTAAGAGCCAATATCCACATTGTACTCTGCTATGAAACATCCAAAAGGTAAATTCCCAAATGTTAAACTTGATCATTTGTATTACTGACAAGACCCAGGAACTGACTGTATTACAACATAAATTTGCATTTTAACTACAATCATTTTGACTGCCCCCATGGCAAGGCAAGGCAAGTTTATTTGTAATTGCTTTACAGAATAAGAAAGACATTAAAATCACAAGACAAACAAATCAAAACATAAATAATCATCACAAATGAACATTAAAAGAGAAGAGTGCAGAATAAAAACCTTTCAGTCATAGGCACGGACACACACGTTTGATGGTAAAAAGCTGCTGTAAGTGATTGATGTGGCTGTCAAAGTTCAAGTCATGTCTTCATCTGTATTTATTATGACTGATCTGCAGAATCTTGTGATGTCATCTGAAACCCAGGAATATCAAGCAGGTTGGTCCTCCACCAGAAGATGTTACATTGGAAATGAAATGTTGCATGGAAATGTAATTGCTTTGCCTGGAATGTTCCCAGCATGCAACATTAAATTTATCTGTCTCCATGGAGACTAGCAGGTGATGCCTCAGGACCGAATTACAGGTTAAATTCATGTCAAGAGTCAATGCATTTTTGAGTTACAGTATACAAAACCCTACAAATGAATCACTGCAAGATGGAGAAATTGGGTTCAGTGCTGTGGAACATTCCTGTCAAAGCAATAAGTTCTTCATGTGTCCAGTAGGTGGCGTACCCTCCTATAGAAAAGTTATATAGTGCACATTTTAGATATTAAACTCTGAGAAATAAAATTCAGAAAAGGGGTATTATGCAATTTTTTTTATTTTATTTTTGCTTTTGACCATGTTACAACGTTCCCTCATCAAAAACATGCCTGAAGAGCTTTTAGATTTCATTCATGCATGTTTCAGTTATTTTGCGATCCCTCCCAGGCCCTCTTTGACCCCTCCTTACGGTTAGCTGGAATCTGTGCAATGCTCAGCGCACAAGCCTACGTCACCTATCCTCCTACACAACAATTCTCCATAAATATACAAAACCGTTATACAAAACTCGACACCACAATTTGACAGACCTGGTGTGATGTGCCGTAGTTTTATTAGCGGAATACATGCTGATTGTGTTGTGAGTAAAGAGGGGGGGGGGACATAGTGATCTAAATATGTTATGTGTTAGCAGTTAATACCCCATAGAAGTTAAATACCCTCTGTTTAATGTGGGTAAAAAGACCACGGGAGCTAAAATTCCAACACGTCACCCTTTCAGACTGCAAAAAAGTAGTAATCTTGAAGATCAGGGAGCTTTCTGTTTGTATGTAATATAATGGGTAGCTGCAAACTGTCAAGAGACCAAACACGAGCTGTAGTGCAAACTCAAGCATGATGGGAAAAGTGACAGTGAGACCGCCCACTCGTTGGTGTGGAATCGATCATCCGCTGTGCTCTGAACTCTCTGTCCACTTTTTGAAAATGCTATATTCACGCTGTCATTCTTCCCTCCCTTTGCTCTCTGCATTAAGTCACTCCCTCTTCAGAGCGCTATCACATTACAATTAGTAAGTAATGTGTATCCTGCTAATAAACTACTGCACATTGCATCAGGTTTGTCAAGTTGCTATGTACTGTTTAATTATGGAGAATTTTTGTTATGGGCTGAACATTGCACAGAATCTTACAGTTAACCATAAAGAGGATTTGTATAGGGCTTGGGAGAGATCGCTAAAATGCTCAAACATGCATGGATGACATATAAAACTCTTCAGGTATATTTTTGATGAAGGAACAATAAAAAGTTATTTATTTATAATACCCCCTCTTTAATATTTCATCCAAACCTTGCTTCAGAGACATGTTTGCTGGGGTGACCTGAACACACTGACCTCTCTGTGGTGTGTGTGAGGTCCTGACTGTGGCACTGATACAGATGCTGAGGCATGTGTGCTCCATAAACAGTGTGTGAACATCAAAGTGTCTGACCAATCAGAGCTGCTTGTGCCTCTGAGCATTTCCTCTCACAGTCTGATCACACCCGGGGCTGGAGAAGATATCTACAGGAGAATGGAGGCATGGACCAAAGCGCCTTCCTGCCTGTGATGGACTTACAGGTCCTATATTACACAGAATTTACTTTTGTGAGATTTAAACCATGTACGAATGTTGTTACATTATCAAAAACCTACCTGGAGGAGTTGTGTTTTGTTTCATTCACACAAGTTTGAGTAATCCTTTATTATTAGACTGTCTACATCTTCAAAGCTCAAAATGCTTTGTTCCACCTTGTGAAGAGGTAGTTTTCATGTTAACAGCTACCTTTTACCTTTAGCTCAGTAGAGATTGTCAACTCCAGGGCTGAAATCATCCATATGATTCTAGTGAAAGTGTATGGAGTTTAAAAACACTGTGGAGCACTTCGGGTATTACCATATTACATCACAAGGTGAAACAGTATTTTCAGTTTGAGAGAAGAGCTCCTAAATCTGCAGGCTGTGTGTGTTAAACGTGTGAATGAAACAAAATACATCTCCTCCAGGGAGATTTTTGATGATGTAACAACATTCTCTCCAGGTATGTTTTTGATGAGGACACAACATTATAACATGGATCAGAAAATGATGTAATATGGGCACTTTATGAGAAAGAAAAAGGGCCTCACACTTAAAAATACCTAAACTAGCATTTATAAGACACGAACAAGGATTAATCCATATTGAGCAAATGAATATACTGTTAGCAGGCTTGTTGTCAGAAAAGTGCGTATAAATACATCATGGTGGATAATTAGGATGCTAAGAATGCATAAGGTAAGTGAGGAATAACTTGGACCATTTAAAATGAACTAGTTCTGTTCAAGTTCAAGTTTTCAAGACAGGACAAATCAGGTACAGCACCTCCTAACCTCTTATTTAAGTAGTTGCTAAGACTGAATCCTTCTTAATAAACTAGAAAAGTCCAAAAGTCACTGACACTTTTAAATCTTCAGTAGCTTCTATAATTCTTAAGTTATACTCACCAAATGTGAGCAGTAGGTAAACTGAACCTTTTGAGATTTTTGGCCATAAATACCGTTATAATTGTTCACTTGCACTTGAACTTACCACTACTTAAACTAGGGGAAGTAAAAATGACCTAACTTTTAAAAATTATGTTTTTTAAGTGTGGATTTCACACTGAATAGTCCTGAAACAACACACTTTGCGTAACATTTGAAAGAATTTCCGGGCTTATGGCTCTTATTTGATCCTTGATATTACCTTTTAAGTCGTTTATTGACTGAGGTTTATTCAAAAACCTTTTCTTTAAGATAGCCCCACAGGAAGAAATTGGGACTAGTCAGGTCTCGGGAGATCACATACTGCCCCCTGTCTTTGAAAACGACTTATTATTCCTTTAATGGCATTTACGCTTGGGGCATCTCTGGTATTAAAATGTCAACGGTAACTGAATTTCACCCATGTGACTCAAAGTACCACTGTACAATGAGGGTTTGTTCCTCGGTGCTATATTTGCTCATATTAATGTCAGAAGGGTAGTTCTAAATGCTCTGAAAAAAAAGAAAAAAAAAAATAGAAACAAAAGAGTTATGAATGTTTTTCAACTGTCAGTGACTTTTGTATTTGTTCATAATGAAGTTTTTATTAAGGCTAAATTTCAGTTACTATAAAGAGGTAACAAAATACAAAATCTTCACACAAGGAACTGACAATAACAGTTTAAATGGCTGGATTTTCATATCATAATTTCAGGTGACAAAGTAGTTAATGTGATTCACTAATTTGGAAAAGACATACGCTGCGCCATATGTTTTTGTTTTTTAAAATGAAACCATAATCTTAGCATATTATACTGAATAATGCCACCAACTTTCAAATGAATGGGCAATGCGTAACTCTACCTGCTTGTCTCCATGGAGATGTAATTGGTTGCCACAGCATGGCATTAAACGTATTAATTTCCATGGAGATGAGCAGCTCTTAGAGAAATTGTATTTAGAAATTCTTTAGATATTCTGTGCCCCCGTGTGGGACAACCTTGTACCATAGTAAAGTGAGTACACAGTTTTCATAAGGCTTCAGAAAATCTTTCAATAATAAATGCTGCCCAACAATAAAAAGCAAAAAATATACTCACAATGTCCATCCATAAAAGAGGTACTTCCAAACTATGTGGTTCAACAGGGACTCCAGACAGAGAGCAATAATAAAAAGCCTGCCCTCGTAAAAGTAAAGATCTAAATATTTCAAAATGTAACCAAGGTTCAGTGCAGTCTCTAATGTTCTTTTTATCTGTTTAACCATTTCCTAGGCCTCACAAACCCTTTGGCCTCATGTCTTACTGATATTCACATGTATACTTTTTAGACATAGCTACAAAATTAAAGATGTTTCTATGTTTTTCTATTTATGAGTTGGTTTGGTGGGATAGGACCTGTGGTAAATGTGGATCATAGTTTTACATCAGATAAGTGGCAGTTTGTGAAAAAAAAGTTAAGCAGAAAAGTACAGAAACACAGGAAGTAGCAGTGAGTCCTAAAGTGGAATACCTCTACCCATGTCATCAACACCGAAGATTTAATCCAAAACGCATTTTTCTACCACTTTCATTCAACAACATAGAAGTGTTGTAATTTATTTGTATTAGTCTAATGATAAACGTTCATCATTAGACATGTTTTGGCCATTGCTAAAATTATGGTTGCTAGGTAACTGTTGCAGAATTACTAGGCGAATATGTAGGAGGTGCCTCCCGTGTCCAACCAGGAAGTAAAATTAAAAACCTGAAAAAAACTAAGCATGAGTAGTTTTACCTTTCATATGAACTTTAAAACTGCTGCTGGGCCAGGGTAAGGTGAAGCACGCTGAACCACCAGTGCACAGCCAGTCAGGTCATATCGGAAAATGAGAGTCAGAACAAGTGCACACAAGTCTTTCTGACTGGTTTGTAATCAGGATGGGCAATTTTTGGTATTGATATGATGCCATGTACTTTAAAGTATTGTGAAGGGTCTTTTTTTTTATATACCGATACTGATATTCAACACAGGTCTGACCTTAGGGGGGAATGCGTTTCAATAAGAGCATTTTCAAATAGAGTCTAAAGCAGAGATGCCCAAACTTTTTTTTTTTTTTTTTTTTTTTTAATCAAGGGCCACATCTCAAAACATATTCAAAGCGGAGGGCCACAGACCATTGATCAGTGCAGTCCGGTGCTTTAAACACAGCTTTGACAGAGCCACTGTGTATTAATAAGGCTTGAAACACATTCATTTTAGGTCTGTATCACACTGCGATGTGATGTTTGAGAATATAGTGGTAGAAATAGTTTTATTTGCTGTTAAAAGTACTGCTTATGATCAATTGGGCCGGTTCAGCAGGAGGCCTGAGGACCAATAAAAACTGGTCTGAGGGCCGCATTTGGCCCCGGGCCATAGTTTGGACACCCCAGATCTAAAGGACAAACAGGGTCCATAGAAGGGTCTGTTCTATAAGCTGCTGCTGGAGGTATTTAGACACAATGAAGAAATGGCACTAACATGTCTAAAACTGATGCTTAGCCTTAGAATGTGCATGTTCTGCCCCACTACATATGTTAATTTGAATCTATATTTGCATAACATAGCAAAAGCCACAGTTAAATCAACTGTGAACTGAAATCTATTACCTTTCCTCTCTTCCACTATCTATAACCCCATCCTCAGACCCAAAGCAAACAAAAGAAACAAAAGAGAACAATAGTAGGGCCATTAAAGGCTGAATAGGGCCATTAAGGCTGAAACTGGAGACAATAGCTGTTTACAGGCAGTGTCCACCAGAACTGAACAAGCGGCTTGGATGAGCAGCGAAACGTCTTCACATCTACAGCATTTTGTCCAGATGAAAAATTTTACTTTAGCTTTTGCTGTGGATCAGGCCTGGATGATTGAGGGATTACACAGACATTTGCATTACAGTATCGTTGCCCAATTTTATATTGAGTCAGTATCGATATATTGATGTATCAGTACTGCCGACTCTCCGTCTTTAGTTTGTAATCAATAAAATGTTTTGTAATTAGATGAGGACAATGCACAGTGGTCTGATTTTGTCAGAAGTGCTGCTTTTACAGTAAACTTTATGAAATCTGGATATACTTTACCAGAGAAAAAGTGGGTAATGCAACTTTAAGGTAAGTTTTGTTTATGTTATTGAAATATTTTTTTTTGTTTTTGCTATATTGCCAAGCCCTATAGCAGATAAGACCTGCATGATGAAATTTATGACACTGAAATTGCAGTATTTCCATATCTTCGTACAGCCTTGTCTAAGAATATTTGCAATTATTAGTTGTGACTCACTGTGCTTTCTGCCTCGGAATAAAAATGGGGCCGCGTCAAAACACCAGCGGCACAGGTTTTGCAAAGAGCTGTCAACACCTGTCCTCACTGGGGTTTAATCCTGGACAGAGCCGTGTTTGCAAACTGCGACACAGTCAAAGCCCTAAAACCAATTATGCAATTCTCTGTCAAAGCTGCAGCCCCGCGTCAGAACCACGGGAGCTAAAATTCCAACACATGTCACCCTTTCAGACTGCAATGTTGGTGTTTTGTCGTTTTTGGTAGAAAAAAAAAAGTAGTATTGTTGAAGATCAGGGAGCTTTCTGTTTGTATGTAATATAATGGGTAACTGCAAACTGTCAAGAGACCAGACACGAGCTGTAGTGCAAACTCAAGCACGATGGGAAAAGTGACAGTGAGACCGCCCACTCGTCGGTGTGGAATCGATCATCCGCTGTGCCCTGAATTTTCTGTCCACTTTTACCAATATTTTTGCCTGATGAGTCTGAATTTTGTCTAAACACCCGCTCAGTGCTCCTTATATTGTTACTTTTCAGTATTCTCTGGGGGTGTGAAGCTAACTAGAGGCACTGCTTTGGCTGAAGCTCTGTTACTCAGTTAGACTTTAAAATGGGCTTTATTTTATCACTATCTGACCATAAAGAACTGATTTAGCCGAAACTACAACAGATGAGCCCAATTGTACTGTTAAACCCTCTCAAATAAGATTACACTCACAAGCTAGTGAGCATTTTGTATTTTTTCTTGAGTTTCCAGACAATCTAAACTTATGTCTTTGCTAATGCATGCAGTGTGTCACCATGGTAACCGCTGAACATTCCTGCATAGGCATACATGCAGTACCACTCCAGTGTGATGTCAAAATCGACAAGACATGTGGGTCTGGAATCATATGCTGTCTCCCCAATTTCAGATAGTTGAGATTGAGAGACGAATTAACCAACGAAAGAAACGCATGGTCCGTTCATGTATAATAATCTTCATTTGTGCTTATCATACCGTGGGCAGAAGAAACAGAAAGTAGCACAGAGAGGAACACAATCTGTACCGGTTAGGTCCAAGACTCATGTGTAAATTAAACATTGATGCTTGAAACAAAGTGAGAAGGAGTAAAAAACACCATGGTGGCTTTCAAAAAAAAAAAAAAAAGTATATAAATATATAAAATACACACCTGCAGTCCCACAAGACGCTGTTGACATGGAGACAATGCTCGGAAGCAGTGTCCTACAAATAAGGACAACGTGTGTCATAAAAGTGGGGCGAGAAATTTAAATTGGAAAAGAATGACACATGTTGGGCAAATTTATGGAAGTACATAAAAACGACATGGTCAGAACACCGATCAAACCAGCGTGACTATAAAACAGCCTTAGCTCTAGCCCAGTGACACCACCAGTGACTTTTCTTTGAGAGTCTTGTAAGGATGTATGAACCTCTTGTCTCTGAGGAATCACATGTCTTAGCCACACAGACTGTACATGTCACTGTCAGTTTCTTATTTGAGTGGACATGTTTAAAGCCAAACTTTATTATTCGTGGCTCTGGAGTAGGGATGGGCGATACCACAATTGGTATCGCACCTTTGGGAAAAAATGGCCCTTATATGTCTAAAATGTATGCCAGACTTCATTTGCATATGCTAATTAGTTTAATACATTTATTTGAGTCAGTATTGTTATACTGATACTTCAGTATTGATACTATTCCTTACTCTGGAGCTCAACTTGTGTTGTGGCTAGTGATGGGACACACAGCTCTTTAAAAGGATTAGTTCCTTCAGAATTTGTTCTTTTCAAAGAGTCGTTCAGAAGACACATTTTTTCATCAAATTAAAAAAGTCAATCACTGCAATCAGAAAACAAACAGTGTGATTCATTTGTATTGAATCATTCTTTTGGCGGGCAATTAAACATAATACTGTTTTATGAAATATCGTGTTCTATGATTATGTGTGGACTGAATAGTGAAGTGACGGAGTCTCCATGCTCACCATCACCCACACACACTCACATAGACTTACACACACACGCGCGCGCGCACACACACACACACACACACACACACCTACACACGCACACACACACACACACACACACACACACACACACACACACACACGTGCAAACTATTCACATGTCATGTCAAGTCATGTGATGGTCCTCCTGGTGGTGCCTTTGGAGCAGGGTCCTCTGGGTAGTGGTCTGCTGCCGGATCCCTCTAGTTTTTGTTTTTTTTTTCTTCCCAAAGTAGACTTGTTAAAGATAAATCATACTGTCACATTTTCAAATGAAAACAATTTATTACACAAGTCAAGTTTCAAATAGTCTAATTTGGCTCAAGCCAAAGTCCAATCTCAAGTAATGAAGGGCAAGTCCCAAGTCAAGTCTTTTTGGATCATAGGTTAAGTAAGTCGCAAGTCCTGAAAATTATCATGAGACTCGGGTTTAACTGAGTGCACTATAGAGTCTTCTTAAAGAGCCCATATTACACCATTTTCTTATGCAAGTTATAATGTTGTTTCCTCATCAAAACCATACCCAAAGTTGCGCTTTGTGTCATTCACACATTTAACTCACAAATCCTGTTTATTTAGGCGGAGTTCTTCTCTCAAACAGAAAACTCCTTCCACCTTGTGACGTCATGTGATAATAAAGGAAGTGTTCCACTAAACGCCATGCACCTTCATTAGAATCATTTGGAAAATTTCAGTCCAGGAATTTTCAATCTCTATTAAACAAAAGGTAAAGGGTAGCCGTTAACTTGAAACCTACCACTTCACAATGACATCACATGGTGGAACAGAGCATTTTGAGCTTTGGAGATGTAGACAGACTAATAATAAAGGATTATTCAAAGACGTGTGAACGAAACAACACATTTTTATGGCTTAAAGCTTAAAGAGTCAATAAATGAGCTTTAACAGAGTGGGACTATGATGTGAGGGAGAAGTTAGAGGAGAAATTTGTACACAGCATAAATATACTTGATAGTCCAGCTGAAACAAGATGATTTCTATCTGCTGCCTTTTGAATACTACAGGGCTTATAGAAACACCCCTACTCCACTCTCAGAGCAAAGCGTGCCCTGTAGTTACTGAAGTGTGTCTGACAGATGTGCACTGACCTCTGCACCTGAACAATGTCACAGGAGCTGTGTGGAGCCCCTCTATGTCAGCCGAGAGCAGACAGCCAGAGGAGGCAAGCAGCTGCTAATTGGCATCTAAGTGGGAAATTTTGAACCCAAATGCATTATGTAGTCACCTATACCTATTTATGATTCATGCTATATCCCAAACCCCAATTATAGTGAAAGAACAGTAAAGAATTAAAAAAAAGAGACAGTCTAGTTTCTATCAGAAAGGCCCAAGACTATGGCAATCATATAAGGAGGGATATAAGGAGGGTGAAATCTGCAGCTGAAGCATTTGACCTGGCTGACTTTGGTGAGCACAGCTATTGATAAAAAGACAGAGGCAAATCCTACTCCTTTCCTCAGAAAAGAGCGCAGTTCTGACCGTCTGTAAGTCTGGAAACACATATGATTTAGAAAACCAAATAGTGCGAGAAAACCACAAACTCCTGCCCTCTTTAGTTAGCTCATCCATTACTTATGTGCATATAAAGCAATTAACCAATAAACTATTCCCCTCTTGTGCCTTTGCGGGGTATTGCTTAGTTTCTTGTCTGATCAATACTTAATTCTCTCTATGACCAAGAGCTTCTATAAAAGGACTAAGGGGTGGTCAGTGATAATTGCACAGGGCCACGTTCCAGCTCAATTTGCTGAGTCCAGAAGTTTTCATTAGTTATGCGACCAAATATCTAAATGGTAATTAATATGGCAAAAGAAAAAAATCAATTCTTTCAACTGGACAAAAGTTTTGGAGTGAAGACGTTTCAGTTCTCATCCAAGCGGCTTCTTCAGTTCTGGTCAGATTACTGGTGGGACACTGCCTTATATCTGTCTGAAGGGACCGATATAAAGCAGGGTCCCTTCACTTTTCCCTTGACTTCCTTCCCCTGGTCATGTTGCACTATTTTGGGGGCTCCATATTCGGTATAACTGTCCAAAAAAAGGTTGAGCTTTTTCTTGACTGTTTTTTCCCTTTAATGGCTTCAGTCACAGATATCTACAGGAAATGTTCTGCAGTCAGGATGTACCTGTAGACTGCTCTGCTGTGGGCCATCCTGACATATCTAAAAGATCAGTTTGATTACTCTGTTGAATAACTTATTTTCATTGATTGTTTTAAAAGTGCCCTGGATTTACCCTGAAAATAAAAACAAAACAAAACCAGACAATAGAGCAGGGAGTCAGAAGAATAGAAAATGTTGTGGTAGAAGGGGACCTCATTCCACTCAGGTAGGAGGTGGGTCTGAGCGGCAGCTGCCATACGGTGTGACTAGGCCGAACAGCGCGAGAACAGAGAGAGCCACATCTAGCTGCCCGGAAATAAAGGAGCAGGTCGGGGAATAATGTAGATAGCGAAATTGAGGTGACCCAAAGGCACTTCTGCTTAGTGAGCACTTCGGTGGAGACGACGGTGTGGACGATATTGTGAATGCAGAGGAAGAGATGCTACCATAGTCTGTTCATCTGACGGGCATGCCTAAGCAGAGAAAGAGCCGCTTGAGGTTAGACAGGGCAGAGCCTGGGAAGGGGGGTGCGGGGGT
This sequence comes from Periophthalmus modestus, assembly GCA_019594935.1. Lineage (NCBI taxonomy): Eukaryota > Metazoa > Chordata > Actinopteri > Gobiiformes > Gobiidae > Periophthalmus > Periophthalmus modestus. The sequence continues at coordinate 18,088,022 of JAIEZT010001214.1, forward strand.
CAACAGGGAGGAAGTCGTCCAAGAGGTGGACCCCTAGTTGCAGTTTATTATTGAAGACCCAGAACAGCGCCGCAGAAACCATGGTGAAAGAACAGGGGCTGCTCCTGCAACTGAATGTGAGCGGCACAGCGAAGTTCTACTTGGCCCCAAATAAATGCCACTGGAAAGGGTGATCTGTGAGTTCTGCCGTTGCTAGCCACGACCTGCTACAAGTGGTTTAAATAAGCAAAATAGTGTTGTCGACCAAAGCATAATACAGAGAAAAAAAATATTAGCCTAGAGAGCTGGTGCGGAAGACAGGAAAGGGGGGCAAATGGGCCAGTAAGATAAGCTTTTATAACTTTCTTTGCAATAACTGGTCTACTACTTACGCACTGATTAAAGATTTCTAGAAACACAGGTAGAAATGGGTAGGGAGGAAACTCAAAAAACTAAAAACATAAACAAAGACAGAAGGAAATCAACAAAATCTTAGTCAGGTTGACTATCCAATTCAGCAGCTAATTCAAAAACATTAATGGGGCATTAATTCTTGGATTCACGGCTCCTGTCCATGGATAGAAAGGTACACCGTGTCTTTGCAATTACGGCAAATGTGGAGAAACATGCAAAAGCATACAGATGCTTTTGCTAAAAAATTGTTGCAGACTGTAAATACCTCAATTTTTCTGCCTCACTGATCGACTGGAGCGGCCAGCAGGAGCGCAGGACTCTGAGCAGGAGCAACATAGAAAAGGAGAGAGGGACTTAGGGCAAGGGGGTGTCTGATGGAGCCACACAGCACAGATTGAATTGTTTGTTTGAGTTTTGAGCATGAGCATGATTAAAATCTCCATATCAAGAATAGACTAGTCGAGACATGTGTTGGACTGAGCGATGGAGGCTGCAGCTTTAGAAGTGCTACATGATCATATTGATGGAAGGTATTCCATCCGTACTTCAACTGCGAATCACCAATAAGCACGAGGTAACAGTCTAGCTCTACCCGGCGCTCAGGGCAAACTGAGCAAATAACCTCCCAGAACGAGCTGAAGGCCATGAGGAATTCGCCTGTGAGCGCAGATCTGACAGCAAAGCTGTGAGCTCTGCCGGGGAGGCGGCCTGCATATCTGTTTTGGGCGAAGGGAGGATGAGAGAGACAGAGTTAATGTAGCGCCCTTGAAAAATCTTTGACCTGGGTGAGACATTGGCGTGCAGGGGTGTTTACGGCCTTCCTAGCTGCAGTCCAGGGTGAATGGTGTCAAAAAAGAGGGCAGAAGAGGAGGCTGAAAGATGGGGAGGCCGATCAACAGTCTTAGGGTTCTGTGTTGTGAATTTTAATAATCAAACACTATAAGAAATTATATAAATGACTCTGACCAGTTTAACCCCTGTCCTAGAAGAGCCTGTCCTAGAAGAACAAGTGGATAGCAGGTGAGCAGCTGGGTGAGAGAGTGTAAATGTGGGAGACTGGGCTGAAGAGGAGGTGCAGAGGAGGTGTTGACCTGTTGAACTGTTTTGATTATTTCAATAAATGCATTTTATATTGTACAGCTAGTGATTTTTTTTATTTTAAATTTTTTTTTAAGTTATCCAAAATTTCTAACATATTAGTTTAAGTAGCACATATTGCCATATCTTTGGCTGAGCTGTTCTGTGATGGCAAGAGCAGATGACAATGCACTTTATAATTCCTCAGATCTTTTATGTGTCAGCTTGTGCGACACGAGAGAGGACTCCATCTGCATCTGAAGAGGGGGCATGGATAAAAAGAGAGGGAAGGCAATGTTCTTGCGGTGAGAATCGTGAGAAGGTAGGTGTGAGTGCAAACAGCCTAGGCATATTTTTTATCTGAACAACAGCTAAAGCTTTAAAGCTGAGCTAAAATTTTTAATATCGACATTCAATAATTGTTTTTGTTTCACTAGACCACCCAACGCAAGAATGGAATAGAAATAATGCAGTGTAAGAAGTCAAACCAAGCAATACCTGACAGTACTTTACAGTGACAAAGCTGTATGGCTAGTCAGACCAAATTCACTGCACACAGCTGATCGGACTGCAAGGTGAGTGCTGCTGACACATTTTAGCATCACATTTGGCATTTCTACAGCCTATGTCAATAAAAACTGACTTAAATTGTGTTTTGTTTTCATCATAACCATTTCTGGAGTTGTGATTTGCTTCAGAAATCTAATACACTCTCCAATATTATGTCAATTTCTTTCTCCAGAGCACAAAACACTACCTTACCAAGACGGCTATGCATTAAAAACTAAATACATAAGGGTCCTCTACCTGATTTTTACTGTCCTAAAAGCAGAAATAGTCCACTTTAAATGGTTTGCAGTGGTCCAAATGTATTCCTCACTTATGCATTCCGAGCATCTTAATTATCCACAGCAATGAGTTTATAAGTACTTTTCACAGCTCTGAGACCTGTGGGGAATTTTGCCAAGACGGTAAATTTAACAACTTTAGATGTTATTATTATTTGAAAGGGGACAGTGTAATTTCATAAAACACATGATTAAACATGAATAAAAAAGCTAGAACTAACCAAGATGCCATTTTTTCATCGGTAGTCCCCTGGCTCTGATTTTAGAGGGGAAAAATAAAAAATGATATTCACAGGACAAAACAGGCTATATATTAAAAACTACAGTTAAATAAGTGAAACAAAAGACCTATGCACACAACATACTAGCACACTAACCACCACGTTCCATACAAACATCCAAACACATAAAACATTTCATCTTAGATGCAGAGAGTACACAGAGCCAATCAGAGCGCTCCTTATGTAGCAGTTTTTGATCATGTCAGTGCTCAGATTGCCTCACACTACTCGGTTTTGCAACTTTGTGGCTAAGGTCATTTGTTTTAATCTAGATACAAACTGTTTCCTTATTCAGTGTACCAGCAGATGTCGGCCCTGTGCACTCTCCTTGCCTTTTCCACAAAATGTGATCAACACAAAATTTTATGGATATTTCCTATTTTTGCATGTAAAATGTTTAGTTCTTACAAATAACCAATAAATGTTGATATCCCTTTGCCTGACCTGCCAGTCCAGGGGTGGGCAAACTTTTTGACACTCGGGCCACAATGGGTTCTAAAATTTGGCAGAGGGGCTGGGCCAGGACATATATATGTATATATTATATGCCTGTAACATGTAGCAAAGCATGAATATGCAAGGCTCATTGTACAAATTGTTTCCAAATGTATTAATTAAATTATTGATTAATTTATTACATTTCGGTTAAATAAACACAGCAGAAAAACTTTGAACAAGATTTACCCTCACCTATTTGAATATAATTTGGTCACATTCGTCGGGCCGGATTAATAAGCCCAAAGGGCCGAGTGTGTGGCCCTTTGCCCATGTCTGAGCCAGTCCCTCCTACATTCTGTCTGAATCCAGAAGGGTCTGGAATTGGCACATAAAGGCATCATACCTCCGTCCAAACTTGAGACGGTCCAACCACAGAAGAAATCTCCTCTCGAAAATTCTCTTTCAGAAAAAAATATACAACTTCTTTTAGCGGAGATAAGAGTTTGTTGTATTGATTGCTGATTCTGCAAAAATCAACGCTGTTTCTCAGTACATAAGCTCATGTCATGTTTGTTTTGCCGTGAACAGAGCATGTGTCTCTCTGATTGGTTTATCCGCCTGTCAGTCATGCCTATCTGAACTTGGGGAGACAGGATACAGTTCCAGACCCACACGCCTTTGTAAAGTTTTGTCAAGCATGTGGTTTTCCTACATCCCTATGGGAAAAAACTTGGTTTCCTGAATAATAAATGCAGACATTTTAAAACCTGTATCCTGTTCTTTATCTCCTTTTATCTCCCCATGAATCCTGCCAACAGTCACGCTGCCACATTGCAATTTTATAGTAGTCCTCCAACAACTACACTCAAACAGGGACAGATAAAAACTCCAGATGCTTTGTGCCTCTTCCACACTAAAAGATCATTGCTTTCCCCCTCTTTATCCATGCCCCCTGCCTCAGATGCAGATAGAGCCCTCTGTCATGTCGCACAAGCTGACACATTAGAGATCTGAGGATTCATAAAGTGCATTGTCCTCTGGTCTTACCATCACAGAACAGCTGAGCCAAAGTTACAGCACTACTCACAGTTTGTTTCAGGGAACAACAAAAACGAAAACCTCAAAGCGCAAGCAGCGTCAAAGAAGTTAGAACAGAATAAAAGATACTGCATATAAAAGAAGACTGTATATTTTAGTAACTTTCTGGGAATAAAACTTTGTGCAATAAATATGAGCGCAAATCCTGTGAAAAAAACATGTACCAGCAAAAATAAATGTAAAAGAGGTTAAAGATCGTACAATTTACGCAGTTTAGGCTTTTTAAAAAACATTGTACCAGCAAGAGGAATATTTTGAGTGATTATGCATGTTTGAGAAATCCTATATCTTGTATATCACTACCTAAAGTACTTACTGTAGATGTTCAAATAAATACAGAAGTCACTTTTAAATCTTCAATAGCTCCTATAATTCTTAAGTTATACTCACCAAATTTTAGCAGTAGATAAAATTAACCTTCTGAGATTTTTGGCAATATTATGAGGTTATAATTGTTCACTTACAGTTGAACTTATCACTACTTAAACTAGAGGAAGCAAAAATTACCTAATTTTTAAAAAGTCTTTTACTTGTCCACCGTTTTCGGTTTCGCACTGAATAGCCCGATCCAACACACTTTGCATAACATTTGAAAGCATTTCTGGGTTTATGGCTCTTATTTGATCCTCAGAATTACATTTGAAGTTGTTTATTGTCTGAGGTTTATTCAAAAACTCCTTTTCTTTAAGATAGCCCCACAGGAAGCAATTGGGACTAGTTAGGACTCAGGAGATCACATACTGCCCCCTGTCTTTGAAAACGACTTATTATTCCTTTAATGGCATTTACACTTGAGGCATCTCTGGTATTAAAATGTTGTCGGTAACACCGCTGGGTTTCTGAATATGATCCATGTGACTTAAAGTACCTCTGTACAATGAGGATTCGTTCCTCGGTGCTATATTTGCTCATATTAATGTCGGGAGGGTAGTTCTAAATGCTCTGAAAAAAAAAAAAAAAAAAAATTAGAAACAAAAGAGTTATGAATTTTTTTCAACTGTCAGTGACTTTTGGGCCATTCTGTAGTTGATAAAGGTGACATACACTGAGGGAGGGAAACATAGCTTCACACCAAACATTAAAATAGCATTTTTAAGTTGTTATAGATCAATATCGTGCAGTGATGTAGCATAGGTGCATGTGTCGGCCCCTTTGAACAGTTTCCTTAATGTGAATGGTTGGAACTGGATGTCATATTTTAAAAGAACCAAACCTTTTTCTTTCCATTTTTTATGCATTTTTACACTGATTACATTGAACCAACACAAGAATCAGCACAGAAGCAGAGCAGGTGACACGAGTGAGAGCTTTGTGCATAAAAACATCACAATAACCGTTCATTTTTAAAACTTATTAGCGTAATTTTATTGTAGTGTAACATTTTATTTTTTAGATTTATATAATTTCAAAGGATAATCACACTCTCACTCTCAGTCTGAACCATTTTAAACACACCTTGGTCATTTATTTCTGTGATTAGTTTGTAACTAAAATGAGTTCTCCTGTTGACTTCTGTCATATAAATACATAGTAAAAGAGCCAGTCTTTTGAACAGCTCTTTGAAGAGAACGGATCCAAGTGATTCGGATTTCACAAAGGAGCCGTAAGTCCCATCACTAATCTCAAGGTTTACAATGAAGTGTAAATAAATAATCAGTGGTTTATCACAAATTACAAGAAAAACATAATTGTCGTATAAAAAATCACCAAAGTATCTGAATATAATTTGAGTGTGAAGAAACAATCGTGAACACAATGAGTTGACATGTGATACTGTGCAATTACCAGCGTCAGTCTTCATTTCTATTGCAATGGCCTCTTGATCATAGAGAGAATGAAGTATTGATCAGGCAATTGAGTTGACCACCCACTCTAGGTATTTATCAGCAACGGGAGAGAGATGAGTTGTAAATAGGAATAAATCTCCTCCAAGTCTACTGTGAAAGGTTGAGATGTACAGCTGGAAAGAGGGTTGACAGAGTGCATTTATGATTATTCTTTAAAGTGCATTGCATATGAATGGTTTCGTGGTAAGTTTTTAACCTCAGATGTACTATTCAAACTGTCAAGTGGCAGTTTGAAAAGTACAAAAATGCAGGAAAAAGTATTGAGTTCTAAAATGGAATATCTCTGTCCATCCAATAAAGGTTATGAGCAAGGGAAGTGTTTTTCTGTTAGTTTAAACTAGAAGCACTGCTCTATCTGAAGGTTTGTTACTAAAGTTAGACTAAAATCTGATCTTTGTTTCAACACAGTCTGACTATAAAGAAGGGATTTGATTGGAATGAGAACAGGTGAGCGGATTTGTGCTGTTAAAAAAGTCCCTCTCACACAGCTTGCGTGTGACTGCAACTGTCGGCCTAACAGTAGCCAACGGTTTTTCAGTTAGTCACAGTCACCTTTTTCTGAAAATCAAACACCTAAACAGGATTATGAGCGGTCGCATTGACAGACCTGGATCTAACCTTAGTGGAACAAATTTGGTCTGGGGGCCCTCGCCACTACAGTGCCACTCGGTTTAACTCTATTGCGTCGGATGTTATCGTCGCCGTTGATAGACTCGCCATAACGCACTTTCCATTACTGTAACTCTGCAACCAATTGTGCTTCATGTAAATTCTCAGCATCTCAAAGCAGAGGCATGGAGCGATTTAAATATGTTACTGTCATTACGGAATTGTGCTTACGTCATCCCTCGGAGATGACCAATCAGAGCGCAGTCCAGTCAGTTATATGATGCAACAAAGGGAAAATATGGATGGATATGTAAAATAGATGTAGTTGTGTGAAAAAAGGCAAAAGTAATGCTGATACATCTTTTAACATGATTTTTATGGCAAAAAAAAGGTTGAACTATAATGGTCTATAATGTGCTCAGTCCTTAAAGGGTTAAATTCTTGATAATTCACACCACAACATAATACACAGCTGTCACCGTCTGCACACACTGCACTGAATGTATCTGTAATGCCCACATCAGACATACAGTGACGCACAAAGGCATTTATACAGGCTGAGAACACCAACAGCCACAACAGATAGGTTAGAATACTTTTCTGATGATCCACTAGAGGAAAAGTTTGAATATTACAAACATTTGTCCTGTTTTAGTGCATTTTAATGTATTCCAACAGGCTAAAGCGTGACATCATTTATAGATTCAATGGTAGCGCCACACTACGCTCCTAAATATGCTCCAGAATGGTCTGAAAAATAATACTTCAACATAACACACTGATTTATTCATTTTACATTTTATAGGCTCACAGTCACCATCTCTTTATCACACTGTGAGCAGGACCTATACACTGCAATGAAAACTTTCACTTTAGTTTCACTTCATGATCATGTTATTTGTGTTCAAAATGGAAATATGGAATTAATTAGCGGATCGTTCACAGGTCATTCGCTAATCCAGACAAACATGTAGTAGGTAAACTTCCATCATGCTGTCTTTGTGCTGTCTCTGAGACGTGTTTATGAGTGACAGAGGACAGAAGGGCTGAGGCAGAGCACTGTGCTGTATTCTACAAACAAGTTTAACCAATCAGAAAGTGACATTTACACTGAGGAGCTGACTAGAGTCCCGTTTTGTTGTAAATACAAGTAGATTAAGAGATAGACATGAAGGACTTGGAATGCGGGCCCCTCTGAGCCGCGAGACCCTACGCAACTTGTGCGGTCTGTGTATAGGGAGATCCGGCTCTGCGTATTGATCACAGGTTTTGGAAAATGTGTGATTTAAATCCATTTCGAGTTATCTTAAAACTTAATTTGCTATGTTTGGTAATGTGTGCATCGTGTCACCACAGTAACTCCTGAACATTCAACCATAGACATACACGCTGTCCCCCCAGCATGATGTCACAGCAAGGTATCAATTATTTTTCCTAGAGTGTTCCACAGTATGGCTTTAAACTTCTCTATCTTGCAGTCATCTCTTCCCAGATGGAATAGCTTGGCTTAGTGGTGCCACCTGATTATGTTTATCTTTTGTTGCTATGAGTCAGTCAGATTATAACATGCACAAGTTTTCAAAAGTTTCCACATTTGACAAAGAAATGGCTAATATCAAAACAAGTTTGCACCTATCAGTGAATGTGTATGAAACAAAGAGTTAGTGTATATCTGAACCTGAGTGATAGTGTGTCTGTGAATAAATTGGTATGCTTGTGTATATCCATCCATCCATCCATTTTCTTCCACTTATCCGGGGCCGGGTCGCGGGGGCAGCAGTCTAAGCAGGGACTCCCAGACTTCCCTCACCCCAGACACATCCTCCAGCTCCTCCGGTGGGACCCCAAGGCGTTCCCAGGCCAGCCGAGAGACATAGTCCCTCCAGCGTGTCCTGGGTCTTCCTCGGGGCTTGTGTATAATACATTTTTATTTATTTTTTTATTTATTTATAGGGCACCTTTCTGGGCACTCAAGGTCACCTCACAGCAGGGACATACATTACACGACACATTAAGACAGTTAAAATCAACAGTTAAAATATACACATTTAAAAACAAGCATATAGTATCAATCAGGTGGATATTTGTATTTTTGCTATAACCTGGCACCATACATCTTTACTGTTTTTTTAAGGTCAATGTATTGTTGTGCACTGTCCCTGTCCAAATAATATCAGACCATACCATACCATTATGGATGCATAGCTTATCTTTATGGATACATAGGTTAAATGCAGTACAATGGAGACAAGTTAGTAGCAGTCCCACCACTAAAAAATGTACATATTGCCCATAATTTATTATCCACTATATTCCACTGCAGCCTTTTTTTCTTTTAAATATCTGTCTGTTCCTTTTTTAATTGGCTCGCAATATGGAACATAAATGGGCATAGGTGACATAATGCGTTTAGGTTTGAATATTTCCCACTTAGACGCCAATTAGCAGCTGCCTGCCTCCTCTGGCTGTCTGCTCTCGGCTGACATAGGGGAGCTCCACACAGCTCCTGTGACATTGTTCAGGTGCAGAGGTCAGTGCACAACTGTCAGACACACTACAAAACTACTAAGTTATGTCAGAGTACTGGGCAGAGTACTGTCAGAAAAATGACCTGTCCTCTCAAATATAATATTGTATAACACTGAACATTTTCCCATCTGATTTACTGAAATTATGACAAAAGCCAATAATGTTCTTTGTGACTTTTCAGGTTATAAATTAAATAAATCGATTTTAAGCATGTCCAACCATGCCATCAGTCAAGTCTTGAGCCAAAGATGATAGTGCAAACAGATTTGTTTATTTCAGTCACACATGTGAAACAAAGGAGCTCATAGGTCACTTATCATTTACAAACAAAATCACATTTCTCTCATCACACCAGAGTTTAGTTCTTCACTCACGATTCTGTAGAAATCAGCGATGTTAATCCATGGACCATGAGCAGGGCTGGCCCAGGCATAAGCAGACTAAGCCCTTGCTTAGGGCCCCAAGGTCACTAGTGGATCCCCAAGAGCCCATACATTTACGGTGAAAATAATATAATATATAAAAGTTTTATTGGGCAGAGGGCTTGTGTGTTTACAGCGGCCTAAATATCTCTTTAAAACAATTACATTTGTTTTATATCTATAGTAGCAAAATAACTGCTGCTGCTACATTTATTTTTGAGCCGGGCAGAGGTGAGGGCAGCTATGTGTTTACACCGGTGCAAGATTTAATTTAAATTTAAGCCCACTGCTGCCAACTGGAACACATTAAAATTCACCAGAAATGAAGAAAAAATGTGTAGAATTTTTAAAGTCTTGACCCCCCTTACATGTTTGTCTGCTGTTCTTGTGACTATAGTAGTTTTGACATTCTAGATGTTTTCAGTCTGATGTTTGTCATATAAACAGAAATACAGTTGGTCAAGGTGATGAGAGCAGAGTCATAATGTGTCAAATGTGAATCACCAATAGCTGAACCGGTAGGCATCTGCTGTCAGGGGCCCCAGAGACAAATTCAGCTTAGGGCCTCCTGAAAGCTAAGGCTGGCCCTGACCATTAATGTCCATGATTGGCTAAACCACTTGCCAATCATGCCCATCTGAACTCAGGGTAATTCAACGGTGAAGTGTGTCTGTATCCCAGGCAAGTGTTTGGGAGGACAGGTCATTCCTACCTAAAATTATGTCAAAAGCAAGAATTTTTTCTGATCTTTGAGACTACAAATTTTCATTTTCAGCATAGAATCACAAGCCCAAGTTAGATCTTATATTGTTTTCATACTTTGATTATTTATGTTTTGATTTGTTTGTATTGTGATTTTAATGTCTTTCTTATTCTGTAAAGCCTTTTGAATTACTTGTGTACCAACTGTGCTATACAAATACACTTGCCTTGCCTTTTCTATTGATTAGTTGATGCTAGGTCACACAGTGCTAAACAGTCTAAACACGCAAACTTCCAAAACTCCCCATTTATGTTTCCTCAACAATCTTTGATAGGAAAATACTGAGGTGTTCCTTAGGTAGCTGAGAGACATAATCCCCCTCCAGCACAGCTTAGGTCTTCCCTGCGGCCTTGTCCTTGTGTGACATGCCCAGAACTCTCAAAATCCTCACATCACCTCAGCAGCTCAATATGCAGACACATAAAGGCTGGGAATAGTCAAGCGTCAAATCAGTGTGGATAAATGCATGCTGCACAACTCTACAATGCAGTCGACAGCCAAACAGAAAGCTCTGTGACACACCTGACATCCAATCAGAAAGCTCTGTGTGACACACCAGACAGCCAATCATAAGCCCTGTGTGACACACCTGACAGCCAATCAGAGAGCCCAGTGTGACATACCAGACAGCCAATCAGAAAGTCCTGTGTGACAGACCTGACAGCCAATCAGAAAGCCCTGTGTGACACACCAGGCAGCCAATCAGAAAGCCCTGCGTGACACACCAGACAGCCAATCAGAAAGTCCTGTGTGACAGACCTGACAGCCAATCAGAAAGCCCCTGTGTGACACACCAGACAGCCAATCAGAAAGCCCTGTGTGACACACCTGACGGCCAATCAAAAAGCTCTGTGACACATCAGACAGCCAATCAGAAAGCTGTATCACACACCTGACAGCCAATCAGAAACTCTGTGTGACACACCTGACAGCCAATCATAAGGCTCTGTGTGACACACCTGACAGCCAATCAGAAAGCTCTGTGTGACACACCAGGCAGCCAATCAGAAAGCTCTGTGTGACACACCAGGCAGCCAATCAGAAAGCTCTGTCACACACCTGACAGCCAATCAGAAAGCTCTGTCACACACCTGACAGCCAATCAGAAAGCTCTGTGACAAACCTGACAGCCAATCAGAAAGCTCGCTGTGCTGCAAAAATTCTGGACAAATATTTTTGCCCATGAGTCTAAAGTTATGTAATGCGCACTTGGATCATTATGACTGATGTTAAAGCTAGAACGGTTCAGCATGGCATCAGTATGCCTGTACTCTCTGAGGTAAAAAGGACCTCATCACACACAACCTGCCCGGAGCAGACATAGCATTCAGTCATTCTTAATCTGGGATCTGGTCCATAAGTGAAAGTGGGAACAGACTAAATGGTAAAACTAGCGTTGCCTTTTGGTCCAGCTCCTTTTCCAAAGCAGACCAATGCATGGGCCACTTTTCAGCAGAAAATAGATCAATCTCTCATTCTCACGCTCCATCTTTCTTCACTGAGAGCAAGACCCAGAGTAGGAGTGTGGAATTAATCAAACTTCGATTACGACAACAATTATTACACCTGACGATTACAAAATGGGATCACCGAGATGTAACGATTCATTATTGAAAGTAATAATGTCTTTACTGTGCGCAGTTTTATCAGGCAGGTGGTGGACGCATCTATTACTTTAGTTCCACTTTAAATAGCAGTAATATTAAACACTAAATCCACCTTTTTTGCTTCTAAGCTGTGCATATATGTGTTTTTAATAGCATTATATACTGCTCTTAGACGATTTTGATGAGAAAGTTGCATATGTACCTAGTTTGCACTGATGTTGCTGAAAAAATGACTAAGTGTGTGTTGCCTTCAGTGGCCTCTGTGATTTCCAGTAGTTGGTGACATCACACAAGACTGCCCTGATTACAGTCAGGTGTTTCTGATTACAAACACCTGGGTCGGGTCATATGTTCAGACCCCGTCCCTCCTCCTCCCCTCACTCTGTTCTTTACTCCTCCAGGTACTGAGCAGTTTAGCAGCTCTATTTGGTCTAATGTGGTAGGGGCAGAGTTTAGGTGTTAAGAGTCCCACTTTGATGAGTGTGGTCTGTGCGTCTGCCTGTTTGTTTTCCCTGCCCCTCTGTCACTCCACCTCCCTCTTCTTCTTCCTCCTCCTCACACTCGGAGCAGGGATCTCTGGGTCTCTGGACTAGAGCCGTTCACTGTGCACATTGGTGACCCACGGTGATCTATCTGTTCTTTCGTTCACCGAATTTTCAGATTTAGACTTGTTTGAAAAAAAAATAAAATAAAATCACCTTCAGAAGTACACCTTGGGGTCTCACCGGAGGAGCTGGGAGATGTGTCTGGGGTGAGGGAAGTCTGGGGGCCCCTGCTTGGACTGATGCCCCCACGACCTTGCCCCGGATAAATGGGAGAAAATAGATGGATGGACCTTCTAAAGTACAGTTGTCACGAATCAATACTAAAATTTCAAACTTGTACTTTTTCTGAATTTTACCATGTCGACTTATATCTGTGTAATCCCTCAGTCGTCCAGGTCGGTTCCATAGTGGTCCGGGGATGTAGACTAGTCTATGAGATCTTATAATTGTTCTGATACAGCTCAAGATCATTCTCAAACTATTCTGTCCTATGAATGTGACTTTTTTACTATCAATACCAGCTCAAATGAGTATCTAGTTTCGACACTAGTTTTAGTAAATGGTCACATTTTTATATAGCGCTTTTCCACATTCAAGACACTCAAAGCGCTTTACACATCAAGGAACCACTCACCCATTCACACACCAGTATACACAGACACTAGGGGGTGGGTGGTGTCTTGCCCAAGGACACAACAACAGCATTCATCTGTGAGAGCTGGAATCGCACCGCCAACCTGTGAGTCAGTGGATCAACCGCTCAACCAATGAAATTTATGTAGAGAGCGGGATTTGAACCGCCAACCTTCGGATCAGTAGACAAAACCTCTGAGCTACTGAATATTTATGACGATTATAACAAAAAAACGTGATTATATTTTCTACAATCTGGCAACCCTAACCCAGTTCACTTTTTCCAGTCGTTTCAACCAGAATAAAAATGCCACGCACAAATCTAACTATGACTATACGCAGTTGCCAGGAAAACCAAAAAATATGAACAAGTTGTGTGCAACCTGTTCCTCGCAGGAGTTTGGGGGAGCCAGAAATTATATTTTTGCCACTTCCTCTATTCATACCACAGTTACCAGGACTACTTTCAGATTGCATTAACATGAACATCCCAAACGCCCTTTATTTTACACAATACAAAACCTCAACAGCACAGTGTGAAAGTGTGACACAGTGTAGGGACTTTAGCGCCCTAACCCCTCTGACTCTGACTCCATGTTGTAGTTTTGACAGAGAATTTTATAATTAGTGCGAGAAGACTGTGTCAAAAGTGTTGTGACATTTTCCTTCTATTTTTATTCGGATGCTGGAGACACTGAGTCATAACTAATAATAAATTGCAAATATTCGGAGACAAGGCAGCACACAGGTATGGAAATGAAGCAGTTTTCAATGTCACACATTTCATCATGTGGCAGGATGATTTGAGTTGAAGTGAGGTAATGTTTATTGGAGTAAACTTTTTATGCTAATGAAACTTAAGGCTAGTTGCTAGGAAGAAGTAATATTAAAGAGTTTTTACTACTGTGGAGTATTAACTGCTAAGACAAACATATTTAGGTCACCGTGTTTCTTTTTATTGTTTTGAAACTGCTATATTCACCAAAAACAATGTACGTTTAATAAGTTTCACTTTAGTTTTTGATGCTCTGAGTACCCCCTACTTTTTTTGTTTTTAAAATGTGTTTTTATTTTTTTTAAATGTGCTATTGCTGCTGAAAAGTGATGATGATGATGATGACTATTATTATTATTATTACTTATCATTATAAAAAGGCTCATTATTGCTTTCAGTGCTAAGTCACTCCTCCTTCAAAGGCCTTTAAAACACAATCAGCATACATCCCGCTAATGAAACCACTGCACATCGCACACCAGTTTGTCAAGTTGTTGAGTACAGTTTTGTGTCAGACTTTTATATATTTATGGAGAATCGTCGTGTGGAAGCATGGATGATGTAGGCTTGTGGACTGAGCATTGGACAGAATATTACGACTAACTGTAAGCAGAGTTCAAATAGGGTCTGGGAGAGATCGCAAAATTACTCAAACATGCATGGATGACATCTAAAAGCGTGTTTTTGATGAGGGAATAATGTTATAACATGGTAGGAAAGTTCAAAAAAATCGCTTTTGCATAATATCCCTCTTTGAACTTGGCATACTTGACTTTTTGTGAATGAGTCAATTTTGTTATTTTCTCACACAAAAGATATAGTAAAAGCAGGACTTTGTGACAAAATGAGACCACTGCAAGCTGTCTGCAGCTAATGATAATAATAATAATAATAAAGTATTTTATCTTTTGTGTATGCAGGATTAAGTGTTATATATATATATATATATATATATTATATATATATATATATATATATATATATATATATATATATATATATATATATATATATATATATATAATATATAGGTTGGATATTTCAACAAACAAACAAATCTATTATTAAGTTGAATTATCCTTCTTGTCAATCTATACAAAAAAAAAGAAAAACGAAAAGAACAAAAAAATCAGTTGTTCACAGATTTTTCTATTAGTGATGGGACTTTCGGCTCCAAATCTTTTGGATCCGTTCATGTCAAAGAGCTGTTCAAAAGACTGGCTCTTTTATTATTTATTTACATGACAGAAGCCAATGTGAGAACTCATTTTTATCAACAAACCAATCACAGAGAGAATCGACCAAGGCTCAGATGTGTGGTGGTTTAAATGGTTCCAACTGAGAGTTTATCCTTTGGAATGGTATTCTAAATAAAAATGTTGCACTACAATAATAATAGTAATTTTAAAAAAAAAAAACCATTATTATGTCATCAAATATGTTTTTGTGCACAAACCTCTCACTCATGTCGCCTGCGAGGCTGCTGTGTTGATTCTTGTGTTGATTCTCAGTGTAAAAATGCATAACAATTGAATAAAAAAAATGAGATCCGGATCCAAATGTTCACATTAAGGAACCGTTCAAAAGAGCCGGCTCGTTCACAAACGTCACATCACTATTACCTATGTGTTGTGTCATTTCAACAGATAGAAATTGTCCCTATGATTGAACAATACCCATATTGTTTATTCTTGGGTGTGTTTCTGTTGACATATGGTTTCATATGGATTGGCTCACTAATCAAACTAAAACTAATTCTGTCATAGATTTCTGGTTTGCCCTGCACCTCATTTTCTTAATGTGTGCAGTTCAGAATATTACAATATCACGTGAACCTCAGTCTATTGTTCCTGATTCTTCATGTGGAACAGAGCTGATATGTTCTGATCCAAAGCCCCCTCAGGCAGCAGGTGTTGTTTACCTCTGTCAGCCGTGGCCCGTGGCTCAGAGCAGATAAGAGCAGCTCTGATTGGTCAGACACTTTGATGTTCACACAGTGGTTATGGTGAACACATGCCTCTGCATCTGTATCAGTGCCACCGTCTGGACAGGACAATCACAGGACGTTCAGGTCACCTCACATCTCTAACACAAGCTGTGGATGAATAATGGGCAGAGGTTACGACAATAGAGAGAGCAGACACCGACATTTTAGACACCGGTGTGCCATCGTAGAACCCTACCTTCTAGTATAAAATAAATACCAACATTGATTATTATGTTACTTATGGATCATGTGTTCACACTAGTGTTGTCAAAAGTATCAAAAATCAGAGACCAGGCGATAATAAAATTAATATTGAAACTGGATACTCATTTGAGCAAGTATCAATTCTAACAAAGTCACATTCACAGGACAGAAATGAACCTTTCCTGAATAGCTTTTGAATGATCTTCAGCTGTATCAGAACAAGTATAAGACACATATGCTAGTAAACGCCCATGGACCTCTATGGAACCTACCTGGACGACTGAGGGATTACATATTGACATAAACATCATTGGTTGATCGGTTGGATCCACTGACTCACAGGTTGCCGGTGTGATTCCAGCTCCTTCAAATATAGTTATATTCAAGATACCCCCCCCCCTCAGTGTCTGCATACACTGGTAAATGAGCGTGTGTGTAAATGGATGAGTGGTTCCTTGATGTAACAGACTTCGAGTGCCTTGAAGGTGGAAAAGCACTGTATAAAAATGTGACCATTTACCATTCACTATGTTAATATAAAAGAAAATACTACGATTTGATGTAAATTGTGTGAAATTGTAACCATGGTATCAGAATCGGTATTGAGTGTCGAGTCTATTTCTTAGTATTAAAATACCGTTTGAAATTTTAGCATCGTGAAAACACTAGTCCGCACTTGTGTCCTTAATAACAATAAAATAAATACATTTTGTAATAAATATTTTATTCCAAACCCAACTACATACCAGGTACAATATATACAGGTAAATGTGGACTGATCCCAAGTTTCTAAAAACGTATTAAACACAATAATGGGCGTTCATTATGCATTTTTGGAAATGTTTATGTATCTGTTTTGGAATAACCAGCAGATGGTGCTAGACCAGCATCAGCTGACATTAAAATTGTTAGGTTTTTTTTGTGTATGAGCAAGAAACAAGGCCTGCTATTGCTATCTGCCTTCTATGATGATTCAAAGAGGCACTTTGAACACTGAAATGATCCGGTTGTTGCACATCTTTGGGAATGACGTATTGTCAAAATACCTTTATAAGACTGCTTTATGCCATATAACAGCATTATAACATAGTTAAAAACCCAAAAAAGGCCTATTATGCCCTTTAAAAAGGACAGACACCAGATATAAACCAAACCTATTACTGTCCCCAGTGCAAATTCTGCAGGTTATTGACTTTGGAACCTCTGTTGAGCTGAATTTGCAGTTTGCGTTTCAGTTGGTGTCTTGTTATTCGTGCTCATGTGTGGTTCAATAGTCCAATCATTACGCATTATCCTGCTGTGCAGAGCCAGGAGTGCACAGTAAGCACTCACGCCGCTGCATCTGTGAGCTCTGATGCTCTTTAGGGCAGCTCCACATCCAGCCTCACATCACAAGTCACAGATCGATCCAATGGTTCATTTAGAAAACTTGACTTTGTAGTTATTCCTCTGTAGTGCACTCCAAACAACAACCTCCCCTGACCAGCTGCAGCTCATTCTCCTCCATCAATCCCGGCTCTTTTTGATCCATCAGCAGCAGCAGACTCTTTTAAACTTGAATAATGCTACAGGAAGTGCAGAGCAGTGAGAGCACAGAACTAAACAGGTTAGACCAGGGCTCGCAGTGTGAAGAAGAAGGAGATCAAAACAATTACCAATTGTGTATATATATATATTATATATATATATATATATATATATACATACATAAATACACAATGTGTTTAGATTCATGTGATCAATCAGAAAAAAAGCGTACTTCCATACCTGTATTATAATGTTGTCGAAACACGTTGGCATTTAATATTAATACATAACACAGTCCTAGTGGAACATGACCTTTTAAAGACAAAACAAAAACAAAAAAATATATATCTATAATAAACAATTTTATGTAATGTCTTTACTCTAGATACTTGACCAATATACAAAACATACAAAATGCAGGGTGCGTCCTCTGTGTAAGTGATGGGTAAGGCACATGCTGCAGGATATTATTGCCCCTGAAACACACATATGTCCCAACCTGTCTGTGCATCATGGATTTGGGAATGATTCATCAGTTTGGTCCAGTAATCCTGTCTGCAGATCAATGCCAAATAATCATTTGTGTGTGTCTGAGTGTTTGTGCGTAAATGTATAGTTACAAGACAAATCTTGTAATGACTAATAAAAGCCAACATTATATAGACTCCAATAGCTGACAAGTGTGTGTTGTGGTTCAGACAGATCAGACCAAATGATGCGGTACTGTTTGTGAATAATTCAACAACATTCGGGGTTGAGTTGGCGGGGGGCTGGTGGTGCGGTGCGTGGTGCGGGCAGCCCGGGACGGAGGATTGTGTGCGAAGCCAAGGTCCGGGAACAAGGAGTGCGGGCGCAGGAGCAGAACGAGGAGAACAGAGGAGAACAGAGAGCAGGGTGCAGGACGAGGTCCAGTGACGAGGTGAGCAGAGTTAACGAGACACACTGTACCAGGGTGAAGGAGCGGAGTCGGAGCGGAGCCAGGAGCGCGGGTGCAGGAGTATTCCAGAGAGCAGGATCTAGTGAACAGCAAAACTGGAGTTAGCAGAATGCCACAAGCAAAAAGGTACAAAAGTAAAAAGCTAGATAGTCATGTTGACACGCGGACGATCTGACCCCGAGTGTCTGGCTCTCGGTCCTCTTATCCCCGGCAGGTGGTGTTGATTGCCCTGATGGGCTGCAGGTGCGCACGGAAGGAGCCAGGAACTCCGCCCAGCTCCGGAGTCAGGCAGGTGAGGGAGGGGAGAAGGAAAACACAGGAGACAAAACAAAGACACAGGAACACGTGGACCATGACAATGTGACAGTAAATCTTTAAGTACAAGTACATTCACCTCACAGGGACTTCCTTTTTTATGCTATAGGCCAACTAGTCGCTGACAGCTACACTTAGAGAACAGATGGGTGTGACTGACAGATGGCTTAACCAATCAGAGAAATACACGGTCAGTTCATGTCAAAACAAACATGGTCGATTGCATGGCTCTGTTTGAGTTTGGCCTGAGACGTGGCAGAGGAGAGTGGTGACCAGAGCGTACATCTGTTATTAGAGTAGACATAGTGTGCTTTTGTCTGCTATATAGTTATAATCTATGGCACCGGTGGATCATTATGTTATAATTTGCACATTTAAAACAGCTTAATAAAAGAAACAAGTCCGCTAACTTTCTAGTTGAAAATTATGGAGTCCAAAAATGTGTGCCCAAATGTCAACGTGATGCTGCTGAATCCTACATGTATCATGATTATGAAAATACAACTGGAGAACAAAGTATCTACAGAGCAGTGGGCATGACCCAGTAAAAACAGGGCAGATCAGAGCAATGTTCTGATTACTCAAAAATGCATGAATCACTCTAAATACAACTTTGAGGAGGTAAATGTAAAGGGAAAACATGATTAAAAGCCCTAAAAAGTCAATTTTGCATTATAATTCTCATTTAAAATTATTCCATGTAGTGTTTATTTAATCATATTTCTTATAAGGCTGAGTAAAGCACATTATGGCAGCTTTTTCTGTCAAATAATGAATTTTGGCTACTCAAAAATGCATGTAAAAACTTTTTGCCTTGTTTGCAACTCAGAGCCTTTGAAAACAAGTGTTTTCTGTAAGCACACATTTACTATTCTATCTGCTCAAACTTCCCCTGCTTAGTGCTGTCGACATGTGTGAGCTGTGGGGGTGTGTGTCGGCTTCAAAGAGCTGGTGACGGCTCTGAACATATTTTACTGATTCATTTGGAAAATGGTTGGGGAGACTAAAGATTCAGGAAAGAGCAGCCAAAAAAACTCAACACAAAGAAAAACAGTGTAAATGTGTTTAATATATGCATATTTAAAACAGCAGGTGTAATAAAGCTCATGAATATGTCTGCACCAAAATCACTCACAGACCTTTGTATTGTAAAATTTGCTGTAGAAAGTTGCACAAAACAATTATCTGGTGCATAATTAGCAATGCCTACATTCTATATACACTGTAATTATAAAATATTTGCATAAATATTCCTAGAAATATGTGAAGTTCACGGTACCTGCTGTTTTCTGTGTGAGATGAGAATATATATGGTAATGAAAAATAGTTCAACTCTGCTTACTTCAGTACCACTCAGTCTTAAGTCAATAAGGAAAAGCATTTTACCTGAACTGCTCCAAGCCTTTGACACCTCTGCAGCTGCGCTCTCCCTTTGGATTTCCTTGCCTTAAAGAAAATCTTTAGTTTCCGTAGCTCAAGCTAACAATACTGAATCTATAAAATACCATGTATTTGACAGCTAAGAGCTGTCAAAGTGTCTTTGAATAAATGCACACACCTCAACATAGCTACAGCAGAGAAACTTAGAGGAGTAACTTCATGTGAGTTAAAGACAATCATAGAAACTTTCTCAGAGAGCTCTGGGGTTCTCCTGGAAAGGTTTGGAGAAGAAAGAACATTTTTTCCCCATTTATTGTCCAGTGCACAGTGTGAAATTCTAAGTTGAGGAAGAGTAGGCTAAGGTTTGTACCTGTAGAGAAATTTGTCCTCTGCATTTTAAGCTGCTGGGGCAACTTACTAGGAACGTGTCTGGGGACCCATCTCCAGATCTGGAGCTAGATTTTATCAGGAATACCTTAGCTGGAGGATTTTACCTGTGGTGCCCGTTTTTTGTCGATAAAGGTTACCGGAAGACCCAGATGAAACAAATCCAGACACAGAGAGAAACATGCAAACTTCACACCAAAAGCCACTGTGGTAGCCACTCAGCTAGAGTAACTCTAATCCAATAACAGGTCAAAGTCATGATTGAGATCATATAGACACAGATAATGGTTACCTAATATTTCTTTATAAATAGTTAAGGCCTTGCAGTAGGTTCATGGGTTTGGACCTTGTGTACAGTTATGGGGGTGAGAGCATAAAATAACTTGAAATGTGGGAGCTATGGGAACTGTAAATGTAGAAGCACAGGTCACTCCCATTTCTACCCTTTTATTCTCAGATTGCTTTTCAAATAAGCTGCTCATACCCTGCTGTCTGACATGACAAGTGCAGTGTGTTTTCTATTTCTCCTCCATCTTCACAACCCATATCCTCCCCTCAGCGCTCTTGTTGTTTGTGCTTACAGAACACTGTTTCATCTGCAGAAGACAGGGACTTTCTAATAGATAGCAAGAGCAAAAAAAAAAAAAAAAAAAAAGAACAAAAGCTGACCACTGATGAGAGAGCAGATCCACTGTCAGATGCATTTTGCAAAATATTTTAGTTTGAACATTGTTGGGAATTACAACTGTAACCCGCAAATCAGTGAAAAAGGATTAATACATCAAATACAAGATAAACTGCTATCCCGTCAAGCACATATACAACCCACTCCTAGAAGTAAAAACTCCATCTCCTCTTGTTGCCTTGGGTTAAAGCTGAATTGTGTTAAACAGTAGTAGTATATAAAACAGAGTATACAATATAGATTTAGTAAAATACAAGTAGATAAATATACTATGGAAGTGTAGAATTATATGATTTGCCTTACATGTATGCTTCAGTTGAATCAGTTGTGTATTGATACTTTGCTAATTGTGTCTCCATAGTAACTGCTGAACATTCCACCATAGAGATACATGTAGAACTTACTGCAGACACTGTCAAAAAAGTTGTAAGATTGTCTGAAAACTCAGGAAAAAAATACAAAATGGATTAAAAAATACATTTTCAGGAGCCTGTGATCAATGCAAGCGCTTAATCCGAGCTTTATTTTACCAGTCTGACCATAAAGAACTGACTTAGGTAGAACTACGACAAGTGAGCTAATTTGTGCTGTTAGTCTCTGACACATAGAATTACAGTCACAAGTTAGCTAACATTGGCCAACATTTTTGCAGTTAGTCACACTCACCATTTTTGTTGAATATCAGACACCTAAGTGGGACCATGAAGATCATGCTGATCACAGGCCCATGAAAATGTGTTGTTTAAATCCATTTTGTCTTTTTCTTGCATTTTCAGAGAATCTGCATTGTGTCTCCATGGTAACTACTGAACATTCCACCATACAGATACATGCAGAATACCCCCAGTGTGATGTTACTGCAAAGTATGAATACAGTGGATAGTAGAAGGTCTATTAGATGGTGTTCTTCACTTCATCCTTGTTTCTTCTCCCAGAGGACCCTGCAGTTGTTCAGCCGGACCTCTGTGGCGGCTCAGACAGTAGAGCAGGTTGTCGGTCAGACGCCTCGCCCCACGCCTGTTCAGGTGTGGGCCCTTTAGCCTGAACATGTGCTCCAGCTTCCAGAACAGGTTGGACCAGCCATTTGTTAAGTTGGAGAAGCCGACTGAATTTATAGTAATTTCTGTCAACGTTTGGGAGGGGTCCACTGATAAAAGACTGGATTTCCAGTTGAGCAAGTTTCTCAAAAAGTGTCTCAAAGTCGTTTTTAAGACTTCTGATTGCTCCTTTTGGGTGTCACAAAAATTGTAAGCTTGTCTAAAAACTCAGGCTCCTGAAAATGTGTTGTTTAAATCCACTGTGTGTTTTTTCTTGCATTTTCAGAGAATCTTAAAGCTTTTTTGACAGTGTTTGCCAATGTGTGCATTGTGTCTCCATGGTAACTACTGAACATTTCACCATAGAGATACATGTAGAATACCCCCAGTGTGATGTCACTGCAAAGTATCAATACAGTGGATAGTAGAAGGTCTATTAGATGGTGTTTATTCTCCTGGAGGACCCTGCAGTTATTCAGCCGGACCTCCGTGGTGGCTCAGACAGTAGAGCAGGTTTTTGGTCAGACGCCTCGCCCCACGCCTGTTCAGGTTTGGGCCCCTTCTTATGAACATGTGCCTCAGCTTCCAGAACAGGTTAAAGTTGTCAATAAAGTGGACTCCTTTAGACTCACAGACCTTGGACAGCCATTTGTTAAGTTGGAGAAGCCGACTGAATTTATTGTCATTTCGGTCAACGTTTGGGAGGGGTCCACTGATAAATGACTGGATTTCCAGTTCAGCAAGTTTATCAAAAAGTGTCTCAAATCTTTTTTTAAGACTTCTGATTGCTCCTTTTTGGTGTCCACAGCACCCACATGCAGAACAAGCTGTTTTGCTTCCTGGTGCTCAGACAGGGCCTGAGGCAGGAGTGCGGTTATATCAGTGACCATAGCGCCTGAGTAGCTGCATGTAATTATTTTGCTGTTATGTACATATCTCACAGCCCCATCTCCTAGCAGCAGGACTCGGTTCTCCATATCTTGTGTAACCTCTTTGTTTTTGTCTGTTTTATTGCTATGCCCTGTGGAGTACTCTGACTTCACATTCTTCCCAGACAGTCGTTGATATCCATTTTTTGGTTGTATGTTCAGCGATTTTCTTGTCCCTTTGCCTTGAAAACAGGCTGGTGGTGGCTGGCATCACTATCTACATTTTCTAAAAATGACATATAATCCTCCAGTTTTAAGTACAAATTCCTCATTTGGTCACTGTCCTTGATACTAACATTAGATTTTATCTTCTTACCACTCAGGTTCACTTTGAGAGATTCCAAAGCAAAAAGGTTCCCATGTAGCATTCTCATGTTTGAATTTTTTTGGGGGAAAAAGCAAAGAAATGAAAAGCAAAGTCTAGCAGGAGCAATAAGAGAAGTAAACAGTCTCTTCTGAAGCAGACAGGTCGTTTTAACAGAAGAGTGTAAAGCACACCTGAGTTTTGTGCAAATTGCGCAACTATGTCAAATATTTAAGTCCAGCTCCAGCCCTCAACAGCAGGCATTTTAAACCACAAGTGTAGTCAGTTCCTCCTCAGGCAATGCTTCTGTGAGGTTATAAGCGTCACCATTCTGTACTTAATTATAAGCCTGTTCAATTCCTGCTTATACATATATATATATATATATATATATATATATATATATATATATATATATACACACACACACACTATGTCAGGGTACTATGTCTTTAAAGAATTTGGGAACACCCAGGTGATGATGTCATGTCTTTGGAAGCTTCTGATTGGTTTATTGACAACATTTGAGTTAATTAGAGACACACATGTGGATGGATTTGAAGGCACACCTGAAAATGCACTGCTTTTTTTGTGTAACATTATGGGAAAACCAAAAAAACAAATGAGTCACTATATCAGGAAGAATTGTGAACTTTCACAAGTCTGGTTCATCCTTGCGCACAATTTCCTGATGCCTGAAGGTGCCATCTGTTCAAATAATTATATGCAAGTATAAAGACCATGGAAATGTCTAGCCATCTTGCTTAGGAAGGAGATGGCCCCTGTGTCCCAGAGATGAATATACTTTGGTCTGAAATGTGCATATCAACCCAAGAACAAAAGCAAAAGACCTTGTGAAGAGGCTGGCTGCAGCTGGTTAGAGTGTGTCATTATCCACAGTGAAACGAGTACAGTACTGACATGGGCTGAAAGGACACTTTACCAGACACACTTTACCATTACTCCAAAATAGACATTAAAAAGCTAAGCTTAAGTGGCTTAAGGATAACAGTCAATGTTTTGGAGCGGGCCTGATCCCAATCCTTTTGAAAATTTATGGGCAGACCTGAAAAGGCATGTGTGAGCAAGGAGGCCTACCATCTTGGTACTATTGTGAAGCTTGTGGAAGGAAACGGTATAAAGGCAATGGTGCCAAATACTAATAAAACGTATGTAAAGAGTGAAAAATGTATCTAATTATTGTCACATTTAGCAAATAATCCTAATTGACCTAAAACAGTATAGTATATAGTATACAGTATGAAAAAAAGTGTATGGCTCTTTTTAGATAGTGCATGTAAACTTCTGGTTTACAGACACTATGTATGTATATACACATACATTTTTATATTATATATATATATATATATATATATATATATACACACAGTGAGGCAAAGTGTTTGAACACCCTGTGATTTTGCAAGTTCTCCCACTTAGAAATCATGGAGGGGTCTGAAAATTTCATCTTAGGTGCATGTCCCACTGTGAGAGACATAATATATATATTAAAAAAAAAAAACATCTGGAAATCACATTGTGTGATTTTTTAAAAAATAATTTATTTGTATGTTATTGCTGCAAATAAGTCTAAACACCTGAGAAAATCAATGTTAATATTTGGTACAGAAGAGGTCAAATGATTCCTGTAGTTTTTCACCAGGTTTGCTCATACTGCAGGAGGAATTTTTGCCCACTCCTCCACACAGATCTTCTCTAGATCAGTCAGGTTTCTGGGCTGTCGCTGAGAAACACAGAACCACATGACTTTCTCCCATGACTCCTCTGGATCATCCAAATGGTCATTGTCAAACTTAAGACAGGCCTGGACATGTGCTGGTTTAAGCAGGGGAACCTTCCATGTCATGCATGATTTTAAACCATGACGTCTTAGTGTATTACTAACAGTAACCTTGGAAACAGTGGTCCCAGCTCTTTTTAGGTCATTGACCAGCTCCTCCTGTGTAGTTCTGGGTTGATTCTTCACTTTTCTTAGGATCATTGAGACCCCACAAGGTGGGAGCTTGCATGGAGCCCCAGTCCAAGAGAGATTGACAGTCATGTTTAGCTTCTTCCATTTTCTAACAATTGCTCCAACAGTGGATCTTTTTTCACCAAGCTGCTTGGCAATTGCCCCATAGCCCTTTCCAGCCTTGTGGAGGTCTGCAAATTTGTCTCTTGTGCATTTTGACAGTTGTTTGGTCTTGGCCATATTAGTAGTTGGAGTCTTGCTGATTGTATGGGGTGGACAGGTGTCTTTATGCAGCTAACAACCTCAAACAGGTGCTTCTAATTTAGGAGAATAAGTGGAGTGGAGGTGGACTTTTTAAAAGGCGACTAGCAGGTCTTTGAGGGTCAGAATTCTAGTTGATAGACAGGTGTTTAAAGACGTATTTGCAGCAGTAACATACAAATAAATTATTTAAAACATCATACAATGTGATTTTCTAATTTTTTTTTTAGATTATGCCTCTCACAGTGGACATGCACCTAAAAGGTGTTCAAATACTTATTTGCCTCACTGTTTATATATATATATATATATATATATATCTCCTCCTCACCCTCCGCGGGTGATCTCTTCCCCTCTTTTTTCCACATTCGGGACCTCTACCAGAGGCCTGGGAGCTTGAGAGTTCTGTGCAGTACCTTTGCTGTTCCTAGTACTGCACTTTTCTGGACTGAGATGTCTGATGTTTTTCCTGGGATCTGCTGTAGCCACTCCTCCAGTTTGGGGGTCACTGCCCCGAGTGCTTCGATGACCACGGGCACCACTGATGCTCTCACCTTCCAGGCCTTCTCCAGCCCTTCTTATATATATATACATATATACGTACACACATACAAGCACACACAACAATCTACTGTTGTGTAAAAATATGGGAAAATGCTAAAATGTTTTTGCAAAACCATACGACACCTCAAATTGTCAACAAAAAACATATCCACAGGCAACAAAAGTGCAGGTCCTGGGGACCTATCGCCAGCAAGCAGAAACATAAACCTTTTATGTGTGTTTTAGGTTAATGGGGTAAACCAGAAAGGGCTGAGATGCCTGGAAACACCTGATACTGTGAAAAAATGCAATCTCCAAACAAAGATGCCACATCTGACTGGGGAATTTAGCCCAGGATGTTTACTAACCAGCCGCATAGCAGCTCTTTCACATGTGTACTCCAGCTGAGCTTTTAATGAAAGAGTGAAAGAATGAGTGTATGTCAGTTCATTCAGTCTGTTCATTCTGTCCAAGACTCCATCTGCTTCTCATTACATCTAAATGGGTGAGTTAAGGAGTTCTGGGACATGGGGATAGTTCACTACGACTCCTGTCCATCTGTCAGAAAGGCTTACTAGAGCCCAGAACACGAACCAAATGAGCATCTATGGGTTTCTCTTGTGTCATTACCAACACAACGGTAAAAGAAGTAGCATTTATAGCAGAGATCAAGTGCTCCTGTGAGAAGGGTCTGTATGAACAACAACACTGTAATGGAAGCAGCCAGCATTTTGATGACAAGGTAACACAACTATTTAGATGTGTGGCAAGTCATTTTTGTAATGTATTGAATGATACACTCCAATCTAATTATTGAAGTGTGTGTGCATTATGCATTATTTTGTTGCAAATCCCTGCTGGAAAATTTGATTTTTTTTTAATGCTCTGGCTGTGAAGTTTGTCCACCCTGTTTTGCTACCCTACAAAATTTGTCAAATAGTTGGACATATATCATAAATGTGAAACTTAATTATCCTGAAAACTGCTAATTAACTGCTAATATTCCTGCCAAATAACACAAAGATCTTTGAAACAGTGAAAAAAACAAAACAAATTTTAACCAGTTTCGGTCAGTGTAATCCTTAGCCATGGATTTCGCCTCACCTCTGGAGGTCTTTATCAGCAGTATCCTTGTTTATAAACACAGCTCTTCCTGAATACCAAATCTCCACTCTATGAATAACAAAACAGTACTGACTTCCAGGCCACTGAGAGAAATTCCTCCACTCCCACGGTTTGATGCTTTCCCATCCAGGATATAACTTTGAATATGACTTTGAAACAGGCTAATACTGTTCACTGAGGTTTGTGATGTAGTTCTATAGGTTGTTGGGATGATCTGGGTTGAGGGTTACACGTTTCTAGCTTTTCGAGGACCCTATGTAAAAAACAGGGGTGAGTAGTACTAAGTTACATTTACGTGTGTACTTTTCTTGTAGCATACTTGTACTCCTACTTGAATAAGATTTTATTGTAACAATACTTTTACATGAATTAAGTTTTGGTGACTCTTCCCACTGTGAATAAGTTTACAAATCACAAGCTTTATGTTGATTTGAACATTTGTGTTTCTTGCACTGCTCATAGTTTATCATTTTTGTGTCTATCCTTTGAAAATACCAGATTTTGTGCATTATTTCAAATTTTGTCCTTTCAATTACATTAATCTAAATGACAAATTTGATGTTACATTCTAACAGTCTTTAAGCTACATTTACTTGAAATTTTGTTTTCCTTTCTAGTTTTTCACTCTTACTTCTTACTTGAGTAATTGCTTTGTACTTCTACTTGAGAAATATTATTTTGAAGCAACATTACCTTGCATAAGTAAAATTTCTAGCTACTTTATCCACCTCTTGCAAAAACTATGATGCAGTGATAAAACTTAGATGATCTACCTGTGCTTAACACTGTATATATACAGTGAAGTATTTAGGCAGCCATCAATTCTGCAAGTTCTTCCACTTAAAAAGATGAAAGAAATGTGTAATTTTCATCATAGGTTCACTTCAACTATGAGAGACAGAATGAGGGGAAAGAATCCAGGAAATCACATTGTAGGATTTTTAATGAATTAATTGGTAAATGCCTCGGTAAAGTAAGTATTTGGTCACCTACTAACAAGCAAGATCTCTGGCTCTCACAGATCTGTAACTTCTTCTTTAAGAGGCTCCTGTCCTCCACTCGTTACCTGCATTAATGACACCTGTTTGAACTCATTATCAGTATAAAAGACACCTGTCCACAACCTCAAACAGTCAGGCTCCAAACTCCACTATGGCCAGAACCAAAGAGCTGTCAAAGGACACCAGAAACAAAATTATAGACCTGCACCAGGCTGGGAAGACTGAGGCCGTGTCCCAATTCGCCACCACGCCCTTAGACCCACACTGCAAGGGTGAATGTAAGTGCGTTACGTCATTTCCGGCGCGACAAGGGCTGTCCCATTTCAAGGCACCCTTACGCCCGTGTGACGAGTGTGTGGCATATAGAGGGTGGGGGTGTGGGCTTAAAGGCCCCTCCCGAGGGTCACAATCAAATTTAGTTAAAAAGACACACAAATAAGATCCTGAATTAAGAGACAAGAGACGTGATGAATGATTAAAATCGTATTTATTTAATAAAAGTTTAAAAATTCAAATGGCTAAAATGAAATTAACTAAGACCAACTAAATTTGGGGTAGATATATTTATTATAACATTTTAAATTTAAAAGCTGGACAAATTTTATTACAAAAGAAAGGCTAAAAATTGAATTTCTAATTAAAATAGGCCTAGAAGTAAAAAGGGGTTTTAAAATTACCAGAAACAAAAATAAGCTAGCTGGGGCCACCGGGGGTGAGCAGACTATCAGGGGTGTGCCCAGGGGTGCTACCACATACTCACCTCAGTGGACACAGCAAACGGCACAGCAACATGAAAAGTGCACAAAACTAAAATTGTGATCCCAGTGCACTAAATCACATGCAAAGGTGGGAAACCTCACCAATGTGCCTATAGCCCAACCACCAGGAGGCACCCAGCATCGCTGAAAGAAAAAAAAAATGTATTTAAATTTGACCCAGTTACTAAACCTGCTAATAAAAGTACCCGACAATATGAAAAAAAAAAAAGGAACGCAGCAAAACAAAATGCAAAACAAAGTACAAAACAGGTACAAAACAAGGTGCAAAACGGGACAAAAGTGCAAAACAGCAAAACAGCAGCAGGTTTAGCCACCTGAAACAAACAAAATCTGTTAAAAGGCCCACCTCTGCCCTATTCAGCTCCCTCGCCTTCAACTTACCACCTGTAACCAGCCCTGGTAAGGATCTGCCTTGGGTTGGACTCCCCCAGACCAACACTTGCCGAGCAGAGGACTAATGAAAAAATGTGTTTTAGGTTAATCTCACGATTTAAGTTGTGTTAAAGAGCCTCTCTCCTACCTCCTAAAACGCCAGGTCCTGGTCCAGCAGCAGACAAGCAGCAAAGAGAGTGCATATATGGCCACAGGTGCATTTTAAATACTCCCTAACTATGAGGGCGGGGTCAGGGGTGGAGCTCACCGGGGTGCTTTTGAGCAGGGAAAAAGGGGACAACCCCACTACATTCTCTACCCCCCCAGTATTTAATCGTCGGCCCGACGATTACTACTTACTGCCACGGCCGAAACACAACACACTCTCTTGGCACCGGTAACTGGGAATCAGTAGCCCCTATTGCTCTACTCCCCACAGGTTGGGGCAGGTGGTGGAGGTTTAGATGCTTCCCCGCGTTCGCCCGAGTAGTCCTCCTGGGCTGGACATCTTCGCTGGTTGACGGTCCTGCAATACAAGCTGGTTTTGGTGGGTGGTTAGCTGATGGAGAGCCAGGCAACTGACCTGGTTGAACTTGTGTGCTGGGTACCCTGCGCTCCGTGATTGGGTCCACAATCCGCAGGAACCACTCTCCCTCCGTCACCGGGTCCTCTGATGCTCTCGGGGCCTGCACTTGTACAAGCTGCCTGGGAGGAGACTGGTGCGTTAGCCCAATTTTACCTTTGAGCAGGGAGCGATGAACATGTTTTATTTGGTCAGGATTCTCAACAGGAGCAATTGTGTACACGCAGCCTCCTACTTTAGGTGCAGTCACAACGGTGTAAACCACAGAGCTCCAAGTATCTTGTATTTTATGTCGGCCTCGGACACCAACATTCTTCAGGTACACCAGCTGACCTTGCTGCAGTGGCTGATCTCGTACATGTGCGTCATGACGTGCCTTTCTGTGTGCAGCTGCTGCTTCCAAGTGCCTCTTAGCTTCTTCAAAGGCGTGTTTTAGACGCACCTGGTGCTCAATGATCCAGTCTTGAACTGTGCCTGGAGCTGGCTCCTCTATTCTTCCAAGAAGAAAGTCGACGGGCAACTGTGGATCTTGACCAAACATTAGAAAGAAAGGAGACTCACCCGTGGGACTGATTTGGTGTGGTGTTGTAGGCGAATGTTACTTGGGGCAAGTAGCAGGACCAATCCCTCTTCTTGGTGACTGGCAGGGGTGCGGAGGAGATTATGCAAAGTGCGATTAAACCTTTCGCATTGGCCATTTCCCGCAGGATGGTAGGGGGTAGTGTGTTTTCTGGATGTTGTACATTTGACAAAGCTGCTGGATTAAGGTGCTTTCAAAGTTCCTTCCTTGATCGGAGTGGATGCGAGCTGGCACTCCGAATTTGTAGAACCATTCCATCACCAGGACCTTGGCAACAGTAGATGCCCTCTGGTCACGAGTGGGCACAGCTTGAGTGTGTACTTTGAGAACACATCTGTCATTACCATTACATTCTCCATTCCATTCTGCGAAGGCTCGAGAAGAGTAAAGTCAATGGCCAGTATCTGGTTAGGACGGGAAGCCAGTAAGTGTCCCATATATGACCCAGCAGTGGTTTGAGTCTCTTTGGCCACTTGGCACCGGTCACACTCTTGGCACCATCGTTGAATCTCGGCATACATCCTAGGCCAATAACAGCGCTGGTGGACCAGCTCTGATGTCCCTCTCAATACCTTGATGTCCGTGTTCCTGATGAAGTTGACTTAACACCAGCTCTTTCAATGCACTTGGCAGGACCAGCTGAAGGGCCTCCTCTCCTTAAGCGTAATTCTCCGGTAGAGAACATTGTCCTTGGTGAGGAGCCGTGACCACTGTTGGACGAGAGTCATAATGTCTTTAGAGAGATGACTTCGCTCTGCTGCGTCTGGACGCTTTCCTCGCCTCCAGAACGTCATAACTCTCTCCAATCATAGGATCTGCTTCCTGTAAAGCACAGAGGTCAGCTACAGAGTGGCAAGGCAAGGCAGAGACTAGGTTGGCTGATGCGTGTTCTGGCTGCTCAGCTGCAATTGCTTGCTGCAGTGGCTCTGGTACTGGAAGGCCCAAGACCCAGGGACCAAAGTCATTGCTGCTCACAGGATTTTGGCGTGAAAGGGCGTCAGCATTCTTATTTGTTCGTCCAGGCCTGTATCTTATAGTGAAATCAAAGTCCGCTAACTGAGCAGCCCAGCGCTGTTCAAGTGCACCCAATTTAGCTGTGGCCAAATGACTGAGGGGATTATTGTCTGTAAAACACCACACATTTTTGTCCAATCAGGTAGTCCCTGAACTTTTCAGTCATTGCCCATTTAAGTGCAAGAAACTCCAGTTTCTTGGAACTGTAATTGTTCATATTTCGCTCAGTAGGGCGAAGGCCTCGGCTTGCGTAGGCCACCGGTCTAATTTTTCCATTCTGTTCTTGAGAGGACTGCACCCAGCCCACTGTAGCTGGCATCTATTTCAAGAATGAATGGTAAAGAGAAGTTGGCATAAGCCAGGACAGGAGCTGCCACCAACCTGCGTTTGAGTTCATTGAAACTTCTCTCACACTCTTGGGTCCAGGCAGTGGGCAGTGGTACCTTTGAGGGCCTCCTTGTCTTTGTCCCGGTCAGCTCAGCCACTAGACTGTGTAGAGGGGAGGCCAGCTGGGCAAATCCTTCGATGAACCTGCGGTAATAACTACTAAACCCCAAGAAAGAGCGGAGCTCTGGAACACTCTTAGGGTTAGGCCATTTTGACACCGCTTCAATTTTACTGGGATCGGTAGAGACTCCATCCCGGGAAAATTACATGGCCCAGATAGCCCACCTCAGTCTGGAAGAATGAGCACTTCTCCAGCTTGGCTTTAAGTCCCTCCTTCTGCAGACGACTGAGTACGGAGTCCAGCCGAGTGACATGCTCCTCAACTGTGGATGAGAAAATCACAACATCGTCGAGATACAACAACAATGATTGACAGTTCTGGTCACCAAAAATTCTTTCCATTAGTCTTTGGAAGGTGGAAGGCGCATTGCACAGGCCAAATGGCATTCTATTCCATTCAAACAGCCCAAAGGGTGTACAAAAGGCAGTCTTCATTTTATCCTTCTCGGTTACTGGTACCTGGTTGTACCCTGCAGCCAGATCGAGTGTCGAGAACCATTGGGCTCCAGAGAGGGCATCGAGTGACTCCTCTATTCGGGGCAAGGGGAAGGCATCCTTGCGGGTTTTACTGTTAAGGAGCCGATAATCAACACACAGGCGAAGGCTGCCATCTTTCTTTTTAACCAGCACGATGGGAGAGGCAAAAGGGGCTACTACTTTCCCGAATCACCTGCGCCTCCAGAAGCTGTCGAATATGCGCCTTAACAGCCTCATAATCAGACGGCGGGATCCGTCGGTAGCGCTGCTTTACAGGGACCTCGTCAATAAGAGGAATGTCATGGGAAATAAGGTTAGTACACCCTAAATCTCCTTCATGCTGAGAGAACACACATTGCTGTACTTTTGAAGCAGGGCCCTGACACCATCCTGTTCCTGACTTTTAGTGCTGAAAGGTCAACTGCATCAATCCTTCCCTGCATGGGGGGGTAGTGACAGTCTGGGAGGACGTAGTGACACTAAACTGACCTTCCTCTTCTGCAAGTGAGCCAACAACCTGAGCCTCAGTAAGGGTACCTAGAACAGTACATGGGTACAGAATTACATCATGAATCCCTACATTGACAATGGGAATATACGCGCAGTACCCTCCTGTAACACGAACTAAGGATGGAGAAGCCAAAAGACCCTGGCAGGCCATCAGTACGGGGCTCAAACATGGCATCAGTCCTTATGCTTTTTCTGAAAAACAGGTGGCGGCTACCACTTTTACTGTACCTCCGGGCACTCTGCAAGCCCTACCTTCTCGTACTTTTACTCTGCCTGTGGACACTGGAGAACCTACGTCAAGCTGATGACAAAACTGAAGTGCTTGTTGAAGTGGGGATGGGGCCTGTAACACAGAAGGCAAGTTAAAGAGGGAAGGACCATGCTGTGTGAATAATTCTTGATAACACTCCTTCAAAATGTTCATGCCCAGAACCCCTGGAGTAGTGACATTTATGGGCGGGTCCCTTAACCACCAAAACACCTCTTTCAGCAATGACTTTGCCACACAACTCAACATCCAACTCAAAATAGCCCATGTACGGGATAGCTAAACCATTAGCAGCGCTTAGTCTCAGCCAGTTACACGATTTTAGCTTTTCCTGACCCCAAGGTTCAAAGTGTTTGACAAAGAAACTTTCAGTTATGGTCGACACCATGGAACCTGTGTCAACAAGGCAGGGCACCTCAACTCCACCCATCAAAACTGAAATATTTGGGCAGGCTGAAACTAAAATTTTCAGGGACTTTTACTGCTGGTTTTGAGCCTACTGGGCCCCCACCTGAACTTTGGCTCATTGGTTCAGGGGGGTGCCAGTTTTCCTGCTGCGCGAACGACGACTGATAGTTATGACTGTTTGGAGGCCTAGCGCT
This sequence comes from Periophthalmus modestus, assembly GCA_019594935.1. Lineage (NCBI taxonomy): Eukaryota > Metazoa > Chordata > Actinopteri > Gobiiformes > Gobiidae > Periophthalmus > Periophthalmus modestus. The sequence continues at coordinate 18,122,173 of JAIEZT010001214.1, forward strand.
TGGTGGCTGAATTTGAGGTGGCACATAAGAGGCATTACAGTGGCGGGCAAAATGTCCGGGCTGCTGACACCTTCTACATATGACTCCATTACCAGGGTTTGTCTGCTGCTGTGGACCTTTACTAAGCTCTGCCAAGCTTCTGGTAAGATTGTTTAACTGCTCTTGTTGGCTTTTAAGCATTTCCTTAAGCTCTGACAACTCTGAATTAGGGGGTGGTCTGCTGAACTGGGTTTGATTTTTGTGACCTTGTACAGTGTGCTGAAAACCAAAGGCAGAGGGGACTGAGTGACTACGAGCTCTCCCACCCACTGGCATCCCCTCCTGTTCCCACCTAATAGCTTCAGTGCGAACCTGGATAAGGGTGGCAGTTGGATCATTACGAACCTGCTGTTTTAAGGTTCTGCGGAGGTTACAATCCAAGACATGTTCGACAAATTGGTCCCTTAACAAAAAACATCTTTGTTTCTAACTTTGTTTCTAGGAGCCTTTTTAACAACTTTGTCCATCAAACACAACAAAGCGTGGGAGAACTCCTGGAGCGTCTCACCCTCCAACTGTTTTCTGGAAAAGAACTCTTCCTGTAAACACACATATGACTTTGTACAACCATAAAGTTCCTGCAGAATGGCTAAAACTTTATTGGGTCCTCACGCTCCTCTAGTGAGCGATACTTAATCTCTTCTCGAGCTTCACCCTCCAAGTGGTCATAAATAAACAAGGCCTTTTCCCTGGAGTACAGCGGCGGAAGCTGAGACAAGCTTCCATTTCTTCAAGCCACTCATTAATGTTTAGTCCAGTATTACCTCTAAACATTGGGCACCTTCTGTCCCTGGGTAGGTAAACCAGTCTTTCAGCTACCGGAAAGTTGGAGCTGCTCCCAGGGGCTGAGCTTGACGCTGCGGCGGGAGTCCCCTGGTTGAGCGGCATCCTCATCTGGTCGCTGCTCCTGGCGCATCCTTCGATTCTCCGCCTGGAGCTGGGCGACCAATTCCCTCAGTTGGGTCAGTTCCTCCTCCATGGATATAAAGTAGAAGAGATTAAGGCAGCACCAGCCAGCGAGGTTTCCCCAAACCCTGCTGCTGTTTTGCACCCAAATACAACAAAAAAAAAAAAGGTTTACAACCAGCAACTGGGTCAAAAATCACACGTCTCTGTCTCTTTCAGGATCCTGTCAGCAACGCCAGATTGTGGCATAGAGGGTGGGGGTGTGGCTTTAAAGGCCCCTCCCGAGGGTCACAATCAAATTTAGTTAAAAAGACACACAAATAAGATCCTGATTAAGAGACAAGAGACGTGATGAATGATTAAAATCGTATTTATTTAATAAAAGTTTTAAAAATTCAAATGGCTAAAATGAATAACTAAGACCAACTAAATTTGGGGTAGATATATTTATTATAACATTTTAAATTTAAAAGCTGGACAAATTTTATTACAAAAGAAAGGCTAAAAAAATTGAATTTCTAATTAAAATAGGCCTAGAAGTAAAAGGGGTTTAAAATTACCAGAAACAAAAATAAGCTAGCTGGGGCCACCGGGGGTGAGCAGACTATCAGGGGTGTGCCCAGGGGTGCTACCACATACTCACCTCAGTGGACACAGCAAACGGCACAGCAACATGAAAAGTGCACAAAACTAAAATTGTGATCCCAGTGCACTAAATCACATGCAAAGGTGGGGAACCTCACCAATGTGCCTATAGCCCAACCACCAGGAGGCACCCAGCATCGCTGAAAGAAAACAATGTATTAAAATTTGACCCAGTTACTAAACCTGCTAATAAAAGTACCCGACAATATGAAAAAAAACAAGGAACGCAGCAAAACAAAATGCAAAACAAAGTACAAAACAGGTACAAAACAAGGTGGCAAAACGGGGACAAAAGTGCAAAACAGCAAAACAGCAGCAGGTTTAGCCACCTGAAACAAACAAAATCTGTTTAAAAAGGCCCACCTCTGCCCTATTCAGCTCCCTCGCCTTCAACTTACCACCTGTAACCAGCCCTGGTAAGGATCTGCCTTGGGTTGGACTCCCCCAGACCAACACTTGCCGAGCAGGACTAATGAAAAAAATGTGTTTTAGGTTAATCTCACGATTTAAGTTGTGTTAAAGAGCCTCTCTCCTACCTCCTAAAACGCCAGGTCCTGGTCCAGCAGCAGACAAGCAGCAAAGAGAGTGCCATATTGGCCACAGGTGCATTTAAATACTCCCTAACTATGAGGGCGGGGTCAGGGGTGGAGCTCACCGGGGTGCTTTTGAGCAGGGAAAAAGGGGACAACCCCACTACAAGTGCACACAGCTAAATGTGCCCTACGTTTCCAGCGTATCCGTGGAGATTATACGTAACCAAAGCGTCCATCCATGCAGACTTCACGCACTTATATATCCCATGATGCACCGCGCCTACGCAAAAAGTATACGCTAAAATGGACACACCGATGAAATGCACGTTGAAATGTAAGTACTGGTTCACATGAACGCTGGGACATGAAACTGTTGTTACATAAAATTGTAAAAAATTGAAATATGTATGAGGCGACTCAACTTATTGAAGTCCTGTTAAATTGAGTTTATAGTAATTGTGTAACTGTCCAAACTGAGCGGATTATCGCTTACACTTGTATATGTGTATATTCATCGTGATATTCATATCTTTCCTTATTTAAGAATATTATTTTGTCTTTAGGGAGCGACGAGCAGACTGCTCAATTCATCCGCATGAGGCGGGAGAGTGCGCACCTCTTCACAGGGGCCAAATTCTCCGCACAGGCGGCTTGGAAGTAAGGCCAAAAACACTGTGATATACTCCCAGATAATATAAGGACCCTAGAAGTACATAAAAGTTGCAGTTACTGCGAATTTAATACCTTTACATTTGTACATATGTGTATTGTAATGACTTAACCTGGATTTGTCTATTTTATTTCCGTCTGATCCACAGTCTGTACTTCTGTGATCACTGATGGCCCTTAACATGCTGATCTCACATCACCATTGACACTAAATGTACCTGTTTCTCAGACTTTTGCTTACAAAAACTTGTGAATTATTCATTTGGTAAAATAGGTAGAAGGTATGATGATCAAAGAACACTCAAATATATTCCAAAACACATAATGAACGACATAAATGGAATGTGCTGCGTAGTAATTGAACAAATGTTTCCAGTAACACTATGAAATCTAACAGGGTTGTAGAACATTCTGATTGTCAGTGTATTATAAGCTGCTGTATTTCTAATTGGGTAAATTGTGACTATTTTTCTGTATGACTCAGGATAATCCTGCAGAAAATGGGCCTGGAGGGGAAGGTCACACCCGTTCAGGCCAAAAGAAAGTGGGAGAACTTGATAAAGAGATATAAAGTATGTATATGATCTGAATTTGTACTTAGAAACCATTGTATCTTGTTTTCACATGTGTTGTAGTAACATTTGTTCTGTTAAAGGACTGCAAATATCCCAAAAGTGGGGAAGGAGTGGCGGGGAAGGCCACTGCAGAAACTTGGCCCTGGTTTGTCCACATGGATGAGGTGCTGGGGCAAAGGCCCTCCATCAACCCCCCTGTCCTCATCGCCTCCATCCCTGAGGACACACCAGGGCCAAGTTCTGCCTGGAAGGAGCCACACCAGCCGCCGCTGGAGGATGATGAGGAGGATGATGATGAGGAGGATGATGATGAGGATGATGATGAGGAGGATGATGATGAGGAGGATGATGATGAGGAGGATGATGATGAGGAGGAGGATGATGATGAGGAGGATGATGATGAGGAGGATGATGATGAGGAGGATGATGATGAGGAGGATGAGGATGATGAGGAGGAGGATGATGAGGAGGAGGAGGATGAGGAGGCGGCAGCGGTGGTGGTGGAACAAGTGGAGCAGGAGCAGCCACAGCCACGACCACGACCACAACCACCAAAAAGGAAACATGAGAGCGAGCTGGTGAAACTTTACAGAGAAGACTTAAGTGGCAGAGGGAAAGAGACGAGAGGGAGGCCGAAGAGAGGAAAGAGCGTTTTGAAAGACTTTTTTTGTTGCTGGAAAAATTTTTAGATAAAAATTAAACACTGACTTTTTATTTACAATGATTGACATTTATAATTGTCCGAACACAAAGTATTATTTACAATATCTGAACTGAAAACTCAAAAGTAACTGTGAAAATTCAAATCCATAAACCTGAGTGTGCCAGTGCCAGGTTTTAATCATGAAGACACACTTCCAGGGACCTTGGCAGTGCTAATCGACCTTCAGAGTGCTGAGATTGAGGTCTTTATCTTCTTCTGGCTGGTAGGTGGGGCTCTCATACCGGGTGCTGCTCCATTGTCCACCACATTGTCCGTAGGCTGGGTTTGCAGGAATGGCTGGGGCTATAGATGACTGGCATGTCACTTTAAATAAATGGGAAAGCATATTAATAGTACTCCTGCTCATGTCACGTCACATCTTCTTACAGTGTTTACAAGTAATCACCCTGAAACACTTTCAGTGAGAATTTGAAACTTGCTATTATGTAAATACCTAGATATAATCATGGTCCATTGGAACCTCCTCCAGGGCAGAGACCTCAGCAGACAGCTGGTCCCGCCACTGTGCTCCAGCGACTGCCTCCCCTTCACCATCCGCCTCATCCTCCACTACATTCGCTTCTGGCTCGTCCTCCAGGGCCACGATGTCTCCTGCCCCAAGGCAGATGTTATGGAGGACGGCACAGGCAGTGATGACCTATGACAAGAAAATCTGATTTAGTCTTTCACAATCACATATTTCATGATATTTAACAATTCACTTACATGTGGTGCAAAGGTGTGGTGGACCTCCAGCGCATGAAAAAAGATGGCCCTGAACCTCGTTTTCATCATTCCAAAGGCATGTTCAATAATTGAACGTGCCTTGGAATGATGAAAATTGAAGCGCTGGGCTGCCACACCTTGCACTGGGCGCTTGTAGGGAGTGATGAGGGGGAGTGGACGCTGGCACCCGGTATGATGTCCCACTTGCCAGCCAGAAGAGGAAGACCAGGACCTCCAGCTCAGCACCCCATCCGTGTCGTCGGTCCTGGTTCAGAAGGCCCATTAGCACTGCCAAGGATTCCCTGCTCAGCCGAAAGTCAGGCCGTGTGTCTTCATGATTAAAGAACCTGTCCAGCACTGGCACACTCAGGTTTATTTGGCAGTATGTTCTTCGGGGCTGATTTGAGGAAACAAAAGCAGTTACATTGAATAAAGGTGTGTGCAGTTATTGCCTGACAATAACAACAATCATAATACATTAGTATGAACAGAAATTACTTTTGCTATAATATGAATAATACAATTGAATGAACTGGCATGGCACAGCAGAACAGCTCTACTCGTATTAAAGTGATTTAGCCACAGATCAAATTAAACCTGTCCAAATACTGAACCATTGAACTACACAATATCCCACTTATATAAACTAATCAGTGTTCTCTGGTTTATAGACTATGAATGTAAAATTATATTGTTGCCTCTGTCTCTGTTATAAAGTTTTAACAATGTATATTTGGTTAAAGTTATGAAGTAGCTACAATTGGGAAACAATCAGCTGGAACCTCACATTTGCCTGTTGATATTCCACAGGAAACATTAATTACTTACTTCATTCAATCTAAAAAGAATTGAACGCCTACGATGACAACATCTTTCCTCCTCTATTAAATAAAGGAAAAATAACGAGAAAATAGTGAAAATTTCAGGAATCATTTTAAGACGTTTCGTGAACCACAAAAGCTGTGCAGCTCATTAGTGCCCTAAGCTTATTAGTCACCAGCCGTCACGTTTTATACGCGTAACGTAAGCTACGTAACGTAAGTTACGTAATGTACGCGCAAAGACAGCAGTGGAAGTGCGGTCTGTGGTGTAGGGCTGTCCCATTTCGACAAGATGGCGGCTAAACTGAGAACTACCATTCTCCACCGGAAGTTTAAAACCATACTTTGCGACCCGCACTTCTAAGGTACATCTAAGGGTGCATTTGGCGAATTGGGACACGGCCTGAATCTGCAATAGGTAAGCAGCTTGGTGTGAAGAAATGATCTGTGGGAGCAATTATTAGAAAATGGAAGACATATAAGACCACTGATAATCTTCCTCGATCAGGGGTTCCATGCAGATCTCACTACGTGGGGTCAAAAATGATCACAAGAACAGTGAGCAAAAATCCCAGAAACACATGAGGGGACCTAGTGAATGACCTGCAAAGAGCTGGGACCAAAGTAACAAAGGCTACCATCAGTAACACAATGCGTCGCCAGGGACTCAAATCCATGCAGTGCCAGAAGTGTCCCCCTGCTTAAGCCAGTATATGCCCAGGCCTGTCTGAAGTTTGCTAGAGAGCATCTGGATGATCCAGAAGAGGACTGGGAGAATGTCATATGGTCAGATGAAACCAAAATAGGACATTCTGATAAAAACTCAACTCAAATCCAAAGAACACCATACCTACTGTGAAACAGGAGTGTGGAAACATCATGCTTTGGGTCTGTTTTCTGCAAAATGACCAGGACAACTGATCCGTGTAAAGGAAAGAATAAATGGGGCCATGTATCGTGTGATTTTGAATGAAAACCTCCTTCCATCAGCAAGGGCATTGAAGATGAAACATTGTTGATCATCATTGTCATGCTCAAAAACCCAAACACACCACCCGGGCACTGAAGGAGTGGCTTCATAAGAAGTATTTCAACGTCCTGGAGTGGCCTAACCAGTCTCCAGATCTCAACTCCACAGAAAATCTTTGGAGGGAGTTGAAAGTTAATGTTGCCCAGCGACAGCTCCAAAATATCACTGCTCTAGAGGAGATCTGCAGGAGGAATGGGCCCAAACTCCCAACAACAGTGTGTGAAAACCTTGTGGAGACTTACAGAAAATATTTGACCTCTGTCATTGTCAACAAAGGGTATATAACCAAGCACTGAGATGAACTTTTGTTATTGACCAAATACTTATTTTGCACTATAATTTGCAAATAAATTCTTTACAAATCAGACATTGTGATTTTCTGGATTTTTTTATTTTTTTTTTTTCATTTTGTTTCTCATAGTTGAAGTGTCCCCATGATGACAATTACAGGCCTTTCTAATTTTTTTAAGTAGGAGAACTCGCACAATTGGTGGTTGACTAAATACTTTTTTTGCCCCACTAATAAATATATATATATATATATATATATATATATATATATATATATATATATATATATATATATATATATATACATACTCACTCACTCACTCACTGGGGATGAAGAGGTTCAATGGACACAACAACGGTATTTATCTGGAATCACATTGCCAACCTGTGGGTCAGTGGTGGATCTGACTGCTCTACTAAACATAATCAGCTACCAACTGAGCCAATGCCTAACAAAGATTGTTGTGCCCCTAAGCAAGGCACTTAGTGCACACAAGAATCACATGTTTACCGGATGTGACAGGAGGGAAGTTCTAGCTAAAACTCGCTAGTTTGCTGTGATAAAAAAGTTTCACCTTAACATCTATCAGCACTTCTCTCATTAGAACATGACTTTAAAATTGTGAATTAATATCAGATGCTTTCATCAACTGGAACACTGTGATATCACAGTTTCATAATTACGGCCTCTTCTTTTGGCTCCAAGTTCCTCCTCATTATCTGTGTCCTGAGGAGAGAGGGGGTGTGCAGAAAAAGTCCAAGTCCAAGCTGAGGGGATGATTTCTGTCAGTCTGCACAGGCTGTGGGCTAGTGGGGCATAAGGCCATGGAATAAGACTTGGGGCAACTTGAACACATCATCAAACACACCACCCTAATGGTGCTCTTCTACTTTTAGAAACATGTTCCTCACTGTAAATATTTTGGCAGTAGGAAAATCTTGTGTCAAATGCAAACTTTTAGTCAGATCACATGGCTGAACCATTAGCCCTTGTATTTACACTGTTAATTAAAGCAGGATGGCAAACGAAAATCACTTCTGTCAACTGGACAAAGGTTTAAGAGTAAAACCCACAATCCAAGTGGCTAGATTCTTAATTCTTGATTCTTATTCTCTAATTTCTTGGCATTATCTTCCAAATCCCTTACCAGTTTGAGGGTTGTTTAAAAGATGTCTGTATAATCCCTCAGTCATTCAGGTAGGTTTCATAACATAATAAAAAAAGAAAACAAAACATTTGTTGAGTTGACATAATTAAATTAAGGGTGGAGACATTTTGCCACCAATTCAAGTAGTAGCTATGAAGCCTAACTGAGAGATACATACAGAACAGATTATTGACATCATTATCCGCATAGCAAACTTAAAACCATTAAAAAAAAAATTAAAAAAATGGAAATCCCTTAGAGTGTCCTTTGTGTATACAGAATGTTTGATCTTGGGTCTACAGGTCAAAAGGTGAATCCACTCAAAGTTTATGGGTTGAGTGCAGTGATCATGTCATATTCAGAGCCACACTGTCTCTTGTGAATTTTAATTAAATCAACAGTGCTTGTGCTTTGATGTTACACCAATCAAATCGACAGGACAAGCTTGCTCCCATCCAATACCTGTGGCATATGTGACCATCTTCTGCTTCTATTCAACCCTGGCAGAGATGTTACAGTGGATGAAAAGCTAGTGCAATTCAAAGCAAGATCTAGCTTCTGGCAGTACATGGCAAAAAATGGTTTCAAATATGGAATCAAGATTTGGGTGCTGATGTGGCCACAGCCTACGCATGAAAGTTGGATGTTTACCTGGGAAAGTCCAGTGAAGTACCAGAGGTGGGCCAGGGTAAACATGTCACTTTGCAGATGACCAAAAGACTCCACTTGTGACTTTTTCACTTTCTATTCATTGGGCAAAGAGCTTCTGTGGAAGAAGCCCTTGTTGGGACCATCAGGAAAAACAAACTTCCTCCTGACCTGCTGGATGTCACAGGAAACAATTTGAAGAGATGAGTAACTTGTACTCATAAGTACTACTTACAATGATGTATGTATTGTTTAGTTATGTTTGCTGGTTTTCGGGAGATAGCTGCAAACGCAAAACAATTGTTGGCCACACCAACTTTTTTGCAACATCTTGGACGTCTGAGGATATGCTGCCTGTGTGTGCTCTTCACTTCAGTGGATTCCTCCTGTAATGAAGATTAGAGCTGTGCGATATCTGAAATTTTGGTATTATGCTGATACTCATCACCCTGGGAGTCAGTATTGCACTTTAGAACTAAAACTCATGTATTATGAATTATGGTTGTAGAGACTGCAGGATCGACGTGGTTATATTAGGTTCTGTTGACCTTCTTACTGAAAATCTATTTCTGAAAATCTAATCTATTATTATGGGGAAGTGTGCAACTGTCATGAACTTTATTGATTTTGAATAAATTACCGGAGGTATGATTTTCACATAAAAAAAATAAATAAAAACTTCCACTTTTCAAGGACTTGTACCTAATTGGGGAAAATGAGTGACAGACATGTTTCCGAATTAACAGTTATCTCTCATTCTGTTGATGAACCATGGCATTGTTGAGAACCATGTGGAAATCACTCTGGATCTATCCCACATTTCTCTGCTTCTTTGTGATATTCCTCAAACAACATATACTGTCACTTTTTTTTTTCTTTTTTACAAATAGCTGCTGTCAGGTATAGCCTCTAATCGACTTAAATTTATGACAAGCGTGTGGTTGTAGGCAGATCAAATCATTTAGCAATTTGTACTATATTTACGCAGCAAGACTATATTGGACTGGTTTATCAGGATCATCAGTTGCCTATCATGGGAGAGGGACCCTGCATATAGAGCAATGATACTCCCCCAGAAGTCAGATGGGAGTGAGTCAGGCAGCTTTAAAAACAGGTGAACAATGGTGACACAGGGGAGATACAGATGGTCCTCCTGACCTTGACCCTGTCAATCTCTCACTATCAGCTGAGCCCAGACAAAGAGTCTGTCACCAGCAGTGTTCAGCAGAGATCTGTCTGCCCTTGGCTCCAACGCGCCCACAGTGACACTAACAGTGGTAAGTCTTGCTCAATTTCTTAGCAATTCTCTAGTTTCTTTACAAAGTTTTTTAAAGCCTATACATTTCAGATGTTAGCTTAACTGTAAGACTGCATGCAGACTTGTGACATTTTTGTGTGTGTTTCCTTTTCCCTTGGGGCAGATGCACAACGCTATTATGTTTTAGTCTGTGCATACTTTTGGGCATCTTTGCATTAGTATTGATCTGACTCTGCAGCATTTTGACACATTACTCTGGGGGAGAAAAGTTCTATTTCTCAAGTTAGACTCCAGTAAGGGGCTTTGTTTCATATAATATATATTTGACAAGCACTTCTTGCCATTGGAAAAAAAAAATGTTCTAAAGCCGTGCATGCGTCAGAACATTACTAAATGTGGAGATTAACGATGTGCCAAAGGGTTTTGTGAGAGCTAGGGACGGGTTAGATAAATTTAAATACCTATTTCCTCCATCCACGGTGTGAAAATCAGGGACCCCAGCTGCAAGTCACCTCTGTTATGCACATATCAAAGTCAGAAGACTATAAATGACATATCTAGACGACATTTTCAATAGAGTGCCCTAGTTTGGCCATACATTTTTACCCCCATATACAGTACGTGTGGCTTACACATCCAGACTTGAATCAACCCTGAGGCTGTGCAGTGAAGAAAATGGGAATGCATGAAAAGTTCTACCATATACTGCATTGTTGCATATAACTGGCTCCATTTCTTCTGGACTAGAATATGTGGGTCATGTGGGATATTGCTGATCATTCCAGACCAGACCTCCTGTGTTGACAAAGAGCTTATTTAATTTTAGCTTCAAACTGTACCTGCCAAGAAGAAGAAAACAAATATGGACCAGAATTTAGGTAACATGATGCCAACCAGCTTATGTTTGGAGACTTCAAGTATACACAGGGATGACTGGCAACAATCCTGAGGACAACCAAGGGATGAGGGTGGTTCTGGAAAATTGTCAAATTGCTTCAGGGACATACCATCCCATGTGATAACTTCTTCACATCGTATAAGCTGGCAGAGGAAGTGCTAACAAAACCAATGGCACTAATTGGCACAATGAGAAGAAATAAGCCTGAGCTCCCACCTGAGTTGCTGGAAAAATGAAAATGAGAGATTGTGTCATCGTTCTGTACCTTCACCAGAACAACACCACTTGTCTTATGTACCCAAGTGAGGAAAACCTTGTTCTCCTGAGCGGCAGTCATAAAGAACACAGCATCACTGTTGAAAACAAGATGAAACCCACTTTAGTCGAGGATAATAATGGGAACAAAGGAGCCATAGACATCCTAGATTAAGTATGTATTTCTACTTGATAAAAGAAATATGTATTTAAAGTATCTAAAGAAGATTGTATGATTTGACTATTATTTTATTTTGTTAGCTTTTGTATCTACTCTTGCATGAGGAGGCAGAAGGAGGACCAATTGTTGACCAGTGGCCCTTTTTCACAACATTCAGACGTAGTCCCCTGTGACAGTAAAAGTGCTTGGAATTGGCTAAAAAAAAAACCTCTCAGACCACTTATTTGTATGAATGTGCGCTGTAGAGCTGCCATTTCGTTCGTCTGACGAGGGAAATGGGATCAACTTAATATCAGTTGTCTGGTGAGCCTGGGTATCTCGTTCTAAAAGCTTTTTTCTCCTCTACGAGTACAGTCGGGGTGAATGATGCATGGTTTATGTAAAAACAAGGCCGGCCCAAAGGTAAAGGAAACAGACCTAAATCTAGTGTGCGCACTGGGGTCACTCCACCGAGCCAGTGGACAGAGTGATTTTATGGTCACTTAAAAACAGAGGAAAAAAAAACAAGCAAGCATGAATGAGAAAGCAAACACACATACGGATGTCCTATAGGTTAATTTGTCCTCTGTTTGACTCAAAAGTTAACAGAATATGTCAGGAGCGGAGCAGATACCAGAAATCCATTTCTATATCTTGACTTGTAGGTCAGGATTACTATTTGTGTGCATTCATAAGTCTTGACTGGTCCTGAGAGCACATTTGAACATTTTACCTTTTTATTTGTTATACTGCATTGTTCGATGTTACATTTTGTACTTTTGAGTGAGTGGTATTTGTATCGGATGCCATGTCTAAGTTCACTGCAAAACAAATCAAAGCAAAGAAAGTTACCTTGAACGGTCAGAATTGCCCAAGTTATATTAGCAAAAAAATGCTTATATTAAATATGATTTCTGTCACATTCCTTAACCCTTTTTTTTTAACCTTCACTGTAGCAATAGTGCCCGTCTCCTTTCACCACATTTTTCTGTTGATAGAGTAAAGGTTAAACCTGCTGCACATGATTTTCATTTAAAAACTGTGTAAAAACAGAACTAATTTGTTCATTTTAAATGGTTTGCAGTGGTTCATATTTATTCTTCACTTACCTTATGCATTCTGAGCATCCTAATTATTCACCACAATGAGTTTCTAAGCACTTTTCATAACTCTCAACTTTTCACGTGGAGCGTTTTTCTGTGACGTTAAAGCTAACAACAACTAGAATGCTGGTTGCACTTCCTGTTTATCGGATAACAAAATGCATTCTAAGGACATGCAGACATATTTTGACCCCAAGAGATGCTTATACAACAAATCTGTACTTGGGCAAGACATATTTTTGCACAGATTTCATGTACAGAATCTTTAGACATTCACCATATCACTACCCGCTCTTTTCATTAAGCTCTTTTTGATATTGCCTTATAATTTGTACTAGGTTACTGGGTCCGTGTGTGTGGTAAATTCATAATAATGTCCCATGAACTGTGCCTCTTGGTAAGACGGCATTAGATACAAAAGAGCAGTCTGTTCAGCGAGGGATCTCTAACTACAGGAAAACAAGCTGAGGTTTGTCGATTTCACAGCAGGAGCAGCAGCCAGCGTGAGAAGCAGTGGTTGTGCTGCGCTACACCGCTCTGTTTGACCAATAGACGGTGAATGTCCCACTGTGAAACTGTGCTCTTGGTAACTCGCAAATCTAGCATACTACTTTAGAGACCCTACAAATACCCGCTTAATTATTTTATTGATTTAGCATTGGTTAATTAAAGCACATACATCTCATGGAATTGCACAGCTGTGATGCATCAATTTCACGCCACAGACTAGATAAAGGAGGAGTTGCAGCAAGAGGGGAGACATTTTTTTCAATAGAAAGTGAATTGGTGCCAGAGTTGATGGGGCCGGAATCGCACCCATGCTCACTTCCTATTTGGAACACGCCGGCTAATGGGTTAGCTATGTTCATTTATACATTACAGTCTATGGTTGAAGCAGAAAAGTGCCATTTCCGAGAAAAAGGAGTTTTGTAAGATAAAGCATATGTCATAGTCTCATCTAATAACATCCGCTGCATTTGACCCATCCTTTAAAATAGACATTTTTTTTTTAACATAGGTTGACGTGATTTTACATTTTGTTCACTGTAAAATGCAATATTGATTAAAAAAAAAAAAAAAAAGGCCAATAGAAATGACCCCAGTTACTTCCTTTCAAAACTGTTAAGCCTCTTCATAGTGGCATTTCATCATGGCAAGTAGTAATTTTTATTTTTTTGTATTTAATTTACTTCTTTGGAGAGACTTCTTCTGTGTTAAAACTCCACCTTCACCTATTTAGTAACTCTCAGACTACTACAGTTCAGTCTTCAACACTCTTTATTATTGTGTAGTTGTCTGTATTACAAGCATCTGATGGGATGAGTTTTCTGATGCTTTATATTATTTTGGTGGCAAACATGCAATAGTTTAATAGTTTGTCAAACAATAAATATTTGTTTTTGCAATGTTTATGCTGTAGATTATCATGGTTCTGAGGTAATGTGAGTACCCTGCCAGGTTCTCAGGCTGGGCCACTTTTGTAGATGTATGGGTAATGACGATTGTCTTTTGATAGTTTGCAGCATATGGCAATGTCACCCCTCTCCTTTTTAGCTGTTACTTTGTAAATGATGTACTCACCCTGAAGAATTTCAACTTTTTTGTTGCTTTAGCCACATCACATTGGTCGAAGCTGCACTTACCCTGAAATATGTCCATCCGTGTTGTCATTTTGGCTTTGGTTTCTTTGGCCACTTCATCTTGACTTCTGCCCAAACGACAGTGCTGCCAACTGGACCGAACCATTGCTTATCCAGGAAATTGTAACAGCAGAAACCTGGCCTGATGGATTCTTGGGAGTTTGCAAATTTGATTGTACTGATTTAGGCATCTGAAATATCAGGTAATCTGCAACTTTTGGCTTGTTAAAGTTGTTTTCCCCGCTTATCTTCTATATTGTCCTTAGCGATTTTCCACATCTTAATTACCGCCTTAATCCAATTTCAGGCTTAATTGTCCACCATCCCAACAATAATTGCATTTTGAGGAAACATTAGAACACAGGAGAAAGCTTAATGATGTTAATTTGACTTAAAATAGCCACTTTAAACCCACTCAGTCTTTCTAGCTTCCCTTTCCCCTGTGACAGTGTGCGCCTCTGTTATCATCATTAGTGAACTGATTGAATTAGACTCTTCTTTTGTACAGACTCAAATATTTAAAGTGAAACTGTGACACTACTTATTACCATGCAAAAGACTCAGCACAAACAATCAAGCTCCTCGTATCGTTTCCGAACACGTCTTTTAGCAACAGTAAAGAGGAGGCAACTTATTATCTTAATCACATCTGGGCTGATTTAAAGCAAGACAAGTGACATGGTGCGTCTTAAAGAAGTACCATGTCACTTTTCAGGTGGGTCTCAGCCACTTGCTTGTCTCCATATAGATGTTATTGCTTGGCCTGGGATGTTCCGCAGAGTTTAAAACAGTAAAATTCTATGGAAGAATCTGGTGTCGACCTGTTTTTTGGTTAATATCTCTGTAATTACTGGGCCTACCCACATGAAACAAAACAACTACCACAAAGTTCAGTGTTTTCTTTGTCAGGATGAATAAAGAACTGAACAGTTTCTTCTCCAGAATACCTTAAATTGTGTCACTATTCGACCCTACAGATGTTCTTTTGTCAGTTGAAAGGAATTTAACCCATGATTAATATCTCTGTATAATCCTTCAGTTGTCCAGGTTTGATTAGTAGTAAAAGAAAAATTTAATTCTGTCACCTGATGTTTCGCTGCTCATCTAAGCCGCTTCTTCAGTTCTGGTCAGATTACTGGTGGACACTGCCTTGTATCTATCTGAAGGGAGGAGCTAACTACACTGAAACTAACACACCTCTAGTTTACGGTGTCCGTTTGTTAGCTCGGTCTATTGGCCTACCTTAAGTGTACACTGTGCCTGAGTCACATTTTGCATAATCATTCAGGCCCCTAATGGATGCTCTCACACCTATTAGCATCCTGGCCAGCCCTGTTGTTTTCCTTGTTTAGATTTAAGTCTGAGGTTGGAGTTATAAATAGGAGATAAATGATGTCTGAGGCCTCCCATTCCTGTTCAAACAAAATGGCTGTTGCGACGGTTTTGGTACATTTTCTTATGGACTGGCTGTTTAGTTTCTCCAATATAACGCTCACTGCAGTCTTTACTTCACTGAATAGAGTAAACCACATTGCTTTGTTTATGGCTCGGGGTTCTGTCCTTTGGGTGAACCAGTTTCTGTCTTAAAGGGTTTGAAATAGACCAGAATTTCATGCTGTGTGAAAATCCTTTGAAGCTTTTCAGGCACACCAGCTTTGTACGAAATGGTTACACCATTTCTTCTGTCGCCCTGTTTTTTGGCTCTCTTAGATCTATTGAAGGCCCATTTTGGATAATCACAAGCACGTGTTGTTCTTCTTTTACTTTTCCCTCTGTGCTTGTAGGAATCACTTGAGCCCTGTGTTGTAATGTAATAAAGACTAGTCAGTATGCTAATAGGTGTGAGAGCACCTATTAGAGGCCTGAATGATTTTGCAAAATATGACTCGGGCACAGTTTACACTTAAGTTAGCTGAATGAACCTATTTAACAAACAGACACTTTAAACAATAGGTGTTTTGCTTTCAATGTAGCTAGCTCCTTCCTTCAGATAAATATAAAGTAGTGTCCATCAGGATTCTGACCAAAACCGAAGAAGCGGCTTGGATGAGCAGTGAATCAGGACAAACGCTCAACCAACTGAGCTACAGTCACCCTAAAAGGTACATTCCATGCACATTTGCATCCCCCAAAAATGCTTCAAGAAGTCTGAATGCTGCATAACCTTTAAGACAATTTCAAAGTTTATACCGGCACCCTTTACTAAGTGAGATCAGTAGAAACGTAATCCAAGCCCATAGCTGTCTGCATAGTAATGTCGATAATGTCCCAAAGCTACATTTATCCTTTTAAAATGAGCCAACTAATGTAATGACATTCAGTTCAGAACCATTACAAGAATAATCTCCCAGTGTTTCACCTGCAGCAGTCTACTGTTTATGACGCGTATTACAAAGAAATCAGAGGCTTGTTAAAATTCAATAAGAGCTGTGAGAGTACTAATGTTTTTGTAATGCTGGTCCAAAATTGTCTGTACCACAACTGGTTTTATTCCAAAGAAAGTAATTATTTGTCATACTCTGATGTAGCATTAGATCAGTGGTTTGACAGACTTGATAATCTATTGTTATATATACAAATTGCCAGCATTTTTTGTTTTACATTATGTACAGTACAATTCCTACTTTTAAAAGTAACTTGTGGTTAAAGAAGGGGTATTTTACTGCTAACTCATAACACATTTAGATCACCATTTGACCTTTTATTGTTTTGAAAATACTATATTCGCTAAAAACAACATATTAACGTGTTTTAGAAGTTTCAATTTAGTTTTTGAGTCCCTCTTACCTTTGCTCTCTGTGTTAAGTCTCTCCCCACTCCCCCCCTTCAGAGCGCTATCATAAGACAATCAGTGTGCATCCTACTAATGAAACCACTGCACATCGCACCAGGTTTTGTTAAATTGCTGTGTACACTTTTGTATCCTGCTTTTGTACATTTATGGAGAATTGTCGTGTGGGAGCATGGAGTGACGTAGTCTTCTGGGCTGAGCATTGGACACGATCTTACAGCTAACGGTAAGGAGGGTTTGAATAGGGCCCCAGAGAGATTACTAATATAATCAAACATGTATGGATGACATCTAAACCCTCTTCAGGCATGATTTTGATGAGGGAACAACGTTATAACACGGAAGAAAGCTAAAAAAAAACCCACGATTTCGCATAATACCCTCTCTTTATAAATGCAACTTAGCAACTACCTGTACACGTCCCCTCCGGTGCGTTCAGAAGTAAATGCACAGCTCTGTTATCTGCTAAGTGCGGTGGATAAAAGTTGTGGATCTAAAGATTTTCGCTCAGAGGGATGTAGGGAGCAGACATTATTTTCCTTTAAAGCGAGGATAAGGTAAACACTATATCTTTGCTTAGATTCAAAGGACCCGCAGCCTCGGAGAACAGCAGCGCGTTACTTATGAACTATTTTACTGCTATCAGTTGTTTACCCTCTACGGACCATTAACATTATAAAGTGAAACAAGGAAATAAAAGAAATGTGGTATTGAGGTGTGAACTGTGTTAAAAAGGAGCTACTGTGTATAGAAAGTTTAACATTAGGGCCTGACTAATTGGCCAATAATTTCACAGTGATGTATTTCATTATGGGAAGCAACTAGCACACAGAGACACTTTTGTCCAGCAGATAAGGTGCAGGTCAGAGGTCATGTACTCATTCTATCTGCGCAGTGTCTGGCCCTTTCCAAAAATCACTTCCTCTGCCTTTTTTCTAAGCACTAATCCTCATTTTGTGCTAAAGAGCTGCTACCTTCAGAGGAGTGAACCACGATGAATGAGAGCTGTTCCTACGCAGGTGGATGAGAATGAGAAAATTAACAATTATTTAAACACTGCCTTTCATTCTTTAATCCTATTGTGCCTTGTAGTCTGGCTGGATGTCTAATAGGCTACTTTGGTAAATGCATTGTTAGGCAATAGTCTGCTGTGTAAAGGCATTGTGTCAATATTTAATTACTGTGCATTGGGAACATTTTTGCTTCACTTGTCATGTCTGTAGTTGACGTGGTTGATGCCGGTGCTCTGAGCTCTGGGAATGAGAACTCTGGGAAAGAGAACAGTCTGTGACATTATTTCTGTGGGTATGTGCTGATATGTGGCTAAATACTTCTTTTTAGATCTGATTGCAAAAATATCCAGAAAATGTATGAAAATGCATACCCCACAACACTGTATGCAACAGCCCCACCTAGAGTTTATCACCAGCCGCCACTGCTAATATGGTAAAAAGCCATGAGGATTGCCAAGATGCCAGACTTGAGCTGCAGCTGAGCAGCAGAGCGGTGCGCACACATTGTAGTGAATAATCATTTACGCCCTTAGCATACAAAGAGCTGTTGGGGTAATCCTCCAAAACTGAGGAGCATTGCCACAGACTTTAATCACACCACTGACACAACAGCGTCTCCAGGCAATTCCAAAGGAGATTCCACAATGTTCCAACATAAAATCAGAGCCAACCAGGTGGACGTCCACTGTCCACATGATTACAAGCACTCTGGAGCAGAAGAGGGCTGCAAGAGCTTATTCCTGTGGCCACGGTCACAATAACATTCCTACAGCAAACAAGTGGGGCTTGGCAGCTAACCTTGCAGAGAGTCTTACTCCAGTAGAGGAGATTACACTGGAGATGAGCAGATCATTCCTTCTGTAGGGGTACACAAGGGCACAAAACCATGCTCAAAAAGATTTGGAAAGGTAATTGAAACAAAGGAAGTGATCCATGCCTGTCTTTTTGAGCCACGCTTTAAGGAGTGACCTCTATCTCAAGAAGTACCGGCTCAAGCCAAAAGTGTGCTCTAAAAAGATTCTGAAACTACAAAAAGACAGGAAGAAGAAGAACTTATCTCAGATGTGGCTGAGATAACCAAGAGTAAAAGTGGAAGAGCACACAGCACACAGCCTTCATTTATGATGTAAGTCTCCCATTGTAGGACAAAAAGGTTTATCTTGCTGGTAGCCACAAAGAGCAGTCACCTCCACCTGAAGGAATACACAACTTAGATACATGAGCGAGGCTGTTTAAGAGAAAAAAAGACCAACTGTCCACTCTGGTCCTCCGGTGTCCATCCTCCTCTGTATCAAATGAGAGCATTTTCAGCACATTATGAAATATATACAAGAAGAGAAGTACACTGAATGGGGAAAATGTAGAACCCAGAACCTTTTTGGTGTGAGGTGAAATGGCTAGTTACATAAAAGTGCAGTGGTTGTGACCATTTGCACATAATAATAGTGTTTCATGGGAGACATAAGGCTGTACTCAGAGATGGTGTGCTGGTAAATGTGCTTCATCCAATTGCTCCATTCCATGAGTCGCTATTACCGACCATCTGCATGTCCTGCATCTTGGTCTGTGGCTGTACCTGCACTTGTATCGAACCACTGTTATTAAATCTTCACTGGAGCATTAAAAGTCATGTGCATGTGAGACTGAAGTATTGAAGATCATTAAACAATCCACTGCCCTGCGCATAAAAGGGTGGAGAAGCTTTAATTGAATTTTTATGGGCTCCTTAAACACAGGGATTCACAGTAGCAAAGTAACAGAAGCATGGGTTCCCAAAGTGAGGGCGTGTGGAATGATTTAAGATATTATATGTACAGTATCTTTTGAAGTGAGTTCCAATAACTAAAAAAGTCAAATCAAATCAAATTAAAACCATACTCTAAATGATTAAATTTTGTATTCCTTTTGTTCCACTGTCAAGTGTTTAATAAATGACATAAATCAGTCGCTCTTTTTACACTAAGGACCACAAAAGAAAATATTTTGTAATGGGTCAGTTTGAACCCAAATTCAGCATATCTAACAACAGGTATGGTTGACATGATTATATTAAAGGAAAGTCAAGGCAAGGTTATTTGTATAGCATAATTTGTCCACAAGGTAATCAAAGTGCTTTACAGAAGAGAAAAGACATTAAAATCACAATACAACAAATCAAAACATAAATAATCACAAATAATCATCATAAAATTAACATTAAAGGAGAAAAATGTAGAATAAAGACCTTTCAGTCATATGCACAGCTAAACAGAACTGTTTTGAGCCTTGATTCAAAGTAGAGGCCTGTCTCACATCTCACATCAGGAAGGTTTTAGTTTCATAAAACTGAAATACTGATTCGCCATGTTTAATCCATGCAAAGTCTTCAGAGTGTGAGATGGTTCATATGGCACTAACATGTCGGAGATGTACTTTGGCGCTAGGCCATGGAGAGACTTGTTCACATGCAGAGCTGCTTTAAAGTCTGTTCTCTGAGCCACAGGAGCCAGTGCAGAGACCTGAGCACAGGACTTATGTGCTCATCCTTCCTGGTTCTAGTCAGGACCCGAGCAGCAGCGTTCTGGATGTACTGCAGCTGTCTTAAGGTTCGTTGGAGAGGTCAGTGAGCAGGCCGTTACAGTAGTCTAACTTACTGGAGACAAATGCATGGATAAGTCTCTCCAAGTCTGGTTTTGACAGTATACCTTTGATTTTTGCAATCTTTTTAGATGGTTAAAAGCTGCAGATGTTATAGATTTGATGTGGCTGTTAAAGTTCAAGTCTGAGTCCATTATTACCTATAGATTTCTAGCTTGAATTGAAGGTTTTAGAGAGAGAGAGACTGGAGGTGACTGCTGACACTTTCTCTGTTTTTGATTGTATTATTAAAGATAATACAATTATTAAAGACTTTAGGTTACTGTTTTAAAAATGTAAAGAACAAGTTCATTAAATTTTAGTTTCATCTTAAAACGGCTTGCCATCATTCCTCACTTACTTTATGCGTCTAAACATCCTAATTATTCACCATGATGAATTTATAAGTATGTTTGACAACTTAAAGAGGCCAGAGGAACGTTTTCCTTACACTAATGCTAACAACAACAGCTGATGTGCTAACCATGCATTTCCTGATTATCAGATGGTAAAATGCTTCCTAATTAGATGCAGAAAGAACACACCAGGCTTATATCGACTGGGGCATGACAAACTTCGCTCAGATACTCAAATCTGATAAAAGCCCATTAAGCAACAGCAGAAAACAAGTCACCAGGGACCAGGTGAATCAACGTAATCAGGAACAAAAGGGTCAAAAAAGAGGTATTAGTTCGATGAAATGCAAGAAAGTCTTGTTCAGAAACTATTTAACACAATTTGAAGCTGGCGAGGTGGAGTAGACAGGAAACTCCTGGAAATAGTATGGAGACATAACTTTACAGGCATACCTTGCAGATTAAAGGTCCAGGAGACTCTAGAGATGTCTAAAGCTGTAAGGGATCCAAATACAGGAATTCTCAGCACGTACTATCCACTGGCTGCTTCCACTGTAACAGGGCTGCGACGAAAGGTTCTTTTAATAGTCAACTAGTCAGCAATTAAGTTTTTCTTTACTTGACTAATCAAATGACTTGTTAAATACATCGCGTATATAGAAAAAGGTCTTTTTGTGTGTTTTACAGTCTATATAGTCCAGACTAGTCATAATTAGCTGATCGATCTTACAGAGTATTATAACCTCGGACATAATCCAGAACAAAGGCTGACGTAGAGGTGTCCTTGGTAGTTGTAGTGTAATTTCTCACAGGACGCCTAAATTAGTGCTGAATCAAAAAAAAACAAAACACAGAAGCTGGCGTACCACCTGTACCACAGTTTCACTGGACTAAACTCTAACAATAGAAAGGACATAGAATAAAGAGCATTAGGGAATGAACAAGGGATTATTTATTAAAGTGGGACCAAGCACCTAAACTCCGCCCAAAACCACATTCTAAATAGAGCTGCTAAACTGTGCAGTGCCAGAAGGACCAAAGTGAAGCGTGAGGGGAGGAGAGGGGTGTCTGTCAGAAACACCTGGCTGTAATTATGGTAGTCGTGCGTGATGTCACCAGGTACTGGAAATTGCAGTGGCCACATGAGCCAGGACATATCCATTGTTCATACATTTTGACCACAAAGCTGCAAATATACTTAGTTTGCATTCAAATTACAAAAAAAGTCTAGATACAATAAACAATCCTATTAATACATTCTATACACGCTTCAGTAGCGAAAAAAAGTTGATTCATATTCGTATAGTTCCACTGTAGTACAATACACTTCTTTCATAAGAGAAGGACAAACAGCCTATTTCACAAACCCAGTAAAAGCACAGCATAGGAAAATACAAATGTTCAGTAGCAGTGGCCATGGAAACAAGATAATAAGTGAAGCCTTTACCTGTTTGATCCTGATTTCATGCAGACAAACTCAGTGAATAGTGGACGTGTCTAGTAGAATAGCCGTCACAGGAGTCCTCCAGTGTTGGTAAAATCACTTTGGACATCATTATTTTTGGCCTCAAGGATGGCAGATAAATGTTGTAAATAAAATCCAGACGTTGTATGCAAATGCGTGTAAATAAACTGACAAGACCAGGTGCACTGTCTGTATAATTTAAGAAGATAGACATATTAAATCTCTATCTTGCAAAGGCATTAGGTCAACCCCAATGACTCTCTATCGTGTCACACATCACACAACTGTGCAGCAGAGGCGGGCCGCACAGGGTGTGGAGTGACTTGTACTTGCCTTATCAGACAGTCCTATTTTCTGTTGGAATGCTGAAGGGTTGAATCGAGTGAAGTGAGATCATGCTGGGGGTTTTCCACAAACTGTGTCTATGGCAGAATGTTCAAGCAGTTAACCATGGTGACGCAGTGCAAACACCAGGGAAAACACAGGCTGAAATGTTTTAAGATCTAAGATTTAAAGTCATTCCAGGAAAAATAATAAATAAAAAACAAAAAAATCACTGTAAT
>JAIEZT010001214.1:18145124-18186995 GCA_019594935.1 Periophthalmus modestus
GTGCAGTGTAGTCACAAACATGAAGAAGAGCCCTAGTGAAACACAATAAACGTTGTAGTGAAAATACAATATAGATTATTTTGAATTAAAGCTGACGGAGGTATATAAAAACAGAAACACTTACAGCAAATAACAGATCAACGTCCCCACATACAGCAGCACAGACGCAAGCCTGGTGGCTGCTTCTCTACAATCAGTGTGATCTACTGGGCCCGTTTAAATTTTGCCGCGCTCTAGCGTGGAACTAGTGTGCTTCCGGGTCATCACATGCATATTTTACACAATAAAACCAAGTAATTATTGCTTATTGTCATTATCATCATTGATGTATAAATATTATTATTTACAGTGAACACCACAATCAATAAAAGTGCTAGTGCTATACAATGTTAAAAATGACATGCTTGCAACATCGAACAAGGTGATTGTTTTACAACCTTCTCAAAGTGGGAGTCATACATTCCTGAGATGTGGCTTTAAACAAAATGACCAGAAGATAGCTGTTATCTTATTGTCCCACGCTGGTCTCCATAGTGTGTCCTGGTGATCCCCCCACACAATCCATATCCACTGGTGAGCGCGTATTATTTACCTTAGCATTAGTAAATCAAGATACCAGTTTGATGTAGTGCTGCGCTGCTACAAAATACCTTACAGGGTGCATCCCGCAAATGAAATCACTGCACATCGTATCAGGTTTGTCAACTTGTTGTGTACAGTTTTGTGTCAGACTTTTGTATATTTATGGAGAACTGTCGTGTGGGAGCATGGCTGACGTAGGCTTGTGGGCTGAGAATTGCACAGAATCTTACAGCTAACCACAAGGAGGGTTCGACTAGGGCCCGGGAGAGATCGCAAGATTACTCAAACATGCACTGATGACATCTAAAACCTCTTCGGGCATGTTTTTGATGAGGGAACAAAGTTATAACATCACTCACACGTTTGCGTCGCCACCGTATCCACTACAGGCTGAAAAATGTCCTCAGAATGCATTGGGCTCACGTCTCCGGGTCCTGTGGGGATTCTGGAGAAAACTTCAGTGATTTTTGTGTTTATAGCTGCACATGGCCAGCAGCAATGGTGCAGCTACATAAACAACATTTGAGTCTGCAATGGCACTTAGCTGGGCCACAAAGTTTCACTCTATTGAAAATAAAAAAGTAAAAAAAAACTTATGGGAGCCACTAAAAAGAAAGGAAAAGTGAAACAGTGGCTCAGAAGGAAGAGTTATACATCCACCAACTTCTGGAGACTGGACTGGACTGGAGGTTGACTTACTCTCAGATGTGAAGTAGAGTAGCTCAAATAAGCGTAACATTACTTTAAAATAATATTACTCAAGTAGAAGTACAAGGTAGTGGTCCAAGAAATAACTCAAGAGTAAAAAAAAGTTTCAAAACCACTGCTAAAGTAAGAGTAACACTGACATCCGGTTTAAAATTTGCAGTTAATGTTATTGGAAGTAAAAAACAATAAATAGTGCGGAAAATCTGGAATTTTCAAAGGACAGACACGAAAATGAGAAAAAAACGAAATCATATCTGAAGGAGCGGTGCAAGAAACACAAATGTTCAAACTATTTCATATTGTCAACGTAAAGCTTTTGTCACTTGTAGATTTACTCACAGTGGAAAGATGAGCCAAAACTTTTACACAAGCAACAAGCAATACGTGCTGTTACTTCAATAAAAATATTACTCAAGTAGGAGTAAAAGTAGCTTGCTAGAAAAGTGTTCTGAGCAGTACAATTTCTTTTAAAAGTTACTCAAGTAAATGTAACTGAGTACTACCTACCTCTGCTTACTGTACACTGTATGGTAACTCACAGAAAGGAGACAATATTATGTAAAAGTGCCTCTTAAAGCCACGTTGTACCGAGTGATTCATGCATCTTTGTGTAATCTTCATTGTGCTGTATTCCAGGTGCTATTGCTCAGAAAAATGTAAAAGAAATTATACTTTTTGTTCTGACTGATGCCAGACTATTAGAGAGGGAGTTGTCTACCGCATTTGAGGGACACATGGTACAAATGAGCATCTGTGATTGGCTTAAATTGATACTTGATCTGATGTCATCAACATTCCCTGGGGGTGTTGATGCTGACTGGAGGCACTGCTCTGTCTGTTAGTCAGATTAGAATTTAAACTGAGCTTTGTTTTAACACAATCTGAGAAGAATTGACCTAGCTGGAGTCACAACAGATAATCTGATTTTGTTCAATTGTCTTGCGGTCTTATTCACACGTGAGGGAAGGATGGAGCGTGTGATTGACAGGCGGACCGGTGCAGCGTCTGTAGTGATGCGGTCGCTGCATCGGTCTGTTGTGGTGAAGAAGGAGCTGAGTCAAAAAGAGAAGCTCTCGGTTTACCAATCAATGTATGTTCCTACCCTCACCTATGGTCATGAGCTCTGGGTAATGACTGAAAGGACAAGATCACAGATACAAGTGGCCGAAATGGGCTTCCTTCGCAGGGTCACTGGGTGCTCTCTTAGAGATAGGTTCAAGAGCTCGGTCACGCAGGAGGAGCTTGGAGTAGAGCTGCTGCTCCTCCACGTCAATAGAAGCCAGCTGAGGTGGCTTAGACATCTGTTCCAGATGCCCCCTGGACGCCTCCCTTGGGAGGTGTTCCGGGCATGTCCCACCGGGAGGAGGCCCCGGGGAAGACCCAGGACACGCTGGAGGGACTATGTCTCTTGGCTGGCCTGGGAACACCTTGGGGTCCCACTGGAGGAGCTGGTGGACGTGTCTGGGGTGAGGGAAGTCTCGGAGTCCGGATAAGCAGAAGAAGATGGATTGATGGATGGATCTGATTTTGTACGGTTAAACAAGTCCCTCTCAAATAACATTACAGTGATTTTTTTTTTTTTTTAATCTATATTTTTCTTGAGTTTTAAATCTTAGATCTTAAAACATTTCAGCCTGTGTTTTCTTGTGTTTGCACTGCGTCACCATGGTAACTGCTGAACATTCTGCCATAGACACAGTTGTGGAAAACCCCCAGCATGATCTCACTGCAAAGTGTCAATAAGGACTGTTGTTTCACTTTCACTTCACTCGATTCAGACCCTTCGGCATTCCAACAGAAAATAGGACTGTCTCATAAGGCAAGTACAAGTCACTCCACACCCTGTGCGGCCCGCCTCTGCTGCACAGTTGTGTGAATGCGTGACACGATAGAGAGTCATTGGGGTTGACCTAATGCCTTTGCAAGATAGAGATTTAATATGTCTCTTCTTAAATTATACAGACAGTGCACCTGTATTGTCAGTTTATTTATACGCATTTGCATATAACGTCTGGATTTTATTTACAACATTTATCTGCCATCCTTGAGGCCAAAAATAATGATGTCCAAAGTGATTTTACTAACACTGGTGGACTCCTGTGACGGCTATTCTACTAGACACGTCCACTATTCACTGAGTTTGTCTGCATGAAATCAGGATCAAACAGGTAAAGGCTTCACTTATTATCTTGTTTCCATGGCCACTGCTACTGAACATTTGTATTTTCCTATGCTGTGCTTTTACTGGGTTTGTGAAATAGGCTGTTTGTCCTTCTCTTATGAAAGAAGTGTATTGTACTACAGTGGAACTATACGAACATGAATCAACTTTTTTCGCTACTGAAGCATGTATAGAATGTATTAATAGGATTGTTTATTGTATCTAGACTTTTTTGTAATTTGAATGCAAACTAAGTATATTTGCAGCTTTGTGGTCAAAAATGTATGAACAATGGATGTGTCCTGGCTCATGTGGCCACTGCAATTTCCAGTACTTGGTGACATCACGCACGACTACCATAATTACAGCCAGGTGTTTCTGACAAACACCCCTCTCCTCCCCCTCACGCTTCACTTTGGTCCTTCTGGCACTGCACAGTTTAGCAGCTCTATTTGGAATGTGGTTTTGGGCGGAGTTTAGGTGTTTGGTCCCACTTTAATAAATAATCCCTTGTTCATTCCCTAATGCTCTGTATTCTATGTCCTTTCTATTGTTAGAGTTTAGTCCAGTGAAACTGTGGTACAGGTGGTACGCCAGCTTCTGTGTTTTTTTTTTTTTTTTGATTCAGCACTAATTTAGGCGTCCTGTGAGAAATTACACTACAAGTATCAAGGACACCTCTACGTCAGCCTTTGTTCTGGATTATGTCCGAGGTTAGAATACTCTGTAAGATCAATCAGCTAATCATGACTAGTCTGGACTATATAGACTGTAAAACACACAAAAAGACCTTTTTCTATATACGCGATGTATTTAACAAGTCATTTGATTAGTCAAGTAAAAGAAAACTTAATTGCTGACTAGTTGACTATTAAAAGAACCTTTCGTCGCAGCCCTGTTACAGTGGAAGCAGCCAGTGGATAGTACGTGCTGAGAATTCCTGTATTTGGATCCCTTACAGCTTTAGACATCTCTAGAGTCTCCTGGACCTTTAATCTGTAAGGTTATGCCTGTAAAGTTATGTCTCTATACTATTTCCAGGAGTTTCCTGTCTACTCCACCTCGCCAGCTTCAAATTGTGTTTAATAGTTTCTGAACAAGACTTTCTTGCATTTCATCAAACTAATTACCTCTTTTTTGACCCTTTTTGTTCCTGATTACGTTGATTCACCTGGTCCCTGGTGACTTGTTTTCTGCTGTTGCTTAATGGGCTTTTATCAGATTTGAGTATCTGAGCGAAGTTTGTCATGCCCCAGTCGATATAAGCCTGGTGTGTTCTTTCTGCATCTAATTAGGAAGCATTTTACCATCTGATAATCAGGAAATGCATGGTTAGTACATCAGCTGTTGTTGTTAGCATTAGTGTAAGGAAACGTTCCTCTGGCCTCTTTAAGTTGTCAAACATACTTATAAATTCATCATGGTGAATAATTAGGATATTAAGAATGCATAAAGTAAGTGAGGAATGATGGCAAGCCGTTTTAAGATGAACTAAAATTAAATGAACTTGTTCTTTACATTTTTAAAACAGTAACCTAAAGTCTTTAATGATTGTATTATCTTTAATAATACAATCAAAAACAGAGAAAGTGTCAGCAGTCACCTCCAGTCTCTCTGTCTAAAACCTTCAATTCAGGCTAGAAATCTATAGGTAATAATGGACTCAGACTTGAACTTTAACAGCCACATCAAATCTATAACATCTGCAGCTTTTAACCATCTAAAAAGATTGCAAAAATCAAAGGTATACTGTCAAAACCAGACTTAGAGAGACTTATCCAGGCATTTGTCTCCAATAGGTTAGACTACTGTAACGGCCTGCTCATTGGCCTCTCCAGACGAGCGTTAAGACAGCTACAGTACATCCAGAACGCTGCTGCTCGGGTCCTGACTAGAACCAGGAAGGACGAGCACATACGTCCTGTGCTCAGGTCTCTGCACTGGCTCCTGTGGCTTTCTTCTTCTGTAAAGCACTTTCATTACCTTGTGGACAAATTATGCTATACAAATAACCTTGCCTTGACTTTCCTTTAATATAATCATGTCAACCATACCTGTTGTTAGATATGCTGAATTTGGGTTCAAACTGACCCATTACAAAATATTTTCTTTTGTGTGTTCCTTAGTGTAAAAAGAGCGACTGATTTATGTCATTTATTAAACACTTGACAGGGGAACAAAAGGAATACAAAAATTTAATCATTTAGAGTATGGTTTTAATTTGATTTGATTTGACTTTTTTAGTTATTGGAACTCACTTCAAAAGATATTGTACATATAATATCTTAAATCATTCCACACGCCCTCACTTTGGGAACCCATGCTTCTGTACTTTGCTACTGTGAATCCCTGTGTTTAAGGAGCCCATAAAAATTCAGTTAAAGCTTCTCCACCCTTTTATGCGCAGGGCAGTGGATTGTTTAATGATCTTCAATACTTCAGTCTCACATGCACATGACTTTTAATGCTCCAGTGAAGATTTAATAACAGTGGTTCGATACAAGTGCAGGTACAGCCACAGACCAAGATGCAGGACATGCAGATGGTCGGTAATAGCGACTCATGGAATGGAGCAATTGGATGAAGCACATTTACCAGCACACCATCTCTGAGTACAGCCTTATGTCTCCCATGAAACACTATTATTATGTGCAAATGGTCACAACCACTGCACTTTTATGTAACTAGCCATTTCACCTCACACCAAAAAGGTTCTGGGTTCTACATTTTCCCCATTCAGTGTACTTCTCTTCTTGTATATATTTCATAATGTGCTGAAAATGCTCTCATTTGGTACAGAGGAGGATGGACACTGGAGGACCAGAGTGGACAGTTGGTCTTTTTTCTCTCTTAAACAGCCTCGCTCATGTATCTAAGGCAGGGGTCTCAGACTCGCGGCCCGCGGGCCAATTGCGGCCCTCGGCCTGTAATTTGCGGCCCCCGCCTTGATATGAAAGTTTAATGTTAATGCGGCCCGCGAGTTTGACATGTGTGGCACTTTACAGTGTTGTGTGCGGAGCTGAACGAATCTACCAATCACGGTGGGGTATATCGCTCTGGGGGCAGGACATCGGCCGGGTTTGATGCAGAGAAACATTTCTCATTGAGTGAAAGTTACTGTAGCGCTGCCATGGAGTGTTATATTCTGTGCCTGGTGCCTTGTTTCTATTGAGCACACGCGGACATTCGTCCGAGCGTGTTGCGTTCACAACACAACGATGTTCAGTGGGATATTACACATATATAAATGTACATAAATATATTCATATATTACACACGCACGTCAATGGCACTTAGAGAGTTCATATGAGGTCTCTCTCTGACAAAATAAATCAAAGTGATGGTTATGTGGTGGGATAAAAGAAAAGTAAAGAGCTCAGTGCAGCCTCCTGTGTCTGCGGTCACATAGTGACACCTGTGCATCTGCAATAACAGTCCCCGGTAACCCGGACCAGTTATAGGGTCGCACCATCAGACAAGCTTTAACATTTTCTCATATTTCTCTCTTTTTTAAACACTCTCAAAGTTCAAACCTTCGTAGATAAAAAAAAAATGAGCACAGTATTATAGAAAGACGCCAAATACTATACTGTAAATAAAAATGACTTTTTTTTTTTTCTTTTTTTTTTGGGGGGGGTGCGGCCCAGCCTCACCCTGACTCTGCCTCCAGCGGCCCCCAGCTAATTTGAGTTTGAGACCCCTGATCTAAGGAGTTTGTTGTGTATTCCTTCAGGTGGAGGTGACTGCTCTTTGTGGCTACCAGCGTTAAGTCAAGAAAAACCTTTTTGTCCTACAATGGGAGACTTGCATCATAAATGAAGGCTGTGTGCTGTGTGCTCTTCCACTTTTACTCTTGGATATCTCAGCCACATCTGAGATAAGTTCTTCTTCTTCCTGTCTTCTTGTAGTTTCAGAATCGTTTTAGAGCACACTTTTGGCTTGAGCCGGTACTTCTTGTGATAGAGGTCACTGCTTATAGCATGGCTCAAAAAGACAGGCATGGATCACTTCCTTTGTTTCAATTACCTTTCCAAATCTTTTTGAGCATGGTTTTGTGCCCTTGTGTACCCCTATAGAAGGAATGATCTGCTCATCTCCAGTGTAATCTCCTCTACTGGAGTAAGACTCTCTGCAAGGTTAGCTGCCAAGCCCCACTTGTTTGCTGTAGGAATGTTATTGTGACCGTGGCCACAGGAATAAGCTCCTGCAGCCCTCTTCTGCTCCAGAGTGCTTGTAATCATGTGGACAGTGGACGTCCACCTGGTTGGCTCTGATTTTATGTTGGAACATTGTGGAATCTCCTTTAGAATTGCCTGGAGACGCTGTTGTGTCAGTGGTGTGATTAAAGTCTGTGGCAATGCTCCTCAGTTTTGGAGGATTACCCCAACAGCTCTTTGTATGCTAAGGGCGTAAATAATTATTCACTACAATGTGTGCGCACCGCTCTGCTGCTCAGCTGCAGCTCAAGTCTGGCATCTCGGCAATCCTCATGGCTTTTACCATATTAGCAGTGGCGGCTGGTGATAAACTCTAGGTGGGGCTGTTGCATACAGTGTTGTGGGGTATGCATTTTCTGGATATTTTTGCAATCAGATCTAAAAAGAAGTATTTAGCCACATATCAGCACATACCCACAGAAATAATGTTACAGACTGTTCTCTTTCCCAGAGTTCTCATTCCCAGAGCTCAGAGCACCGGCATCAACCACGTCAACTACAGACATGACAAGTGAAGCAAAAATGTTCCCAATGCACAGTAATTAAATATTGACACAATGCCTTTACACAGCAGACTATTGCCTAACAATGCATTTACCAAAGTAGCCTATTAGACATCCAGCCAGACTACAAGGCACAATAGGATTAAAGAATGAAAGGCAGTGTTTAAATAATTGTAATTTTCTCATTCTCATCCACCTGCGTAGGAACAGCTCTCATTCATTGTGGTTCACTCCTCTGAAGGTAGCAGCTCTTTAGCACAAAAAATGAGGATTAGTGCTTAGAAAAAAAGGCAGAGGAAGTGATTTTTTGGAAAGGGCCAGACACTGCGCAGATAGAATGAGTACATGACCTCTGACCTGCACCTTATCTGCTGGACAAAAGCGTCTCTGTGTGCTAGTTGCTTCCAATAATGAAATACATCACTGTGAAATTATTGGCCAATTAGTCAGGCCTAATGTTAAACTTTCTATACACAGTAGCTCCTTTTTTAACACAGTTCACACCTCAATACCACATTTCTTTTATTTCCTTGTTTCACTTTATAATGTTAATGGTCCGTAGAGGGTAAACAACTGATAGCAGTAAAATTGTTCATAAGTAACGCGCTGCTGTTCTCCGAGGCTGCGGGTCCTTTGAATCTAAGCAAAGATATAGTGTTTACCTTATCCTCGCTTTAAAGGAAAATAATGTCTGCTCCCTACATCCCTCTGAGCGAAAATCTTTAGATCCACAACTTTTATCCACCGCACTTAGCAGATAACAGAGCTGTGCATTTACTTCTGAACGCACCGGAGGGGACGTGTACAGGTAGTTGCTAAGTTGCATTTATAAAGAGAGGGTATTATGCGAAATCGTGGGGTTTTTTTAGCTTTCTTCCGTGTTATAACGTTGTTCCCTCATCAAAATCATGCCTGAAGAGGGTTTAGATGTCATCCATACATGTTTGATTATGTTAGTAATCTCTCTTGGGCCCTATTCAAACCCTCCTTACCGTTAGCTGTAAGATCGTGTCCAATGCTCAGCCCAGAAGACTACGTCACTCCATGCTCCCACACGACAATTCTCCATAAATGTACAAAAGCAGGATACAAAAGTGTACACATCAGTTTAACAAATCTGGTGCGATGTGCAGTGGTTTCATTAGTAGGACGCACACTGATTGTCTTATGATAGCGCTCTGAAGGGGGGGAGTGGGGAGAGACTTAACACAGAGAGCAAAGGTAAGAGGGACTCAAAAACTAAATTGAAACATCTAAAACACGTTAATATGTTGTTTTTAGCGAATATAGTATTTTCAAAACAATAAAAGGTAAAATGGTGATCTGAATGTGCACAAGTTACTTTTAAAAGTAGGAATTGTACTGTACATAATGTAAAACAAAAAATGCCGGCAATATGTATATAGAACAATAGATTATCAAGTCTGTCAAACCACTGATCTAATGCTACATCACAGTATGACAAATAATTACTTTCTTTGGAATAAAACCAGTTGTGGTACAGACAATTTTGGACCAGCATTACAAAAACATTAGTACTCTCACAGCTCTTATTGAATTTTAACAAGCCTCTGATTTCTTTGTAATACGCGTCATAAACAGTAGACTGCTGCAGGTGAAACACTGGGAGATTATTCTTGTAATGGTTCTGAACTGAATGTCATTACATTAGTTGGCTCATTTTAAAAGGATAAATGTAGCTTTGGGACATTATCGACATTACTATGCAGACAGCTATGGGCTTGGATTACGTTTCTACTGATCTCACTTAGTAAAGGGTGCCGGTATAAACTTTGAAATTGTCTTAAAGGTTATGCAGCATTCAGACTTCTTGAAGCATTTTTGGGGGATGCAAGTGTGCATGGAATGTACCTTTTAGGGTGACTGTAGCTCAGTTGGTTGAGCGTTTGTCCCCTGATTCACTGCTCATCCAAGCCGCTTCTTCGGTTTTGGTCAGAATCCTGGTGGACACTAATTTATATTTATCTGAAAGAAGGAGCTAGCTACATTGAAAGCAAAACACCTATGTTTAAAGTGTCTGTTTGTTAAATAGGTTCATTCAGCAGCTAACTTAAGTGTAAACTGTGCCCGAGTCATATTTTGCAAAATCATTCAGGCCTCTAATAGGTGCTCTCACACCTATTAGCATACTGACTAGTCTTTATTACATTACAACACAGGGCTCAAGTGATTCCTACAAGCACAGAGGGAAAAGTAAAAGAAGAACAACACGTGCTTGTGATTATCCAAAATGGGCCTTCAATAGATCTAAGAGAGCTAAAAAACAGGGCGACAGAAGAAATGGTGTAACCATTTCGTACAAAGCTGGTGTGCCTGAAAAGCTTCAAAGGATTTTCACACAGCATGAAATTCTGGTCTATTTCAAACCCTTTAAGACAGAAACTGGTTCACCCAAAGGACAGAACCCCGAGCCATAAACAAAGCAATGTGGTTTACTCAATTCAGTGAAGTAAAGACTGCAGTGAGCGTTATATTGGAGAAACTAAACAGCCAGTCCATAAGAAAATGTACCAACACCGTTGCAACAGCCATTTTGTTTGAACAGGAATGGGAGGCCTCAGACATCATTTATCTCCTATTTATAACTCCAACCTCAGACTTAAATCTAAACAAGGAAAACAACAGGGCTGGCCAGGATGCTAATAGGTGTGAGAGCATCCATTAGGGGCCTGAATGATTATGCAAAATGTGACTCAGGCACAGTGTACACTTAAGGTAGGCCAGTAGACCTAGCTAACAAACGGACACCGTAAACAAGAGGCGTGTTAGTTTCAGTGTAGTTAGCTCCTCCCTTCAGATAGATACAAGGCAGTGTCCACTAGTAATCTGACCAGAACTGAAGAAGCGGCTTAGATGAGCAGCGAAACATCAGGTGACAGAATTAAATTTTTCTTTTACTACTGATCAAACCTGGACAACTGAAGGATTATACAGAGATATTAATCATGGGTTAAATTCCTTTCAACTGACAAAAGAACATCTGTAGGGTCGAATAGTGACACAATTTAAGCTATTCTGGAGAAGAAACTGTTCAGTCCTTTATTCATCCTGACAAACAAAACACTGAACTTTGTGGTAGTTGTTTTGTTTCATGTGGGCAGGCCCAGTAATTACAGAGATATTAACCAAAAACAGGTCGACACCAGATTCTTCCATAGAATTTTACTGTTTTAAACGCTGCGGAACATCCCAGGCCAAGCAATAACATCTATATGGAGAAAAGCAAGTGGCTGAGACCCACCTGAAAAGTTACGTGGTACTTCTTTAAGACGCACCATGTCACTTGTCTTGCTTTAAATCAGCCGAGATGTGATTAAGATAATAAGTTGCCTCCTCTTTACTCTTGCTAAAAGACGTGTTCTGAAACGATACGAGGAGCTTGATTGTTTGTGCTGAGTCTTTTGCATGGTAATAAGTAGTGTCACAGTTTCACTTTAAATATTTGAGTCTGTACAAAAGAAGAGTCTAATTCAATCAGTTCACTAATGATGATAACAGAGGCGCACACTGTCACAGGGGAAAGGGAAGCTAGAAAGACTGAGTGGGTTTAAAGTGGCTATTTTAAGTCAAATTAACATCATTAAGCTTTCTCCTGTGTTCTAATGTTTCCTCAAAATGCAATTATTGTTGGGATGGTGGACAATTAAGCCTGAAATTGGATTAAGGCGGTAATTAAGATGTGGAAAATCGCTAAGGACAATATAGAAGATAAGCGCGGGGAAAACAACTTTAACAAGCCAAAAGTTGCAGATTACACTGATATTTCAGATGCCTAAATCAGTACAATCAAATTTGCAAACTCCCAAGAATCCATCAGGCCAGGTTTCTGCTGCTGTTACAATTTCCTGGATAAGCAATGGTTCGGTCCAGTTGGCAGCACTCTCGTTTGGGCAGAAGTCAAGATGAAGTGGCCAAAGAAACCAAAGCCAAAATGACAACACGGATGGACATATTTCAGGGTAAGTGCAGCTTCGACCAATGTGATGTGGCTAAAGCAACAAAAAAGTTGAAATTCTTCAGGGTGAGTACATCATTTACAAAGTAACAGCTAAAAAGGAGAGGGGCGACATTGCCATATGCTGCAAACTATCAATAGACAATCGTCATTACCCATACATTTACAAAAGTGGCACAGCCTGAGAACCTGGCAGGGTACTCACATTACCTCAGAACCATGATAATCTACAGCATAAACACTGCAAAAACAAATATTTATTCTTTGACAAACTATTAAACTATTGCATGTTTGCCACCAAAATAATATAAAGCATCAGAAAACTCATCCCATCAGATGCTTGTAATACAGACAACTACACAATAATAAAGAGTGTTGAAGACTGAACTGTAGTAGTCTGAGAGTTACCAAATAGGTGAAGGTGGAGTTTTAACACAGAAGAAGTCTCTCCAAAGAAGTAAATTAAATACAAAAAAATAAAAATTACTACTTGCCATGATGAAATGCCACTATGAAGAGGCTTAACAGTTTTGAACAGGAAGTAACTGGGGTCATTTCTATTACTTGGCCTTTTTATTTATTTATTTTTTTTTTTAATCAATATTGCATTTTACAGTGAACAAAATGTAAAATCAACCTATGTTAAAAAAAAATGTCTATTTTAAAGGATGGGTCAAATGCAGCGGATGTTATTAGATGACACTATGACATATGCTTTATCTTACAAAACTCCTTTTTCAGGATATGGCAGTTTCTGCTTCAACGATAGACTGTAATATATAAATGGACATAGCTAACCCATTAGCCGGTGTGTTCCAAATAGGAAGTGAGCATGGGTGCGATTCCGGCCCCATCGACTCTGGCACCAATTCACTTTCTATTGAAAAAAACGTCTCCCCTCTTGCTGCAACTCCTCCTTTATCTAGTCTGTGGCGTGAAATTGATGCATCACAGCTGTGCAATTCCATGAGATGAATGTGCTTTAATTAACCAATGCTAAATCAATAAAATAATTAAGCGGTATTTGTAGGTCTAAAGTAGCATGCTAGATTGCGAGTTACCAAGAGCACAGTTTCACAGTGGGACATTCACCGGTCTATTGGGTCAAACAGAGCGGTGTAGCGCAGCACAACCACTGCTTCTCACGCTGGCTGCTGCTCCTGCTGTGAAATCGACAAACCTCAGCTTGTTTTCCTGTAGTTAGAGATCCCTCGCTGAACAGACTGCTCTTTTGTATCTAATGCCATCTTACCAAGAGGCACAGTTCATGGGACATTATTATGAATTTACCACACACATGGATCCAGTAACCTAGTACAAATTATAAGGCAATATCAAAAAGAGCTTAATGAAAAGAAGAGGGTATTGATATGGTGAATGTCTAAAGATTCTGTACATGAAATCTGAGCAAAAATATGTCTTGCCCTAGTACAGATTTGTTGTATAAGTATCTCTTGGGGTCAAAATATGTCTGCATGTCCTTAGAAAGCATTTTGTTATCCGATAAACAGGAAGTGCAACTAGCATTCTAGTTGTTGTTAGCTTTAACGTCACAGAAAAACCCTCCACGTGAAAAGTTGAGAGTTATGAAAAGTGCTTAGAAACTCATTGTGGTGAATAATTAGGATGCTCAGAATGCATAAGGTAAGTGAAGAATAAATATGAACCACTGCAAACCATTTAAAATGAACAAATGAGTTCTGTTTTTACACAGTTTTAAAATGAAAATCATGTGCGGCAGGTTTAACCTTTACTCGATCAACAGAAAAATGTGGTGAAAGGAGACGGGCACTGTTGCTACAGTGAAGGTAAAAATAAGGTTAAGGAATGTGACAGAAATCATATTTAATATAAGCATTTTTTTGCTAATATAACTTGGCAATTCTGACCGTTCAAGGTAACTTTCTTTGCTTTGATTTGTTTTGCAGTGAACTTAGACATGGAATCCGATACAAATACCACTCACTCAGAAGTGCAAAATGTAACATCGAACAATACAGTATAACAAACAAAAAGGTAAAATGTTCAAATGTGCTCAGGACCAATCAAGACTTATGAATGCACACAAATAGTAATCCTGACCTACAAGTCAAGATATAGAAATGGATTTCTGGTATCTGCTCTGCTCCTGACATATTCTGTTAACTTTTGAGTCAAACAGAGGACAAATTAACCTATAGAACATCCATATGTGTGTTTGCTTTCTCATTCATGCTTGTTTGATTTTATGGTCATTTAAAACAGAGGAAACAAAAAACACACTCTGTCCACTGGCTCGGTGGAGTGACCCTAGCGCACACTAGATTTAGGTCTGTTTCCTTTACCTTTGGGCCGGCCTTGTTTTTACATAAACCATGCATCATTCACCCCGACTGTACTCGTAGAGGAGAAAAAGCTTTTAGAACGAGATACCCAGGCTCAACAGACAACTGATATTAAGTTGATCCCATTTCCCTCGTCAGACGAACGAAATGGCAGCTCTACAGTGCACATTCATACAAATAAGTGGTCTGAGAGTTTTTTTTTTTAGCCAATTCCAAGCACTTTTACTGTCACAGGGGACTACGTCTGAATGTTGTGAAAAAGGGCCACTGGTCAACAATTGGTCCTCCTTCTGCCTCCTCGTGCAAGAGTAGATACAAAAGCTAACAAAATAAAATAATAGTCAAATCATACAATCTTCTTTAGATACTTTAAATACATATTTCTTTTATCAAGTAGACATACATACTTAATCTAGGATGTCTATGGCTCCTTTGTTCCCATTATTATCCTCGACTAAAGTGGGTTTCATCTTGTTTTCAACAGTGATGCTATGTTCTTTATGAGTGGCGCTCAGGAGAACAAGGTTTTCCTCACTTGGGTACTGAAGACAAGTGGTGTTGTTCTGGTGAAGGTACAGAACGATGACACAATCTCTCATTTTCATTTTTCCAGCAACTCAGGTGGGAGCTCAGGCTTATTTCTTCTCATTGTGCCAATTAGTGCCATTGGTTTTGTTAGCACTTCCTCTGCCAGCTTATACGATGTGAAGAAGTTATCACATGGGATGGTATGTCCCTGAAGCAATTTGACAATTTTCCAGAACCACCCTCGTCCCTTGGTTGTCCTCAGGATTGTTGCCAGTCATCCCTGTGTATACTTGAAGTCTCCAAACATAAGCTGGTTGGCATCATGTTACCTAAATTCTGGTCCATATTTGTTTTCTTCTTCTTGGCAGGTACAGTTTGAAGCTAAAATTAAATAAGCTCTTTGTCAACACAGGAGGTCTGGTCTGGAATGATCAGCAATATCCCACATGACCCACATATTCTAGTCCAGAAGAAATGGAGCCAGTTATATGCAACAATGCAGTATATGGTAGAACTTTTCATGCATTCCCATTTTCTTCACTGCACAGCCTCAGGGTTGATTCAAGTCTGGATGTGTAAGCCACACGTACTGTATATGGGTAAAAATGTATGGCCAAACTAGGGCACTCTATTGAAAATGTCGTCTAGATATGTCATTTATAGTCTTCTGACTTTGATATGGTGCATAACAGAGGTGACTTGCAGCTGGGGTCCCTGATTTTCACACCGTGGATGGAGGAAATAGGTATTTAAATTTATCTAACCCGTCCCTAGCTCTCACAAACCCTTTGGCACATCGTTAATCTCCACATTTAGTAATGTTCTGACGCATGCACGGCTTTAGAACATTTTTTTTTTCCAATGGCAAGAAGTGCTTGTCAAATATATATTATATGAAACAAAGCCCCTTACTGGAGTCTAACTTGAGAAATAGAACTTTTCTCCCCCCGAGGAATGTGTCAAAATGCTGCAGAGTCAGATCAATACTAATGCAAAGATGCCCAAAAGTATGCACAGACTAAAACATAATAGCGTTGTGCATCTGCCCCAAGGGAAAAGGAAACACACACAAAAATGTCACAAGTCTGCATGCAGTCTTACAGTTAAGCTAACATCTGAAATGTATAGGCTTTAAAAACTTTGTAAAGAAACTAGAGAATTGCTAAGAAATTGAGCAAGACTTACCACTTGTTAGTGTCACTGTGGGCGCGTTGGAGCCAAGGGCAGACAGATCTCTGCTGAACACTGCTGGTGACAGACTCTTTGTCTGGGCTCAGCTGATAGTGAGAGATTGACAGGGTCAAGGTCAGGAGGACCATCTGTATCTCCCCTGTGTCACCATTGTTCACGTGTTTTTAAAGCTGCCTGACTCACTCCCATCTGACTTCTGGGGGAGTATCATTGCTCTATATGCAGGGTCCCTCTCCCATGATAGGCAACTGATGATCCTGATAAACCAGTCCAATATAGTCTTGCTGCGTAAATACAGTACAAATTGCTAAATGATTTGATCTGCCTACAACCACACGCTTGTCATAAATTTAAGTCGATTAGAGGCTATACCTGACAGCAGCTATTTGTAAAAAAGAAAAAAAAAGTGACAGTATATGTTGTTTGAGGAATATCACAA
This sequence comes from Periophthalmus modestus, assembly GCA_019594935.1. Classification (NCBI taxonomy): domain Eukaryota; kingdom Metazoa; phylum Chordata; class Actinopteri; order Gobiiformes; family Gobiidae; genus Periophthalmus; species Periophthalmus modestus. The sequence goes on from JAIEZT010001214.1 coordinate 18,161,754, forward strand.
AGAAGCAGAGAAATGTGGGATAGATCCAGAGTGATTTCCACATGGTTCTCAACAATGCCATGGTTCATCAACAGAATGAGAGAGAACTGTCAATTCGGAAACATGTCTGTCACTCATTTTCCCCAATTAGGTACAAGTCCTTGAAAAGTGGAAGTTTTTATTTAGTTTTTTTATGTGAAAATCATACCTCCGGTAATTTATTCAAAATCAATAAAGTTCATGACAGTTGGACACTTCCCCATAATAATAGATTAGATTTTCAGAAATAGATTTTCAGTGAGAAGGTCAACAGAACCTAATATAACCACGTCGATCCTGCAGTCTCTACAACCATAATTCATAATACATGAGTTTTAGTTCTAAAGTGCAATACTGACTCCCAGGGTGATGAGTATCAGCTTAATACCAAAATTTCAGATATCGCACAGCTCTAATCTTCATTCCAGAAGGAATCCACAGAAGTGAAGAGCACACAAGCAGTATATCCTCAGACGTCCAAGATGTTGCAAAAAAGTTGGTGTGGCCAACAATTGTTTTGCGTTTGCAGCTGTCTCCCGAAAACCTGCAAACATAACTAAACAATAAATACATCATTGTAAGTAGTACTTATGAGTACAAGTTACTCATCTCTTAAAATTGTTTCCTGTGACATCCTGCAGGTCAGGAGGAAGTTTGTTTTTCCTGATGGTCCCAACAAGGGCTTCTTCCACAGAAGCTCTTTGCCCAATGAATAGAAAGTGAAAAAGTCACAAGTGGAGTCTTTTGGTCATCTGCAAAGTGATATGTTTATCCTGGCCCACCTCTGGTACTTCACTGGACTTTCCCAGGTAAACATCCGACTTTCATGCGTAGGCTGTGGCCACATCAGCACCCAAATCTTGATTCCATATTTGAAACCATTTTTTGCCATGTACTGCCAGAAGCTAGATCTTGCTTTGAATTGCACTAGCTTTTCATCCACTGTAACATCTCTGCCAGGGTTGAATAGAAGCAGAAGATAGTTACATATGCCACAGGCATTGGATGGGAGCAAGCTTGTCCTGTCGATTTGATTGGTGTAACACCAAAGCACAAGCACTGTTGATTTAATTAAAATTCACAAGAGACATTGTGGCTCTGAATATGACATGATCACTGCACTCACCCATAAACTTTGAGTAGATTCACCTTTTGACCTGTAGACCCAAGATCAAAAGTTCTGTATACCCAAAGGACACTCTAAGGGATTTCCATTTTTTTTTTATGGTTTTAAGTTTGCTATGCGGATAATGATGTCAATAATCTGTTCTGTATGTATCTCTCAGTCATCTAGTTAGGCTTCATAGCTACTACTTGAATTGGTGGCAAAATGTCTCCACCCTTAATTTAATTATGTCAACTCAACAAATGTTTTGTTTTCTTTTTTTTATTATGTTATGGAACCTACCTGAATGACTGAGGGATTATACAGACATCTTTTAAACAACCCTCAAACTGGTAAGGGATTTGGAAGATAATGCCAAGAAATTAGAGAATAAGAATCAAGAATTAAGAATCCAGCCACTTGGATGGTGGGTTTTACTCTTAAACCTTTGTCCAGTTGACAGAAGTGATTTTCGTTTGCCATCCTGCTTTAATTAACAGTGTAAATACAAGGGCTAATGGTTCAGCCATGTGATCTGACTAAAGGTTTGCATTTGACAAGATTTTCCTACTGCCAAAATATTTTACAGCGAGGAACATGTTTCTAAAAGTAGAAGAGCACCATTAGGGTGGTGTGTTTGATGATGTGTTCAAGTTGCCCCAAGTCTTATTCCATGGCCTTATGCCCCACTAGCCCACAGCCTGTGCAGACTGACAGAAATCATCCCCTCAGCTTGGACTTGGACTTTTTCTGCACACCCCCTCTCTCCTCAGGACACAGATAATGAGGAGGAACTTGGAGCCAAAAGAAGAGGCCGTAATTATGAAACTGTGATATCACAGTGTTCCAGTTGATGAAAGCATCTGATATTAATTCACAATTTTAAAGTCATGTTCTAATGAGAGAAGTTGCTGATAGATGTTAAGGTGAAACTTTTTTATCACAGCAAACTAGCGAGTTTTAGCTAGAACTTCCCTCCTGTCACATCCGGTAAACATGTGATTCTTGTGTGCACTAAGTGCCTTGCTTAGGGGCACAACAATCTTTGTTAGGCATTGGCTCAGTTGGTAGCTGATTATGTTTAGTAGAGCAGTCAGATCCACCACTGACCCACAGGTTGGCAATGTGATTCCAGATAAATACCGTTGTTGTGTCCATTGAACCTCTTCATCCCCAGTGAGTGAGTGAGTATGTATATATATATATATATATATATATGTATATATATATATATATATATATATATATATATATTAGTGGGGCAAAAAAGTATTTAGTCAACCACCAATTGTGCGAGTTCTCCTACTTAAAAAAAATTAGAAAGGCCTGTAATTGTAATGGGTACACTTCAACTATGAGAAACAAAATGAAAAAAAAATAAAAAAAATCCAGAAAATCACAATGTCTGATTTGTAAAGAATTTGTTTGCAAATAATAGTGCAAAATAAGTATTTGGTCAATAACAAAAGTTCATCTCAGTGCTTGGTTATATACCCTTTGTTGACAATGACAGAGGTCAAATATTTTCTGTAAGTCTCCACAAGGTTTTCACACACTGTTGTTGGGAGTTTGGCCCCTTCCTCCTGCAGATCTCCTCTAGAGCAGTGATGTTTTGGGGCTGTCGCTGGGCAACATTAACTTTCAACTCCCTCCAAAGATTTTCTGTGGGGTTGAGATCTGGAGACTGGTTAGGCCACTCCAGGACGTTGAAATGCTTCTTATGAAGCCACTCTTTCAGTGCCCGGGTGGTGTGTTTGGGTTTTTGAGCATGACAATGAAGATCAACCATGTTTCATCTTCAATGCCCTTGCTGATGGAAGGAGGTTTTCATTCAAAATCACACGATACATGGCCCCATTTATTCTTTCCTTTACACGGATCAGTTGTCTTGGTCATTTTGCAGAAAACAGCCCCAAAGCATGATGTTTCCACACTCCTGCTTCACAGTAGGTATGGTGTTCTTTGGATTTTGAGTTGAGTTTTTATCAGAATGTCCTATTTTGGTTTCATCTGACCATATGACATTCTCCCAGTCCTCTTCTGGATCATCCAGATGCTCTCTAGCAAACTTCAGACAGGCCTGGGCATATACTGGCTTAAGCAGGGGGACACTTCTGGCACTGCAGGATTTGAGTCCCTGGCGACGCATTGTGTTACTGATGGTAGCCTTTGTTACTTTGGTCCCAGCTCTTTGCAGGTCATTCACTAGGTCCCCTCATGTGGTTCTGGGATTTTTGCTCACTGTTCTTGTGATCATTTTGACCCCACGGAGTGAGATCTTGCATGCAGCCCCTGATCGAGGAAGATTATCAGTGGTCTTATATGTCTTCCATTTTCTAATAATTGCTCCCACAGATCATTTCTTCACACCAAGCTGCTTACCTATTGCAGATTCAGGCCGTGTCCCAATTCGCCAAATGCACCCTTAGATGTACCTTAAAAGTGCGGGTCGCAAAGTATGGTTTTAAACTTCCGGTGGAGAATGGTAGTTCTCAGTGTAGCCGCCATCTTGTCGAAATGGGACAGCCCTACACCACAGACCGCACTTCCACCGCTGTCTTTGCGCGTACATTACGTAACTTACGTTACGTAGCTTACATTACGCGTATAAAACGTGACGGCTGGTGACTAATAAGCTTAGGGCACTAATGAGCTGCACAGCTTTTGTGGTTCACGAAACGTCTTAAAATGATTACTGAAATTTTCACTATTTTCTGGTTCTTTTTCCTTTATTTAATAGAGGAGGAAAGATGTCGTCGTCGTAGGCGTTCAATTCTTTTTAGATTGAATGAAGTAAGTAATTAATGTTTCCTGTGGAATATCAACAGGCAAATGTGGGGTTCCAGCTGATTGTTTCCCAATTGTAGCTACTTCATAACTTTAACCGAATATACATTGTTAAAACGTTATAACAGAGACAGAGGCAACAATATAATTTTACATTCATAGTCTATAAACCAGAGAACACTGATTAGTTTATATAAGTGGGATATTGTGTAGTTCAATGGTTCAGTATTTGGACAGGTTTAATTTGATCTGTGGCTAAATCACTTTAATACGAGTAGAGCTGTTCTGCTGTGCCATGCCAGTTCATTCAATTGTATTATTCATATTATAGCAAAAGTAATTTCTGTTCATACTAATGTATTATGATTGTTGTTATTGTCAGGCAATAACTGCACACACCTTTATTCAATGTAACTGCTTTTCAAATCAGCCCCGAAGAACATACTGCCAAATAAACCTGAGTGTGCCAGTGCTGGACAGGTTCTTTAATCATGAAGACACACGGCCTGACTTTCGGCTGAGCAGGGAATCCTTGGCAGTGCTAATGGGCCTTCTGAACCAGGACCGATGACACGGATGGGGTGCTGAGCTGGAGGTCCTGGTCTTCCTCTTCTGGCTGGCAAGTGGGACATCATACCGGGTGGTCTCCAGAGTATTTGGGATACCACGCTCCACTGTCCACCGCATCGTCCACAGGGTCACTGGGGAGGTGGTGGCTCTGCGTCACAAAATCATCCGCCTCCCTACCAATGATGACCTTGAGGCAGTGACCCTTGGGTTTGCACGGCTGGCAAGGCACAGGGCCTTTAGGAGAGCAGCTGGGGCAATAGATGGCTGTCATGTGAGAATCAGGCCACCCAGCGGCCCTGATGGTCAGAGCTACAGAAACAGGAAACTGTTTCCAAGTACAATACTTCAAGCTGTCTGTGACCATCAGGGCCGCTTCATAGACACCTACGTGAGGTGGCCTGGTTCTGTGCATGATGCTAGAGTCCTTCGATACAGTCCTCTTTACCAGAGAGGACTATCCTCCTCCAGGGCACTTCATCCTCGCAGATGGAGGGTACCCCTGTCTCCAGCGTCCACTCCCCCTCATCACTCCCTACAAGCGCCCAGTGCAAGGTGTGGCAGCCCAGCGCTTCAATTTTCATCATTCAACTTTGGAATGATGAAAACGAGGTTCAGGGCCATCTTTTTTCATGCGCTGGAGGTCCACCACACCTTTGCACCACATGTAAGTGAATTGTTAAATATCATGAAATATGTGATTGTGAAAGACTAAATCATATTTTCTTGTCATAGGTCATCACTGCCTGTGCCGTCCTCCATAACATCTGCCTTGGGGCAGGAGACATCGTGGCCCTGGAGGACGAGCCAGAAGCGAATGTAGTGGAGGATGAGGCGGATGGTGAAGTGGAGGCAGTCGCTGGAGCACAGTGGCGGGACCAGCTGTCTGCTGAGGTCTCTGCCCTGGAGGAGGTTCCAATGGACCATGATTATATCTAGGTATTTACATAATAGCAAGTTTCAAATTCTCACTGAAAGTGTTTCAGGGTGATTACTTGTAAACACTGTAAGAAGATGTGACGTGACATGAGCAGGAGTACTATTAACATGCTTTCCCATTTATTTAAAGTGACATGCCAGTCATCTATAGCCCCAGCCATTCCTGCAAACCCAGCCTACGGACAATGTGGTGGACAATGGAGCAGCACCCGGTATGAGAGCCCCACCTACCAGCCAGAAGAAGATAAAGACCTCAATCTCAGCACTCTGAAGGTCGATTAGCATTGCCAAGGTCCCTGGAAGTGTGTCTTCATGATTAAAACCTGGCACTGGCACACTCAGGTTTATGGATTTGAATTTTCACAGTTACTTTTGAGTTTTCAGTTCAGATATTGTAAATAATACTTTGTGTTCGGACAATTATAAATGTCAATCATTGTAAATAAAAAGTCACATGTTTCAAAAGAAAAGTGTTTAATTTTTATCTAAAAATTTTTCCAGCAACAAAAAAAGTCTTTCAAAACGCTCTTTCCTCTCTTCTCTCTCCCTCTGCCACCTTAAGTCTTCTCTGTAAAGTTTCACCAGCTCGCTCTCATGTTTCCTTTTTGGTGGTTGTGGTCGTGGTCGTGGCTGTGGCTGCTCCTGCTCCACTTGTTCCACCACCACCGCCGCCGCCTCCTCCTCCTCCTCCTCATCCTCCTCATCCTCCTCCAGCGGCTGGTGTGGCTCCTTCCAGGCAGAACTTGGCCCTGGTGTGTCCTCAGGGATGGAGGCGATGAGGACACGGGGGTTGATGGAGGGCCTTTGCCCCAGCACCTCATCCATGTGGACAAACTAGGGCCAAGTTTCTGCAGTGGCCTTCCCCACCACTCCTTCCCCACTTTTGGGATATTTGCAGTCCTTTAACAAAACAAATGTTACTACAACACATGTGAAAACAAGATGAATACAATGGTTTCTAAGTACAAATTCAGATCATATACATACTTTATATCTCTTTACCAAGTTCTCCCACTTTCTTTTGGCCTGAACGGGTGTGACCTTCCCCTCCAGGCCCATTTTCTGCAGGATTATCCTGAGTCATACAGAAAAATAGTCACAATTTACCCAATTAGAAATACAGCAGCTTATAATACACTGACAATCAGAATGTTCTACAACCCTGTTACAGATTTCATAGTGTTACTGGAAACATTTGTTCAATTACTACGCAGCACATTCCATTTATGTCGTTCATTATGTGTTTTGGAATATATTTGAGTGTTCTTTGATCATCATATCTTCTACCTATTTTACCAAATGAATAATTCACAAGTTTTTGTAAGCAAAAGTCTGAGAAACAGGTACATTTAGTGTCAATGGTGATGTGAGATCAGCATGTTAAGGGCCATCAGTGATCACAGAAGTACAGACTGTGGATCAGACAGAAATAAAATAGACAAATCCAGGTTATGTCATTACAATACACATATGTACAAATGTAAAGGTATTAAATTCGCAGTAACTGCAACTTTTATGTACTTCTAGGGTCCTTATATTATCTGGGAGTATATCACAGTGTTTTTGGCCTTACTTCCAAGCCGCCTGTGCGGAGAATTTAGCCCCTGTGAAGAGGTGCGCACTCTCCCCCCTCATGCGGATGAATTGAGCAGTCTGCTCGTCGCTCCCTAAAGACAAAATAATATTCTTAAATAAGGAAAAATATGAATATACACATATACAAGTGTAAGCGATGGACAGTTACACAATTACTATAAACTCAATTTAACAGGACTTCAATAAGTTGAGTCGCCTCATACATATTTCAATTTTTTACAATTTTATGTAACAACAGTTTCATGTCCCAGCGTTCATGTGAACCAGTACTTACATTTCAACGTGCATTTCATCGGTGTGTCCATTTTAGCGTATACTTTTTGCGTAAGCGTGGTGCATCATGGGATATATAAGTGCGTGAAGTCTGCATGGATGGACGCTTTGGTTACGTATAATCTCCACGGATACGCTGGAAACGTAGGGCACATTTAGCTGTGTGCACTCGTCACACGGGCGTAAGGGTGCGTTGAAATGGGACAGCCCTTGTCGTGCCGGAAATGACGTAACACACTTATATTCACCCTTGCAGTGTGGGTCTAAGGGCGTGGTGGCGAATTGGGACACGGCCTCAGTCTTCCCAGCCTGGTACAGGTCTACAATTTTGTTTCTGGTGTCCTTTGACAGCTCTTTGGTTCTGGCCATAGTGGAGTTTGGAGCCTGACTGAGGTTGTGGACAGGTGTCTTTTATACTGATAATGAGTTCAAACAGGTGCCATTAATGCAGGTAACGAGTGGAGGACAGGAGCCTCTTAAAGAAGAAGTTACAGATCTGTGAGAACCAGAGATCTTGCTTGTTAGTAGGTGACCAAATATTTACTTTACCGAGGCATTTACCAATTAATTCATTAAAAATCCTACAATGTGATTTCCTGGATTCTTTCCCCTCATTCTGTCTCTCATAGTTGAAGTGAACCTATGATGAAAATTACACATTTCTTTCATCTTTTTAAGTGGAAGAACTTGCAGAATTGATGGCTGCCTAAATACTTCACTGTATATATACAGTGTTAAGCACAGGTAGATCATCTAAGTTTTATCACTGCATCATAGTTTTTGCAAGAGGTGGATAAAGTAGCTAGAAATTTTACTTATGCAAGGTAATGTTGCTTCAAAATAATATTTCTCAAGTAGAAGTACAAAGCAATTACTCAAGTAAGAAGTAAGAGTGAAAAAGTAGAAAGGAAAACAAAATTTCAATAGCTTAAAGACTGTTAGAATGTAACATCAAATTTGTCATTTAGATTAATGTAATTGAAAGGACAAAATATGAAATAATGCACAAAATCTGGTATTTTCAAAGGATAGACCAACAGTGTGAGCAGTGCAAGAAACACAAATGTTCAAATCAACATAAAGCTTGTGATTTGTAAACTTACTCACAGTGGGAAGAGTCACCAAAACTTAATTCATGTAAAAGTATTGTTACAATAAAATCTTATTCAAGTAGGAGTACAAGTATGCTACAAGAAAAGTACACACGTAAATGTAACTTAGTACTACTCACCCCTGTTTTTTACATAGGTCCTCGACAAGCTAGAAACGTGTAACCCTCAACCCAGATCATCCAAACAACCTATAGAACTACATCACAAACCTCAGTGAACAGTATTAGCCTGTTTCAAAGTCATATTCAAAGTTATATCCTGGATGGGAAAGCATCAAACCGTGGGAGTGGAGGAATTTCTCTCAGTGGCCTGGAAGTCGGTACTGTTTTGTTATTCATAGAGTGGAGATTTGGTATTCAGGAAGAGCTGTGTTTATAAACAAGGATACTGCTGATAAAGACCTCCAGAGGTGAGGCGAAATCCATGGCTAAGGATTACACTGACCGAAACTGGTTAAAATTTGTTTTTTTGTTTTTTTCACTGTTTCAAAGATCTTTGTGTTATTTGGCAGGAATATTAGCAGTTAACTAGCAGTTTTCAGGATAATTAAGTTCCACATTTATGATATATGTCCAACTGTTTGACAAATTTTGCAGGGTAGCAAAACAGGGTGGACAAACTTCACAGCCAGAGCATTAAAAAATCAAATTTTCCAGCAGGGATTTGCAACAAAATAATGCATAATGCACACACACTCCAATAATTAGATTGGAGTGTATCATTCAATACATTACAAAAATGACTTGCCACACATCTAAATAGTTGTGTTAGCTTGTCATCAAAATGCCGGCTGCTTCCATTACAGTGTTGTTGTTCATACATACCCTTCTCACAGGAGCACTTGATCTCTGCTATAAATGCTACTTCTTTTACCGTTGTGTTGGTAATGACACAAGAGAAACCCATAGATGCTCATTTGGTTCATGTTCTGGGCTCTAGTAAGCCTTTCTGACAGATGGACAGGAGTCGTAGTGAACTATCCCCATGTCCCAGAACTCCTTAACTCACCCATTTAGATGTAATGAGAAGCAGATGGAGTCTTGGACAGAATGAACAGACTGAATGAACTGACATACACTCATTCTTTCACTCTTTCATTAAAAGCTCAGCTGGAGTACACATGTGAAAGAGCTGCTATGCGGCTGGTTAGTAAACATCCTGGGCTAAATTCCCCTGTCAGATGTGGCATCTTTGTTTGGAGATTGCATTTTTTCACAGTATCAGGTGTTTCCAGGCATCTCAGCCCTTTCTGGTTTACCCCATTAACCTAAAACACACATAAAAGGTTTATGTTTCTGCTTGCTGGCGATAGGTCCCCAGGACCTGCACTTTCGTTGCCTGTGGATATGTTTTTTGTTGACAATTTGAGGTGTCGTATGGTTTTGCAAAAACATTTTAGCATTTTCCCATATTTTTACAACAGTAGATTGTTGTGTGTGCTTGTATGTGTGTACGTATATATGTATATATATAAGAAGGGCTGGAGAAGGCCTGGAAGGTGAGAGCATCAGTGGTGCCCGTGGTCATCGGAGCACTAGGGGCAGTGACCCCCGAACTGGAAGAGTGGCTACAGCAGATCCCAGGAAAAACATCAGACATCTCAGTCCAGAAAAGTGCAGTACTAGGAACAGCAAAGATACTGCACAGAACTCTCAAGCTCCCAGGCCTCTGGTAGAGGTCCCGAATGTGGAAAAAAGAGGGGAAGAGATCACCCGCGGAGGGTGAGGAGGAGATATATATATATAAACAGTGAGGCAAATAAGTATTTGAACACCTTTTAGGTGCATGTCCACTGTGAGAGGCATAATCTAAAAAAAAAATTTGAAAATCACATTGTATGATGTTTTAAATAATTTATTTGTATGTTACTGCTGCAAATACGTCTTTAAACACCTGTCTATCAACTAAAATTCTGACCCTCAAAGACCTGCTAGTCGCCTTTTAAAAAGTCCACCTCCACTCCACTTATTCTCCTAAATTAGAAGCACCTGTTTGAGGTTGTTAGCTGCATAAAGACACCTGTCCACCCCATACAATCGGCAAGACTCCAACTACTAATATGGCCAAGACCAAACAACTGTCAAAATGCACAAGAGACAAATTTGCAGACCTCCACAAGGCTGGAAAGGGCTATGGGGCAATTGCCAAGCAGCTTGGTGAAAAAAGATCCACTGTTGGAGCAATTGTTAGAAAATGGAAGAAGCTAAACATGACTGTCAGTCTCCCTCAGACTGGGGCTCCATGCAAGATCTCACCTTGTGGGGTCTCAATGATCCTAAGAAAAGTGAAGAATCAACTCAGAACTACAGGGGAGGAGCTGGTCAATGACCTAAAAAGAGCTGGGACCACCCTTTCCAAGGTTACTGTTAGTAATACACTAAGACGTCATGGTTTAAAATCATGCATGACACGGAAGGTTCCCCTGCTTAAACCAGCACATGTCCAGGCCTGTCTTAAGTTTGACAATGACCATTTGGATGATCCAGAGGAGTCATGGGAGAAAGTCATGTGGTTCTGTGTTTCTCAGCGACAGCCCAGAAACCTGACTGATCTAGAGAAGATCTGTGTGGAGGAGTGGGCCAAAATCCCTCCTGCAGTGTGAGCAAACCTGGTGAAAAACTACAGGAATCATTTGACCTCTTCTGTACCAAATATTAACATTGATTTTCTCAGGTGTTTAGACTTATTTGCAGCAATAACATACAAATAAATTATTTTTAAAAAATCACACAATGTGATTTCCAGATGTTTTTTTTTTTTATATATATTATGTCTCTCACAGTGGACATGCACCTAAGATGAAATTTTCAGACCCCTCCATGATTTCTAAGTGGGAGAACTTGCAAAATCACAGGTGTGTTCAAATACTTTGCCTCACTGTGTGTGTATATATATATATATATATATATATATATATATATATATATATAAAATGTATGTGTATATACATATATAGTGTCTGTAAACCAGAAGTTTACATGCACTATCTAAAAAGAGCCATACACTTTTTTTCATACTGTATACTATACTGTTTTAGGTCAATTAGGATTATTTGGTAAATGTGACAATAATTAGATACATTTTTCACTTTTTTCATTATTTTCTTCAAAGTCAAATGTTTACATACGTTTTATTAGTATTTGGCACCCCTGCCTTTATACCGTTTCCTTCCACAAGCTTCACAATAGTACCAAGATGGTAGGCCTCCTTGCTCACACATGCCTTTCCAGGTCTGCCCATAAATTTTCAAAAGGATTGGGATCAGGCCCGCTCCAAAACATTGACTGTTATCCTTAAGCCACTTCTTACACATAATGTTCTTTCCTTATGATGCCTTCCTGCAGCAAAAAAAAAAACAACAAAAAAAACATGTTGCTGCCACTACTGTATCTCACAGTTAGGATGGTGTTTCAGGCTTGCAAGCTTCCCCCTTTTTCTTCCAAAAAGTAACAATGCTCATTATGGCCAAACAGTTCAATTTTAGTGTCATCAGACCACAGGACATTTCTTCAAAAATTAAGGTCTTTGGTGCAAACTGCAACCTGGCTTTTTAATGTCTATTTTGGAGTAATGGTAAAGTGTGTCTGGTAAAGTGTCCTTTCAGCCCATGTCGGTACAGTACTCGTTTCACTGTGGATAATGACACTCTAACCAGCTGCAGCCAGCATCTTCACAAGGTCTTTTGCTTTTGTTCTTGGGTTGATATGCACATTTCAGACCAAAGTATATTCATCTCTGGGACACAGGGGCCATCTCCTTCCTAAGCAAGATGGCTAGACATTTCCATGGTCTTTATACTTGCATATAATTATTTGAACAGATGGCACCTTCAGGCATCAGGAAATTGTGCGCAAGGATGAACCAGACTTGTGAAAGTTCACAATTCTTCCTGATATAGTGACTCATTTGTTTTTTTGGTTTTCCCATAATGTTACACAAAAAAGCAGTGCATTTTCAGGTGTGCCTTCAAATACATCCACAGGTGTGTCTCTAATTAACTCAAATGTTGTCAATAAACCTATCAGAAGCTTCCAAAGACATGACATCATCACCTGGGTTTTCCCAAATTCTTTAAAGACATAGTACCCTGACATAGTGAGTGTGTGTGTGTGTGTGTGTGTGTGTGTGTGTGTGTGTGTGTGTGTGTATATATTTATAGCAGGAATTGAACAGGCTTATAATTAAGTACAGAATGGTGAAGCTTATAACCTCACAGAAGCATTGCCTGAGGAGGAACTGACTACACTTGTGGTTTAAATGCCTTCTGTTGAGGGCTGGACTTAAATATTTGACATAGTTGCGCAATTTGCACAAAACTCAGGTGTGCTTACACTCTTCTGTTAAAACGACCTGTCTGCTTCAGAAGAGACTGTTTACTTCTCTTATTGCTCCTGTTAGACTTTGCTTTTCATTTCTTTGCTTTTTCACAAAAAAAATTCAAACATGAGAATGCTACATGGGAACCTTTTTGCTTTGGAATCTCTCAAAGTGAACCTGAGTGGTAAGAAGATAAAATCTAATGTTAGTATCAAGGACAGTGACCAAATGAGGAATTTGTACTTAAAACTGGAGGATTATATGTCATTTTTAGAAAATGTAGATAGTGATGCCAGCCACCACCAGCCTGCTTTCAAGGCAAAGGGACAAGAAAAGTCGCTGAACATACAACCAAAAAACAGATATCAACGACTGTCTGGGAAGAATGTGAAGTCAGAGTACTCCACAGGGCATAGCAATAAAACAGACAAAAACAAAGAGGTTACACAAGATATGGAGAACCGAGTCCTGCTGCTAGGAGATGGGGCTGTGAGATATGTACATAACAGCAAAATAATTACATGCAGCTACTCAGGCGCTATGGTCACTGATATAACCGCACTCCTGCCTCAGGCCCTGTCTGAGCACCAGGAAGCAAAACAGCTTGTTCTGCATGTGGGTGCTGTGGACACCAAAAAGGAGCAATCAGAAGTCTTAAAAAAAGATTTTGAGACACTTTTTGATAAACTTGCTGAACTGGAAATCCAGTCATTTATCAGTGGACCCCTCCCAAACGTTGACCGAAATGACAATAAATTCAGTCGGCTTCTCCAACTTAACAAATGGCTGTCCAAGGTCTGTGAGTCTAAAGGAGTCCACTTTATTGACAACTTTAACCTGTTCTGGAAGCTGAGGCACATGTTCATAAGAAGGGGCCCAAACCTGAACAGGCGTGGGGCGAGGCGTCTGACCAAAAACCTGCTCTACTGTCTGAGCCACCACGGAGGTCCGGCTGAATAACTGCAGGGTCCTCCAGGAGAATAAACACCATCTAATAGACCTTCTACTATCCACTGTATTGATACTTTGCAGTGACATCACATTGGGGGTATTCTACATGTATCTCTATGGTGAAATGTTCAGTAGTTACCATGGAGACACAATGCACACATTGGCAAACACTGTCAAAAAAGCTTTAAGATTCTCTGAAAATGCAAGAAAAAACACACAATGGATTTAAACAACACATTTTCAGGAGCCTGAGTTTTCAGACAAGCTTACAATTTTTGTGACACCAAAAAGGAGCAATCAGAAGTCTTAAAAACGACTTTGAGACACTTTTTGAGAAACTTGCTCAACTGGAAATCCAGTCTTTTATCAGTGGACCCCTCCCAAACGTTGACAGAAATTACTATAAATTCAGTCGGCTTCTCCAACTTAACAAATGGCTGGTCCAACCTGTTCTGGAAGCTGGAGCACATGTTCAGGGTAAAGGGCCCACACCTGAACAGGCGTGAGGCGAGGCGCCTGACCGACAACCTGCTCTACTGTCTGAGCCGCCACAGAGGTCCGGCTGAACAACTGCAGGGTCCTCCAGGAGAAGAAACAAGGATGAAGTGAAGAACACCATCTACTAGACCTTCTACAATCCACTGTATTGATACTTTGCAGTGACATCACACTGGGGGTATTCTGCATGTATCTGTATGGTGGAATGTTCAGTAGTTACCATGGAGACACAATGCAGATTCTCTGAAAATGCAAGAAAAAGACAAAATGGATTTAAACAACACATTTTCATGGCCCTGTGATCAGCATGATCTTCATGGTCCCATTTAGGTGTCTGATATTCAACAAAAATGGTGAGTGTGACTAACTGAAAAACTGTTGGCCAATGTTAGCTAACTTGTGACTGTAATTCTATGTGTGAGAGATTTGTTTAACAGCACAAATTAGCTCACTTGTAGTTCTACCTAAGTCAGTTCTTTATGGTCAGACTGGTAAAATAAAGCTCGGATTAAGCGCTTGCATTGATCACAGGCTCCTGAAAATGTGTTGTTTTAATCCATTTTGTATTTTTTCCTGAGTTTTCAGACAATCTTACAACTTTTTTGACAGTGTCTGCAGTAAGTTCTACATGTATCTCTATGGTGGAATGTTCAGCAGTTACTATGGAGACACAATTAGCAAAGTATCAATACACAACTGATTCAACTGAAGCGTACATGTAAGGCAAATCATATAATTCTACACTTCCATAGTATATTTATCTACTTGTATTTTACTAAATCTATATTGTATACTCTGTTTTATATACTACTACTGTTTAACACAATTCAGCTTTAACCCAAGGCAACAAGAGGAGATGGGAGTTTACTTCTAGGAGTGGGTTGTATATGTGCTTGACGGGATAGCAGTTTATCTTGTATTTGATGTATTAATCCTTTTTCACTGATTTGCGGGTTACAGTTGTAATTCCCAACAATTGTTCAAACTAAAATATTTTGCAAAATGCATCTGACAGTGGATCTGCTCTCTCATCAGTGGTCAGCTTTTGTTCTTTTTTTTTTTTTTTTTTTTTTGCTCTTGCTATCTATTAGAAAGTCCCTGTCTTCTGCAGATGAAACGGTGTTCTGTAAGCACAAACAACAAGAGCGCTGAGGGGAGGATATGGGTTGTGAAGATGGAGGAGAAATAGAAAAACACACTGCACTTGTCATGTCAGACAGCAGGGTATGAGCAGCTTATTTGAAAAGCAATCTGAGAATAAAGGGTAGAAATGGGAGTGAACCTGTGCTTCTACATTTACAGTTCCCATAGCTCCCACATTTCAAGTTATTTTATGCTCTCATCCCCATAACTGTACACAAGGTCCAAACCATGAACCTACTGCAAGGCCTTAACTATTTATAAAAGAAATATTAGGTAACAATTATCTGTGTCTATATGATCTCAATCATGACTTTGACCTGTTATTGGATTAGAGTTACTCTAGCTGAGTGGTTACCACAGTGGCTTTTGGTGTGAAGTTTGCATGTTTCTCTCTGTGTCTGGATTTGTTTCATCTGGGTCTTTCCGGTAACCCTTTATCGACAAAAAACGTGCACCACAGGTAAAATCCTCCAGCTAAGGTATTCCTGATAAAATCTAGCTCCAGATCTGCAGATGGGTCCCCAGACACGTTCCTAGTAAGTTGCCCCAGCAGCTTAAAATGCAGAGGACAAATTTCTCTACAGGTACAAACCTTAGCCTACTGTTCCTCAACTTAGAATTTCACACTGTGCACTGGACAATAAATGGGGAAAAAATGTTCTTTCTTCTCCAAACCTTTCCAGGAGAACCCCAGAGCTCTCTGAGAAAGTTTCTATGATTGTCTTTAACTCACATGAAGTTATCCTCTAAGTTTCTCTGCTGTAGCTATGTTGAGGTGTGTGCATTTATTCAAAGACACTTTGACAGCTCTTAGCTGTCAAATACATGGTATTTTATAGATTCAGTATTGTTAGCTTGAGCTACGGAAACTAAAGATTTTCTTTAAGGCAAGGAAATCCAAAGGGAGAGCGCAGCTGCAGAGGTGTCAAAGGCTTGGAGCAGTTCAGGTAAAATGCTTTTCCTTATTGACTTAAGACTGAGTGGTACTGAAGTAAGCAGAGTTGCACTATTTTTCATTACCATATATATTCTCATCTCACACAGAAAACAGCAGGTACCGTGAACTTCACATATTTCTAGGAATATTATGCAAATATTTTATAATTACAGTGTATATAGAATGTAGGCATTGCTAATTATGCACCAGATAATTGTTCTGTGCAACTTTCTACTGCAAATTTCACAATACAAAGGTCTGTGAGTGATTTTGGTGCAGACATATTCATGAGCTTTATTACACCTGCTGTTTTAAATATGCATATATTAAACGCATTTACACTGTTTTTCTTTGTGTTGAGTTTTTTTTGGCTGCTCTTTCCTGAATCTTTAGTCTCCCCAACAACATTTTCCAAATGAATCAGTAAAATATGTTCAGAGCCGTCACCAGCTCTTTGAAGCCGACACACACCCCCACAGCTCACACATGTCGACAGCACTAAGCAGGGGAAGTTTGAGCAGATAGAATAGTAAATGTGTGCTTACAGAAAACACTTGTTTTCAAAGGCTCTGAGTTGCAAACAAGGCAAAAAGTTTTTACATGCATTTTTGAGTAGCCAAAATTCATTATTTGACAGAAAAAAAGCTGCCATAATGTGCTTTACTCAGCCTTATAAGAAATATGATTAAATAAACACTACCTGGGAATAAATTTTAAATGAGAATTATAATGCAAAAATGACTTTTTAGGGCTTTTAATCATGTTCTCCCTTTACATTTACCTCCTCAAAGTTGTATTTTAGAGTGATTCATGCATTTTTGAGTAATCAGAACATTGCTCTGATCTGCCCTGTTTTTACTGGGTCATGCCCACTGCTCTGCTGTAGATACTTTGTTCTCCAGTTGTATTTTCATAATCATGATACATGTAGGATTCAGCAGCATCACGTTGACATTTGGGCACACATTTTTGGACTCCATAATTTTCAACTAGAAAGTTAGCGGACTTGTTTCTTTTATTAAGTTGTTTTAAATGTGCAAATTATAACAATGATCCACCGGTGCCATAGATATATTATTATTAGCAGACAAAAGCACACTATGTCTACTCTAATAACAGATGTACGCTCTGGTCACCACTCTCCTCTGCCACGTCTCAGGCCAAACTCAAACAGAGCCGTGCAATCGACCATGTTTGTTTTGACATGAACTGACCGTGTATTTCTCTGATTGGTTAAGCCATCTGTCAGTCACACCCATCTGTTCTCTAAGTGCAGCTGTCAGCGACTAGTTGGCCTATAGCATTAAAAAGGAAGTCCCTGTGAGGTGAATGTACTTGTACTTAAAGATTTACTGTCACATTGTCATGGTCCACGTGTTCCTGTGTCTTTGTTTTGTCTCCTGTGTTTTTCTTCTCCCCTCCCTCACCTGCCTGACTCTGGAGCTGGGCGGAGTTCCTGGCTCCTTCCGTGCGCACCTGCAGCCCATCAGGACAATCGACACCACCTGCCGGGGATAAGAGGACCGAGAGCCAGACACTCGGGGTCAGATCGTCCGCGTGTCAACGTGACTACCTAGCTTTTTACTTTTGTACCTTTTTGCTCGTGGCATTCTGCTAACTCCAGTTTTGCTGTTCACTAGATCCTGCTCTCTGGAATACTCCTGCACCCGCGCTCCTGGCTCCACTCCGACTCCGCTCCGACTCCGCTCCTTCACCCTGGTACAGTGTGTCTCGTTAACTCTGCTCACCTTGTCACTGGACCTCGCCCTGCACCCTGCTCTCTGTTCTCCTCTGTTCTCCTCGTTCTGCTCCTGCGCCCGCACTCCTTGTTCCAGGACCTTGGCTTCGCACACAATCCTCCGTCCCGGGCTGCCCGCACCACCGGCCCCCCGCCAACTCAACCCCCACTGTTGTTGAATTATTCACAAACAGTACCGCATCATTTGGTCTGATCTGTCTGAACCACGACACACACTTGTCAGCTATTGGAGTCTATATAATGTTGGCTTTTATTAGTCATTACAAGATTTGTCTTGTAACTATACATTTACGCACAAACACTCAGACACACACAAATGATTATTTGGCATTGATCTGCAGACAGGATTACTGGACCAAACTGATGAATCATTCCCAAATCCATAATGCACAGACAGGTTGGGACATATGTGTGTTTCAGGGCCAATAATATCCTGCAGCATGTGCCTTACCCATCACTTACACAGAGGACGCATCCTGCATTTTGTATGTGCCCTGTCACCTGTATTGGTCGAGTATCTAGAGTAAAGACATTACATAAAATTGTTTATTATAGATATATATTTTTTGTTTTTGTTTTGTCTTTGAAAGGTCATGTTCCACTAGGACTGTGTTATGTATTAATATTAAATGCCAACGTGTTTCGACTTAAAAACATTATAATACAGGTATGGAAGTACGTTTTTTTCTGATTTATCACATGAATCTAAACACATTGTGTGTGTATGTATATATATGTATGTATAGACACACACATATAGAGTGTATTTCCTCATAGATTATAGTAACATCCACCTGCTGAAATTTGACAATATAATGTATATAATATCACTAACATTTGCCTGAAATATTTTTGGTAATTGTTTTGATCTCCTTCTTCTTCACACTGCGAGCCCTGGTCTAACCTGTTTAGTTCTGTGCTCTCACTGCTCTGCACTTCCTGTAGCATTATTCAAGTTTAAAAGAGTCAAAAACAAAAGAGCGTGTGAATAGGTTTCCCACTAAGTAACGTGCTGATCATATTAACACAGAGGTGTGAGAGACTTGCAGGAGAAATGCTGATAGATCAAAAAGAGCCGGGATTGATGGAGGAGAATGAGCTGCAGCTGGTCAGGGGAGGTTGTTGTTTGGAGTGCACTACAGAGGAATAACTACAAAGTCAAGTTTTCTAAATGAACCATTGGATCGATGTGTGACTTGTGATGTGAGGCTGGATGTGGAGCTGCCCTAAAGAGCATCAGAGCTCACAGATGCAGCGGTTGTGAGTGCTTACTGTGCACTCCTGGCTCTGCACAGCAGGATAATGCGTAATGATTGGACTATTGAACCACACATGAGCACGAATAACAAGACACCAACTGAAACGCAAACTGCAAATTCAGCTCAACAGAGGTTCCAAAGTCAATAACCTGCAGAATTTGCACTGGGGACAGTAATAGGTTTGGTTTATATCTGGTGTCTGGCCTTTTTAAAGGGCATAATAGGCCTTTTTTGGGTTTTTAACTATGTTATATGGCATAAAGCAGTCTAAAGCAGTCTAAAGCATAAAGGTATTTTGACAATACGTCATTCCCAAAGATGTGCAACAACCTGATCATTTCAGTGTTCAAAGTGCCTCTTTGAATCATCATAGAAGGCAGATAGCAATAGCAGGCCTTGTTTCTTGCTCATACAAAAAAAAAACCTAACAATTTTAATGTCAGCTGATGCTGGTCTAGCACCATCTGCTGGTTATTCCCAAACAGATACATAAATATTTCCAAAAATGCATAATGTACACCCATTATTGTGTTTAATAAGTTTTTAGAAACTTGGGATCAGTCCACATTTAGCTGTATATGCTGTACCTGGTATGTAGTTGGGTTTGGAATAGAATATTTATTACAAAATGTATTTATTTTATTGTTATTAAGGACACAAGTGCGGACTAGTGTTTTCACGATGCTAAATTTTCACGGTATTTTAATACTAAGAAATAGACTCGATACTCAATACCGATTCTGATACCATGGTTACAATTTCACACAATTTACATCAAATCGTAGTATTTTCTTTTATATTACCATAGTCAATGGTAAATGGTCTTATTTTTATACAGTGCTTTTCCACCTTCAAGGCACTCAAAGTCTGTTACATCAAGGAACCACTCATCCATTCACACACACGCATTTCATTACGCAGACCCAGTGTACGGGGGGGGGGGGGGGGGACACTGGGGGGGGGGGGGGGGGGGGGGGGGGGGTCTTGAATATAACTATATTTGAAGGAGCTGGAATCACACCGGCAACCTGTGAGTCAGTGGATCCAACCGATCAACCAATGATGTTTATGTCAATATGTAATCCCTCAGTCGTCCAGGTAGGTTCCATAGTGGTCCATGGGCGTTTACTAGCATATGTGTCTTATACTTGTTCTGATACAGCTGAAGATCATTCAAAAGCTATTCAGGAAAGGTTCATTTTGTCCTGTGAATGTGAATTGATACTTGCTCAAATGAGTATCCAGCTTCAATATTAATTTTATTATCGCCTGGTATCTGATTTTTGATACTTTTGACAACACTAGTGTGAACACATGATCCATAACTAACATAATAATCAATGTTGGTATTTATTTTATACTAGAAGGTAGGGTTCTAAGATGGCACACCGGTGACTAAAATGTCGGTGTCTGTGCTCTCTCTGTGTTGTCGTAACCTCTGCCCATTATTCATCCACAGCTTGTGTTAGAGATGTGAGGTGACCTGAACGTCCTGTGATTGTCCTGTCCAGACGGTGGCACTGATACAGATGCAGAGGCATGTGTTCACCATAACCAGTGTGTGAACATCAAAGTGTCTGACCAATCAGAGCTGCTCTTATCTGCTCTGAGCCACGGGCCACGGCTGACAGAGGTAAACAACACCTGCTGCCTGAGGGGGCTTTGGATCAGAACATATCAGCTCTGTTCCACATGAAGAATCAGGAACAATAGACTGAGGTTCACGTGATATTGTAATATTCTGAACTGCACACATTAAGAAAATGAGGTGCAGGGCAAGCCACAAATCTATGACAGAATTAGTTTTAGTTTGATTAGTGAGCCAATCCATATGAAACCGTATGTCAACAGAAACACACCCAAGAATAAACAATATGGGTATTGTTCAATCATAGGGACAATTTTTATCTGTTGAAATGACACAAGATATAGGTGATAGTGATGTGACGTTTGTGAACGAGCCGGCTCTTTTGAACCGTTCCTTAATGTGAACATTTGGATCCGGATCTCATTTTTGTTTTAAATTTTTATGCATTTTTATACTGAGAATCAACACAAGAATCAACACAGCAGCCTCGCAGGCGACATGAGTGAGAGGTTTGTGCACAAAAAACATATTTGATGACATAATAATGGTTATTTTTTTTTAAATTACTATTATTATTGTAGTGCAACATTTTATTTAGAATACCATTCCAAAGGATAAACTCTCAGTTGGAACCATTTAAACCACCACATATCTGAGCCTTGGTCGATTCTCTCTGTGATTGGTTTGTTGATAAAATGAGTTCTCACATTGGCTTCTGTCATGTAAATAAATAATAAAAGAGCCAGTCTTTTGAACAGCTCTTTGACATGAACGGATCCAAAAGATTTGGAGCCGAAAGTCCCATCACTAATAGAAAAATCTGTGAACAACTGATTTTTTGCAGTGGTCTCATTTTGTCACAAAGTCCTGCTTTTACAATATATATCTTTGTGTGAGAAAATAACAAAATTGACTCATTCACAAAAAAGTCAAGTATGCCAAGTTTAAAGAGGGATATTATGCAAAAGTGACTTTTTTAAACTTTTCTTACCATGTTTATAAACATTATCCGCCCTCATCAAAAACACGCTTTTAGATGTCAATCCATGCATGTTTGAGTAATTTTGCGATCTCTCTCCAGACCCTATTTGAACTCTGCTTACAGTTAGTGGTAATATTCTGTCCAATGCTCAGTCCACAAGCCTACATCATCCATGCTTCCACACGACGATTCTCCATAAATATATAAAAGTCTGACACAAAACTGTACTCAACAACTTGACAAACTGGTGCGATGTGCAGTAGTTTCATTAGCGGGATGTATGCTGATTGTGTTTTAAAGGCCTTTGAAGGAGGAGTGACTTAGCACGGAAAGCAATAATGAGCCTTTTTATAATTATAAGTAATAATAATAATAATAGTCATCATCATCATCATCACTTTTCAGCAGCAATAGCACATTAAAAAAAAATAAAAATACATTTTAAAAACAAAAGTAGGGGGTACTCAGAGCATCAAAAACTAAAGTGAAACTTATTAAACGTACATTGTTTTTGGTGAATATAGCAGTTTCAAAACAATAAAAAGAAACACAGTGACCTAAATATGTTTTTACCAGTTAATACTCCACAGTAGTAAAAAAAAAAACTCTTTAATATTACTTCTTCCTAGCAAGTAGCCTTAAGTTTCATTAGCATAAAAAGTTTACTCCAATAAAAACATTACCTCACTCAACTCAAATCATCCTGCCACATGATGAAATGTGTGACATTGAAAACTGCTTCATTTCCCATACCTGTGTGCTGCCATTGTCTCCGAATATTTGCAATTTATTATTAGTTATGACTCAGTGTCTCCAGCATCCGAATAAAAATAGAAGGAAAATGTCAACACAACACTTTTGACACAGTCTTCTCGCACTAAATTATAAAAATTCTCTGTCAAAACTACAACATGGAGTCAGAGTCAGAGGGGGTTAGGGCGCTTAAGTCCCTACACTGTGTCACACTTTCACACTGTGCTGTTGAGTTTTGTATTGTGTAAAATAAAAGGGTGTTTGGGATGTTCATGTTAATGCAATCTGAAAGTAGTCCTGGTAGGAAGTGGCAAAAATATAATTTCTGGCTCTCCAAAACTCCTGCGAGGAACAGGTTAACACAAGTTGTTCACATTTTTTGGTTTTCCTAGCAAACTGTGTATAGTCATAGTTAGATTTGTGCGTGGCATTTTTTATTCTGGTTGAAACGACTGGAAAAAGTGAACGGGGTTAGGGTTGCCAGATTGTAGAAAATATATTCACGTTTTTTGTTATAATGTCATAAATATTCAGTAGCTCAGAGGTTTTGTCTACTGATCCGAAGGTTGGCGATGTTTTCAAATCCCGCTCTCTACATAAAATTTTCATTGGTTGAGCGGTTGATCCACTGACTCACAGGTTTGGCGGTGCGATTCCAGCCCTCACAGATGAATGCTGTTTTTTGTGTCCTTGGGCAAGACACCACCCACCCCCTAGTGTCTGTGTATACTGGTGTGTGAATGGGTGAGTGGTTCCTTGATGTTGTAAAGCGCTTTGAGTGTGTCTTGAATGTGGAAAAAGCGCTATATAAAAATGTGACCATTTACTAAAACTAGTGTCGAAATATAGATACTCATTTGAGCTGGTATTGATAGTAAAAAAAGTCACATTCATAGGACAGAATAGTTTGAGAATGATCTTGAGCTGTATCAGAACAATTATAAGATCTCATATACGACTAGTCGGGTACATCCCGGCCACTATGGAACCGACCTGGACGACTGAGGGAGTCACAGATACACAGATATAAGTCGACATGGTTAAAATTCAGAAAAAGTACTATTACAAGTTTGAAATTTTAGTATTGATCGTGACAACTGTACTTAGAAGGTCCATCCATCTATTTTTCTCCCATTTATATCCGGGGCAAGGTCGTTGTGGGTCATCAGTCCAAGCAGGGGCCCCCCAGACTTCCCTCACCCCAGAACACACTCCCAGCTCCTCCGAGTGAGACCCCAAGGTGTACTTCGAAGGTGATTTTATTTTTATTTTTTTCAAACAAGTCTAGAATCTGAAAAATTCGGTGTGAACGAAAGAACAGATAGATCACCGTGGGTCACCAATGTGCACAGTGAACGGCTCTAGTCCAGAGACCCAGAGATCCCTGCTCCGAGTGTGAGGAGGAGGAGGAGGAAGAAGCGGGAGGTGGAGTGACAGAGGGGCAGGGAAAACAAACAGGCAGACGCAGACCACACTCATCAAAGTGGGACTTAACACCCTAAAACTCTGCCCTCTACACATTAGACCAAATAGAGCTGCTAAACTGCTCAGTACCTGGAGGAGTAAAGAACAGAGTGAGGGGGAGGAGGAGGGACGAGGTCTGAACATATGACCCGACCCCAGGTGTTTGTAATCAGAAACACCTGACTGTAATCAGGGCAGTCTTGTGTGATGTCACCAACTACTGGAAATCCAGGAGGCCACTGAAGGCAACACACACTTAGTCATTTTTCAGCAACATCAGTGCAAACTAGGTAACATATGCAACTTTCTCATCAAAAATCGTCTAAGAGCAGTATATAATGCTATTAAAAAACACCATATGCAAACAGCTTAGAAGCAAAAAAGGTGGATTTTAGTGTTTAATATACTGCTATTTTAAAGTGGAAACTAAAGTAATAGATGCGTCCACCACCTGCCTGATAAAACTGCGCACAGTAAAAGACATTATTACTTTCAATAATGAATCGTTACATCTCGGTGATCCCCATTGTTGTAATCGTCAGGTGTAATAATGTTTGTCGTTAATCGAAGTTTGTTAATTCCACACTCCTACTCGGGTTCTGCTCTCAGTGAAGAAGAAAGAGGAGCGTGAGGAATGAGAGATTTGATCTATTTTCTGCTGAAAAGGGGCCATGCATTTGGTCTGCTTTGGAAAAGGAGCTGAACCAAAAGGCAACGCTAGTTTACCATTTGTCTGTTCCCACATTTCAATTATGGACCAGATCCCAGATTAAGAAATGACTGAATGCTATGTCTGCTCTGCTCCGGGAAGGTTGTGTGTGATGAGGGTCTTTTTACCTCAGAGAGTAAAGGCATATGATGATGCCATGCTGAACCGTTCTAGCTTTAACATCAGTCATATGATTCCAAAGTGCATTACATAACTTTAGACTCATGGGCAAAAATAATTTGTCCAGAATTTTGCAGCACAGCGAGCCTTTCTGATTGCTGCTCACAGAGCTTTTTCTGAGTGGCTGTCATGTTGTCAGGACAGAGCTGATTGGGCCTGTCATGGTTTGTCACAGAGATTCGATTGGCTGTCAGGTTTGTGTCCACAGAGCTTTCTGATTGGCTGTCGTGTGTCACGACAGAGAGCTTCTTAGATTGGCTGCCTGGTGTGTCACCCAGAGTTGCCTGATTGGCTGTCAGGTGTGT
>JAIEZT010001214.1:18187095-18234595 GCA_019594935.1 Periophthalmus modestus
GTTGCATATTAAACCAGATGATGAGCCCGCAAAAACAGAGTGATTGACCAGACAGATCATATACACATTGGATGACAAAATCTTGCTAGAATTGTCTCCAATAAACATGGAAAAACACCGCAGCTCAGTCGTGCACATAAAACAGAGCAGATGAATGCATTGAGCATGTGACTCATGGTCTGAAGACTGGCTGACTCAGAGGAGATGTCCCATGCAGTCTCAGTCAGCTCTCAGTAGGCTCCGTATAGTGCACAGCTGGCTATTCAATGAGCCAACGCCAAACCACCACACTACCAAGCTGACTAGCTCAATACAATGTCCAGAGGATGTAAACTGGTGCAGCGGCTCGCCCACGCACCATCGGTTTGTCCTTTGTTCAGTCTGATGAAGCATAGCCCATGAATCATAATGAGAGAACAGGGTTGGTTTTTAAACAATGGGTTCGGACAAAACCCTTATACTCACAGCACATGTAAACAGCTCAGTTCAGTATGACCTGTAACCTCTCCCATGATAAGGACCTATGGCTATGTAAGAAATGGTACTTTGAGAATATACTCAGTTGACTTAACGTTTTGCAGTTCTCTAGTATTGATCAATAGATAATTTGAGGTATAGGTGAGATAGAGCCACATCTACCAACCTAACCTGACAGAAGCCAGATGGAGCAGGTGGAGTAGCTCTGGAGTTTTTCCAATGACAATCTGTTGATTGCGTCTTAAAAAGTGCTTAGGAAGAAATGCAGCAGCCATGCTCTATGTTTATGCGATTGCGGGGAAATGCATCACAATAGGAGCAATACAGCAGACATGCTTTCTTAAAATCCTTTAGAGAGGAAAAGCCCATCACGCTCCTACCGCAAAATGCCACAAAGGTGTCTTCTCTTCCCCTTTACTAAAACAAAAGTCTTTATTTCAGCTAGAACAGGACCCGGTAAATGTACAATGGGAAGTTCCCATGTTTGTTTTGGTTCAATTTGGGCACCTTCAGCTTTGGACTCCTGCCCTGATTGGTCACACAGGAGCTGTACCAGATGGATTCTTATTTGAGAGAGTTTATCTTGGCGAGGTTACTCTCAAACAGAGGTCACTGAGTGCCCTGTCAGCTGCAGTGGGAAACCTCAGCCAAACTTACCTGGGCCCCTTCTTCAGATCTGGTCAGGAGTACTACCTGATATGAGTCCTTTGTGCTCCCCAGAGAAAACCTACCCAGACCACCCCAAGAATCAAACCTGGGACCTTTTTCATGTGAGGGCGTCAGTGTTAATGGGCACCATGCGCCTAAAATGTAGTATTAGTATATGGACCCAACAAAAACTAAACTTATTACTTACTAAGTTAGTTTATATTATTGTAGTAAATGTTAATGCAAGGAAGTACCATATAAAAAGCCTCCCTAAAGCTAAATTCTGCCCCGTAGCTCACACTTGCAAAATGCACAATCTCCCACCATAAAGCTGTATGTGTCTTATGCTAATGGCCTGTCACATCTCTCTCAGCACATCAGCTGTCTCTCCCCTCTGATCCACACTTGTGCGTATGTCGCCTCACCTCCACGGCAGTGCCCCCCCTCTGTCTGGGCTCCGGCTGCGGGGCCTACTGAACATGTGCA
The DNA here is from genome assembly GCA_019594935.1 of Periophthalmus modestus. Classification (NCBI taxonomy): domain Eukaryota; kingdom Metazoa; phylum Chordata; class Actinopteri; order Gobiiformes; family Gobiidae; genus Periophthalmus; species Periophthalmus modestus. The sequence continues at coordinate 18,188,707 of JAIEZT010001214.1, forward strand.
GAAGCGGCGGCGTGCCAGCGTGCGGCCACCTCATCTCCTTGCACACAATCACATCTCCCGTCAGCCTGCTCCTTCAGTCTCCTCAGCAGGTCAGGTACCTGACATCATAATCTTTCTCGGGCCTGGCCTAGATCTGTAGTCAGGGGCACAGAACCAAGTCATACTGTGCCAAGTTTACACTTTTATTTTTAACCTAGTTTTTTACAAAACCTCCTGGAGTTGTTTTGTTTTTTATACATTGCATGATGTGTTTAAAGAGGGGGTATTACATTCCTATGGGGAAATAAAGCTACTGTACCTGACTTGTTCATATGCAGTGTGGTCTGAAGTTATCTCCTCAACTTACCTTATGAATTCCGACCATCCTAAATATCCACAGTGATGAGTTTTTGTAAAGCTCTTTTCATAACTTCCAGAGATCAGAAAGGAGTTGCCGTCACTGCTGAGTTGATGATGACTAGCACACACACTTCCTGGTTATTGAAACAAAATGCTTTAGAATTAGATGCAGGTAGTACACACCGGACTTATTGATCTCAAGAAGAGCTGCTTAGATAATATATCTACTCTGGGGCAATTTGCTACAGTTTTTTTATTTTTTTTATTGCATATTACCCCCTCTTTATGAGATTATCTCATAATCTTGTTTTATGAGGTAATCCTCTCATAAACAATATATGCATTACTTCTCCATTTTACGTCAATTTATCTACGACCTTATGTTTTTATGATGGGAAAAAAACACCTCATCACCCATTTTTTGTCCAATATGCATGAAAACTATAGAATTCCTTCTGATGAGGAAGAACACTACCAAAGTACATATACGCTCTATTCTAACTATAGGACCAAATTAAAAAGTGATTTAAAGAACTGTGATCAGTTGTTTTCCTGATAAGCTGAAAAAAATGGTCACTTCTCAGAACCAACCTCAACTAATACATCCTCCAACTTTCTAAACTTGTAAACAAATTGGACAATGACAATAAAAACTCCAAAGTCTATGAAAACAACGGTCTTGCCCATGGACGCATCGACAAAGTTTTCTCAGGCGAGATTTGAACCACCAACCATCTAAAGCCCATGAGAGGGTGTGTGTGACAGCTCGTCTCACCCTGGTGAATGCACTACTCACACATTGTACAGAGACAATAGAACGCATGCGATGTGAAATTCCACTCCTGCTTTGGGTGCTTTGTCTGTGAGCACGAGACGTACCCACTCCTGTGCTCCCACAGAGATGAGCCATAACTGTACGGTCAACTCTGTCACTCACTATGTTATACGCACAATACCTATCAAACTCACTTTTAATGTATTGATAGTTTGCAGCTGATGTCATTAACGTTCCCTAGGGGGGTGTCGCTAACTAGCATGCACTGCTCTGTCAAATGCTCTGTTACTTAACCTAGACAAATAATTTGAGTTTTGTTTTAACGCAATCTCTCACCATAAAGACCCGACTTAGCTGGAAATACAACAAGGGAGGTGGATTTTGTGCTGTTAAACAAGTCCCCTCTCAAATTACATCAGCCAAACAGTTCAGTTAGTCACTCTCACTGTTATTGTTGATACTCAAGCACCAAACTGAACACCCCTGATTGGTTGAGGACAACGATTGATGGATCTAATGACACATACAGATGCAGCAGGGGTCTAGACTAGTAATAGGCCTAATAGTAGTAATGAACAGTGAAAACTCATTTGGCAAAAAAAAATAATTAAAAAAAAGCAAAACATTTGATGCAATGAACAAAATGCATTGCAAAAAGTAGAAGCGTGAAACAAAAAATAAAGCAAAAATGTAAAGAAAAAAATTACTGTCCACAACTGAAGCACTTAAAGAGCAAAAAATATCTATAAATCTATTCTGCCCTCCTATACTACTGAAACAGGAGCCCCACTTAGCATGAAAGCTATCCATCTTATCAATGCGTTTAAAAAAGGAGGCATCAAAAAGCAGCCTATTTCTAAGCTCTTTGTACCACTGAGTTATGGAGGGAAGCAGAGGGAGACTAACTGAGAGGCATCATCATTTCTGTCCTGCCATCAAAGTAGTGACCCATTCTGCTACATAAAAAAAAAAAAAAAAAAAAAAAAAAAAAAACCATCCCCAAGGAAAGATGGGTAATGTATGGAATTTCAAAACTACAACCTGTTCCTCCCTCGCATTTGGGGGATAATTATTCAAATGTATCAAATGTATAACATCTTGCTAATGTGATCTGGGCAGTGGTTAGCACTGTCGCCTCATAAAGCAAAAGGGTCCGGTGCTAGGCCTGTCATAATAATTACTATATATTGACTTAATATTTCGTTCAAATACATGAACTTGGAACAATATATTTTAAGGCTTCTTGTGTACAGTTTCTTTGCAAATAAAAGTGAGATTTTCTGTATTTTTGTTCTATAACTTCTTTTTGTTCTATAACTTTGTTCTAACTTCTATAGTTAATTATTAGTTCATTTTTATTTGTTGGATCTCATGTCTTTTAATGATACTGAGCTTCACTGGGATAGTCCTGCTTTATGTGTGTTGTGACAGAGAAAGCAGTTGCTGGGGTCAGATGCAGAAACAAATTTCCTTTCCTTATATAAAGTGTACTTAAAGGTGAACTACGTAAACTTTTCGAGTGATTTTATTACTTTAAAATCTTTTCATGAAAAAAGCAAATGCTTACTGTCAATGGCATCGCCTCTGCACAGATCCGACCTGTAACACGATACTTGTCTCCATTTAGATACAATGCAATATTTCACGCAAAGTCATTACATCTCCATGGAGACAAGCAGGTGCCGGATTCTCAACTCGAAATGTTACATTGTCCACCTTTAACATTAACAGTACAAGAGTAGTCCAACTATTGAACTTTAAAATTGTTACTTTGATACGCCATAGTAATGCCACCACTGTTGCACGTGACAATATTACAAAACAATCACTCACATTCATTCACCTGACCACCACCATCTAAGCCAAATTTAGTTTCAAGTGGTTAGACCTGTTCCCGACAACAGCAAACACAATCCTACCATATTATGGGCTCTGAGGTTAAGGACAATTTTCTCTGCGCTACTCTCAAAAATATGTCTACTGGAGTCCCTGGTGCCCTGGTGCACGCTGGCACTGCCCTCCCTCCCCCTGCCCCTGCTCCTGCTCTACCCCTGCTCCTGCCTGCTCTGAGTCCTGGAGATGGATGAGCTGGCTGCAGGTAGAGGCCATTTTGTGAGGCTCAAACAGGTCCATTTGTCACAGAGGAGACATGGCGCTGACCTGTGGCTCTAGCGCAGTCTGGACATTCTGGACATTAGCACTCTATTCATGGTTTCAGCTTCCTGGTATAGGCGGCATTTAGAGAACTTTGACCATTAAAAAGATAGAATATTTAGTTCTGAATTGTTAATTGATATGGTCACATCACTCTGAAACCCATGGAGAGCCAACAAACAGGTTGATCTTTATTTTGGACACACTTTACACACCACTTTCATATTAAGTAATGTAGGTGAAGTATTTTGCCTAAGGACACAACACAACAGTTTGATACTGTGGCACATGCTATTCCAGCAGTCTCCTTCTGACTAAGCCAAGTAAGTTACTCTTCCCATTGTGTAAATTTGCCAAGAAGCCAAGAATACACCTCCAATGTAAAGATGTGTAGTCTGGACTCCAGTTTTATATCTCCCCTAGTTCAGATATACATGATTGACAGATGGATTAGCCAATCAGGGTCCATCCGTAGCAACACTGCTCCAAATATTACTGCCTACGAGGAAAAAACAAAAGGAATCAATGAGAGAAGCTTTAAACTCTAGGTTTAATCTGAGGTGAGAGAAATGTTGTTTTGTACGATAATTCAAAAAATCCCCAAATGTCAGATCCACTTCAGAGCAGGGCAAGTTTTGGAATTTGTGCTGAATTTCAGATCTTTGTGTTACAAAATGTAAAATAATAATTGTTGAATACTAATTACCTGAAAACCATAATCAGGCGTAGGATTGTAGTGCAGAAACCATGAGGACCTAAAAATACCTCCTAGCCCATTGTTGATGTAGTGTAATGAGTCAGAGGCCAGGCAGCGCGCTCTATTTCCGCCCAAGCTTAAACCAAACTGACACCGGACTTTACACCCGCTCCTCTTTTCCTCCTCTCCTTTTTTTCCTCCTCTTCATCATCATCATTAGCCTCCTCTCCTCCTCCTCCTCTCACATACCCAGAGGAATACCCACAAATCCCAAAAAACTATATGTGATCTCTATTCACTGACATATTAAGATTCATACTAGAGTTTATTAATGAACAACAAATTTCAATCTCAGACCATCTAACCATCTTTGCCATGTTGTGTAAAACTTCTGTAAACTGCAATATTCATTAAAACTTCCCATATAATTTTGACTAGAAGAACTAGAAGAAAGAAAATACGCACCAGATACTTTTCACACGGTTCACTGATATTCTATGGAGAACCTAACAGGGAACAGGGACGTTTTTAGCATTGTGGTAGTCCAGCGAAAGATGCATCTTGGGAGCTCTCAGTTTAACAAAAATGTGAGCTGTCCTATTGCTTCAACCCTTCATGTCCATTCAGCAATCTTCCACAAGCATCTATAAATACCTTACACTTGTTAAACACTCGATTTACTTATGCTTTAAAAAGCAATAAGCCATTGCCTACTTCTCCCCAAACTAAAAGAAACCATTAGTACACTTGTTACACCCATTATACACCTGTAATTTACTGTTCTGATGTAGTCCTGGGCATTCAAGTTGTGGAGGCCTCCTTGTGGCTGATGGACCTCTGTGTATTTTCACACACACTATGTTGGGAACCAATACTTGCAGAAATTAGCAAAGGATCTCAAAACTATCTGTATTATCTGACATATATTTAACCCCAAGTGCACTGAGAAGATGAGAAAATACTAGCAAAATTGCGTATTTGTATGTAGAAAGGCTATAGTCCCCATATAAATCCTTTATCAAAGCATTTGTTGAGTAATAGAAATTCTGGTTGACTAAAACACACCATTGACCAATTAGTTGACACAAAACAGTGACAGCAGTGATCAGGTGTAAAGATAATTTGTTGGAGAAAGACTTGGAGAAAAATGGGAGAATTTATGAGAAAAACTTTTTCTGAAAGTCCAAAATTAGGACAACAGGGAGAGAAAAATACCACATGTAATGTGAAGTTAATATCATCTTCATCTACAGAATCTTACAGCCTAAGCAATGTCTTACTGAGTATCTTTAAATAACCTCCTTTGTCACATGGAGCAGCCATATGGAGAAGCCCCAATCCAGGCAACACACGGTTCAGGCCAGCTTCAAGCGCCTAGAACTGCGTGCTGTGGTGTCATCTTCAACCTGAGCCTGCTGCAGTCAGAGGCCTGTGGATATGTGACCCAGCGCTTTAGTGTGAAAACAGTTTTTGGATCGCACCCCTCTCTCGCCCGCCGTAAGCTGTTATGTAAACGCTAAGTGTGAGCTATCCTGGAGGGGGAGACTGGCTGTGCAGGTGTGAAGATAACTGTTACCTCCGTGAGTCAGGGGATAAGCAGGATATGCTGATGCAAAAATGTGCCGTGAGGTTTGCCACGCACGAGCAACAGTGATGGAGCAAGTTATGGTGCCTATAGAGGTCCTAATGGGATTACGATGGACGGGTATGGATACACACGCTTACGTTGAATAGATGAACAGTATGAAAAGCAAGTTTAAAGCTCTATTTGCTGGATGAAAAGTGACAGTCATAAACCTGAAGGTAAAAAATGAAGCTTGGGTACAGAGGAGGGCAGCACGTTTTGTGACTTCTGACTATGATCCATAAAGCAATGTAAACATCTATGCTCCAACATCTTGAATGGAAAACTCTTTAGGAACATCACAAACATCAATGACTTGTCCTGATGTATAAAATTACCAACCACCTCATTGCAGTGTCAATCACACACCTCACTCCAGCTGACCATTGAACCAGATCGAATCATCCATACCAGTATTGGACCTCGGCGCAGTATTAATACTATTTTTACACCAACTGTCTACCAAGTAGTGACACAACTTAAAAGGTCTTATATAACGTAAAATGGATTCTTGTGAGCTTTAAGCTAGGTTAGAATGTCATTACCTCATCAAAACCATAACATATTAGTTGTGTTTCCTTTCATTCACAGGTTTGAGTAACCCTTTATTACTGTTTACATCTCGAAAGCTCAAAATGAACTGTGTTCCACACTTTGGCTGTTGTGCAGTGGTAGTTTTCAGCAGCTACCTTTAGTTAGTTAACCTTTAGTTCAGTAGAGATTGTCAATTCCAGGGCTGAAATCATCCAAATAATTCTCACAGTGAGGAACATGACATCACAAGGTGCTCTTCTTTACCAACAACAGTGTGTCTAGGGTTAGCGAAGGAGTGCCAAAACCCTTTTTATTCAAAATTCACTGCAGATGTGTCAGTCATGTTACACAATTGGTTCAGGACTGTCAGTCATGTTACACTATCAGCCCATTTGGTCTGTACAGTTATATCATTGGTCCATATAATCAGTTCCTTTATGCCATTGGTCCATAGGTAACTACTGTTACACCATGTTATGTCATTGGTCGAACTGTTAGTACTGTAATATCATTGGTCCATAACATAATTGGTGCATAACTGTCACTGCTGTTGCACCATTGGTCCATTTGTGTGGTTCTCTTACGCCATTGGCCCATAACTGTTAGTGCTGTTGAACTATTGGTTGATAAATGCTGGGGCTCATCCAATGAGGTTAATTTGGTCTTCTCATAATTTATTCAAATAGATCATTTTGTCAGACCAAAGATTTGTTGGTTTTCATACTTGACAGTTTCAATTGCTCACTCACAGTCAACCTCAGAGTGGTTACGACTTCTTCAGTACAGTATCCCATGTGTGTGAGAGTTAAAAAAAAACAAAAAACCACCTTATTCCAGTGTATAGTCCTGTGGGCACATTTCCGAACTCTGTGAGTGAGCAGTCGTAACTGTCAGGTATGAAAACAAACTAAACTTTAGTCTGAATAAATAATCTTTGGAAATGCCAGGGATGTTCTGTCATTAGTCCCTATAAGCACATAAAAAGATAATATTATTTTTAGTTTTCTGGTAAGGCCTTGCTCCTCAAAGCAGTCTGCTTTTGTGGGAGTTCCATTTCACACTTGTCTGTCTCTGAGTGAATTTAGAGCATCTGCATTTTAATGTGATCCATGAATACACTGGATGCATAAGTAGGCAAATAATATTGTGTGCATAGCTTTGTGCAGTCAACGTGTTCATCATCATCACTGCACTGTAAGCTCTTGTAGTTCTCACACAAGTTTTAGTGGCTTAAGTTTTATAAATGAGTTATTGTAGAAACAGATCTGAACTGAAACTGAAGAGAACTGAAAAAGCATCTTGGATGAGATGTGAGATATTTAAAAGCTAAAATGTTTTTTACTTCACACAAATGACTATTTTCATTTGGCTGTTTACATGCACACCAAAAAAGCTGATCTTTATCTTATTACTGGAGTTATCAGATTATTGAAATGTAATTGTAAACAGTTGCATCTGATGTGAGTAATGTGATTTCTTTATGATTGTTCAAAACCAGTGCAGATTTTGACCCCAAGGAAAATCATGCAAAAGGGCAAACTAATGTGATAATCAAAACTCTGATTTAATTACCCGTTACCAGATTGTTGCAGTTAACAGATTTTACTGGTTATGTAAAATGTACCCAGTGTTCCCCATCTCCCCATTCCATAAGTATAATAAAAAATATGGAACCAACCAAAACTTTAAAAGGGGGGGCACCAACTTCATGAGGACACAATATTACCATGGCTTATTATGGTGTGCGCTTATTAATCAAAGGCTGTTGGAGTGTCTCCTCAAAAATACTCCAAGATAAACGCTGTCTTCTGTGCGCCATTTTGGCCTGCGTCCATCGACAGTATTTTACGCACGATTACGCACGCCTCATAATGCGTCATGCTTTAATGGACAGGCCGTGTCAGGCTTGGGAAATAGCCGCTATGAATAACACATAGCATGGGCATTAGTGGTAGTGTATCGATGAATATGTCTGAATCACGTATCCGAGCGCAATGCAATAGACACAGTGACATGAAAAAGAGAGTAGAGGAAGACGGGGCCTACCTTGGAAGACATCCACATCCCGCGGTTCCTCTGAGCTCGGAGATAATCATAGTCCTCTGGAGAAAAAAAGAATTGTGCACGAGGTCCAGCGGGCGGGAGAGGAAGCTGCTTGTAAACTCCCGGACAGTTCCCACAACAACAGGGTCCTTTTAGCTGTAGCTTTCCGTTTGCCTCTGCGTAAAGGGATACTGTCAGTTTGAGGTGGTGTCAGAGACACAGCGAGGGGAAAGGGTCCACTTCTGTTCGTGTACAAAAGCTGGCAGGACAAGTCGTTTCTCCGGATTTATTCCTGTGCTTAGCTCTCGTGGGGTCAACAGGCTGCTCCGGCCCGTTGTAAAAACAGATTAGAAATCATTCAAGCCCTCGTGTGCTAATGACTGCTGTACGTTGCTGTGTCTTAAAGGATCTTTGTGAATACTAAGATATAGATCTATAACAAAAGAAAGTCCACCCGCCTCCCTGCAGACCGATAAAGCGCTCCTATCACACTTGAAGATTCTTTTGAAGACTCTTCGGAAGTGTTCTGACTGAAGTGGTGCCTACAGTTTTGTGTCTCTAAAAACAAAACTATAAATCTACCAAACCCCGATAAACGACATTAGTGCAAACAAATGTGACGTTATTGCATAACAGCCAACCGCGAGACGCTCTCTGCTCTTCTCTTATTGACACATGGCACTGCTAAAGTGCGAATGCATAGCCTGTCCTTTCCTAAATGTGGTTTGGGGGGTCAGATTTGGAAGCCCGATGTTTTAATTACATTTCTTGGCAAAATAAAGTCTAGAACTGGAGACCGTGGTCAAGGTACTGCGCCACAGGAGGGAAATCTGTCTCTGGCGCGCGCGTAATACGTGCGCACCGACGGACTACAACTGTCACATGAAGTGCACGTGTCAAATGTGTACTTTTTATTTCTCTTTCAACTCAGAAATATTTATGTTAAAGAATCGCATTTAAGTGCTTTTTGTCCACTACACATTTGTCGAATAATTGTGCATTCCAAATATGAGTTTTGTCTGTCAGTTGTGTAATTTTGAACACCAATGTGCACATTTTATTATTATAATGACATTATATAATATCATTATAATCTAATTAATTATATTTTTAACATTTGTTCTTTCCAAATATTTCCATTACCTATTATCGTGGCTTGTTGAAGACGTGAAGCAACATGACGCGTGCGTAAAGCGTGTCCTAATGTGACCACCTGCTTCAGGGGATTCATAATAATTGAATTTTGGGATTTGCAGTATCATACCATAGCTTATTTCAATTAATCTTACTTTGTGTTAGTGTAACTACGTGTCTGTATCAATTATATTTTTCTATTTTGATGAATGACGCGTGCGTAAAGTCTTAGTATGTCCAACTTGTGCTGTGTTGTGGGGGCTTTTCGAACAAAATACAAAAGGGCAATAGTAACGATGTGCTTTTGGTTCTGGAAGGAATTTCTGAATATAATTTGAAACAACAGTGCGTCTGATCCAACCCAATTCTCCTTGGCAGGTATGGAGTGTATATGACGCGTGCGTAAAACGTGCCCTACGTGTCCACCTGCTGCTGAATCGATACGAGGCTAGTTCTGTGAGACAAAAATAAAAAGTGGGGCAGCCTTCCTTGTGTGTCACACATCAGTCTGAATAGATTTGGAGATGGTGCTGTTTTTCCTGCTGATGTCCGTGCCGTTGCCTTTGCTGGGGCTCTTGTCCAGACCACATAGCGACTCCGTGACGCCCTCTTCCATCTCCATGTACTCCGCTTTGTCCCCTAACGACGAGCCCGAGGGAGAGCCTTTAAACTTCCGCAGAAAATCCGGAAAGTAGGGACACCCCGGGGGCATGCTCTCCACCACGGGCGACTGGTCCTCGTTGTCGGTTTCTCGGTGATAAAAGTAGTTTAAAGTTGGAGACGATGACTGGCACCGGTAACGCGATGGTTAACACTCCAGCTATGGCGCACAGCGAGCCCACTATCTTCCCCCCGACAGTGATTGGCTTCATGTCGCCGTACCCTACCGTTGTCATGGTAACAACAGCCCACCAAAAAGCGTCAGGGATGCTCGTGAATTGTGACGTGGGCTCGTCCGCTTCTGCAAAAAACCGCGCGCTGGAGAAGAGGATGACTCCAATGACCAGGAAAAAAATGAGCAGTGCCAGTTCTCTCATGCTCGCGCGTAAAGTGTGTCCCAGGATTTGGAGACCCTTTGAGTGCCGGGACAGTTTGAAAATCCTGAAAACGCGCACAAGTCTGATTATTCTCAATATAGCGAAACTCATAGCCTGCTGTCCGTTACCTTGGTGCTGCGCTAGGTCCGTGCCAAGGGTAATAAAATAAGGCAAAATGGACACTATGTCTATGGAGTTCATGATGTTTTTAAAGAATGCCGGTTTGCTGGGACTCGCAAAGAAGCGCACGATGATCTCAAAGGAGAACCAGATGATGCACACGGTCTCCACAATGAAGAAGGGGTCGTTGAAGGGGGTGAACCCGGGGTCGGGCTGGGAAGAGTTCGCGCGCGGCTGGAGGTATTCTTTCTCATCCCTGAACTCCGGCAAAGTTTCCAAACAGAATATGACAATAGAGATGACGATAACCAGCACCGACACCACGGCGATGCCCCGGGCCGGACTGGAGCTCTCCGGGTACTCGAACAGGAGCCAGACCTGCCGCTTAAACTCGTCCTCTGGAAGCGGCTTCTCCTCCTCTTTCACAAAACCCTCATCTTCCCGAAACTTCATGATAGCCTCCTCTCCCAGCTCATAAAACTTTACCTCCTCGGAGAAGATGTCAAAGGGGACATTAACCGGTCTTTTTAAACGTCCTCCTGACTGATAATAATAGAGAATGGCGTCAAAGCTGGGCCTATTCCTGTCAAAAAAGTACTCGTTCCTCAGTGGGTCAAAGTACCGGATCCGTTTGTCCGGGTCTCCCAGGAGAGTGTCGGGGAACTGGGTGAGAGTTTTGAGCTGAGTTTCAAACCTGAGGCCAGACACGTTGATGACCACGCGCTCGCAGCAGCAGCCACAGTCCCCGTACACGCTCTCGTACCCGGACTGTGGTCTCCGGTCCGACACGCTGTCCTCCTCGTCTTCCATGTTGCACACAAAGCTCCGGAGTCTTCTCCTGCCGCTGTGATCCTCCTCGGGCTCCCGGTCCTCCTCTTCTCCCTCCTCCCCCTCCTCCTCGCCCTCCCCCTCCTCCTCCTCCTCCTCCTCTTGGATCATGACGTCCTCCTCGGACCCGAGCAGCGCCAGTTCTGAGTGCCGCAGGTCTCCACCAAGTCTCCAGCGCCCCGTGCCGCCGCGCTGTTTCCGTCCCGCTCTGTGCAGCTCTGAGGAGGAGGGGCGCGCGGAGGAGGCGGTGCGATGTTGGCGGTTGTTAAGGTGATGCGCGCCCGCGGTGGAGGACGCGGCAGAGGAGGCGGAAGCGGCAGCGGCAGATCCTTCACCACCTCCACCGCTCGAGGCGCCGCCTTCAGAAGCCGCAGCTTGAGCCGCTGCTGCCGCACGCGAATGCCGCTCCCGCTCGCGCTCTCTTTCACGAGCACGGGCCTGGGCGTAGCCGTAGGGCAGGTGGCTGTCCGCGCCGACCATCGCGAACTCCATGGCTGCTGAGGCTGAGTGTCCGCGGCTACAGCTGGAGAGACTGCCTGGTTACCAAGGCAACGCGCACGCGGGCGGCAGCATCAGTGAAGAGGGAGAAAACAAGGGATCATGCTGCTGTCACACGACAGCGAGTCTGATCGAGACAGGGCCAAATATTCAACTGTGCACTGCCACACTGTGTTGTCCCATTTTAAAACTGATGATCAGGGGCAAAGAAGGAGGACGGGGCGTAAAAATACCCTCCCACGAGCGGACAAAACAGGATAATCAGTGTTTAGGAGGCCCTGCAATTATAGTCCTCCCTGTCTCTGTCTCAAAGAGGCTGGATTTGTAACTCTTGTAACTGTGTATACGTCATGTTATGACCAGCGCAGGCTCTGCAATATAAGATCTAACCCCAGCACGTGAGTGGTGAGGCGTGGAGTGCCATGTTGAAAATGTTTCTCTTTTAAGAGTACAGACTCCTCCAGTGGGGCTCAGACTTTACAGCAACACTCCTTTTGCGTTATTCGTTATTCCATTTCATACACGGTGCAGGTACTTTGTAATCCAAAATATGATCACAAGAGCGCCACTCGCTGTTGATGGTTTAAGTCTAGTCCCATTTTAATATCCGCGTAATGTGGTCCAAACTGTTGCAAAAATAGCAAACACGGAGCTCCTCCAGCCCAAATCCAATTTATGACAAAGCCTGCCTGGCGCACTGAGGGCTGCTGTCCGCGCGTAAAGCCAAAGTTGCAGGTTTTATAATCCAACCAATCAGGCGTGAGGACTGCCCGCACACCTCAGCCACGACTTGGTCAGCTCCGTGTTTAGGCCTTTTATGACATCACTAAATTAGAAACAATAACAGATACACATTTCAAGTTATTCACACGCTCCGAATAGCACGCGCCCTTCGCTGTCTCCTTAGCGCACATCAGGTGGTCAATACATCCAGGCTATTCCAAAGGCGTAAATCCCGGTTGCCATTTTAAACATTAAAATAAGAGGGGGTGACTGTATCTTTGGCGCTTCAGTCGCTTCCTTTTGCCTGACAGGGAGAGAGAAAGAGAAAACAGATTAGAATACAATGGATACGACGAATTGGTCTTGTTTTAGAATGCCATAAACAAAAGTGACACAAACTTCAGCGTTAACAGCGCCATCCATCACAATACGGTAGTTCTAATTATCAGAATGGCGTGTGAGGGATCGATAATGTAACTCCAGGTCGCGTTCGGGGTGTAACAGGCGTTAATTTATAGCGTTCGGCTTACTTACAGGTGGAAAGCAGCCAGAGCCTTCTTCTAGTTGGAGGTAGGTTAAAATTATGGAGCTCTGTCTATATGCCGAGCCCCAAAATCTCCTCTCCCCCTCCTCCTCTCTCTCTCTCTCCCTTCGCCGTATCCAAGGAAGAAGGATGCACTCAAATCTGACGCACTTTCTCCCATGCAGGCGAACGCAGGGAGGGCACTTTCGTTTTTTTCTGGCTCTCCAAGCCGATGTCCCTCCGTGTCTCGTCGTCTAGTCTAGTCTACATATATATACTCCCCCGATTCAACAGTGCCACCCGAGTCTGCGTCTTCTCTGCTGCAGCCAGCCCCCCAATCAGAACAGGTCTGTGGTGTTGGAGAGGAGAGATGCCGGAGGATCGAAGGAGTGCAGGTGCGGACCAGTATCCGTGGGAGAGGCGAGGAGAGTCGGGGAAAAGTTTAGGCCGATGCGAGAGCCCAGAGGAAGGGTAGAGTACGCGCTTGGGTGCCACGACAGTCCCTACCTGCCTACTGCTACACCGCTACACTCCCGGAGCCGTGGTGGTGGTGATGATGCCCTCCCATTGTGGTGGTGGTGGTGGTGGTGGAGCTGGGTGATGGAGAAGAGTGGAGAGAGAGTGTGTGGTGTGTGTGAGGAGTCTGCTGCGGTGTGTTAAGGCGGTGCGCGGGCGACACCCAGTGGACGTTGTCGAGGTACTGCAGGCGCGCTCTGCTGCAGGTGCTGGATACAAGTAGTGGCTTTGCTCTGGGGACAAACTGCCCTTTTCTGCAATAAAATATCTGCCTCAGTCTGAATATGTATAATGAACGTAACGCTGAGATGAACAAAGCTTGCAGTGGTATTCTGGTGTAGTTTCTCGCTAAACCAAATGCGTGAAGACTTTAGATTATATAAACTATAGGCCTGTCAGGATAATTACTGTATCCACTTATTATCTAACACATGAGATGGTACAGTCATTTTGGGGTATATTTTTTTTCTCTTTGTTATTATCCATCCATCCATCCATTTTCTTCCGCTTATCCGGGGCCGGGCAGCAATCTAAGCAGGGACTCCCAGACTTCCCTCACACCAGACACGTCCTCCAGCTCCTCCCGTGGGACCCCAAGGCATTCCCAGGCCAGCCGAGAGACATAGTCCTTCTTTGTTATTATACTGTAATGTAATCAGTAATCTGTTTTTCTTATGTACTACGATAAGATTTGAGTTGTAGAGGATTCAATGACTTAACTCAAAACATGTAGATATCAGATTATAAAATGTGATGATATCATAATTGCAGATGAGAAGAAAGAGACAGTTTTCCCAGTTTATTACATTGTACTTTGCCATGAAATATGCAAAATGTAAATGCACAACCTGATATTTGCTATTATTAAAAACTCAAAAGCGATTTTCTTTTTATCTGCCCACATCTGTATTAAATATTTTTAGTGTTTAGACTGTTGTGATGTCATCTGAAACTCAATAGGTAAAATAAATGGTCCAGCTAACCCAGTCCTGACTAATCCTATCTTAAGAACAGGAGATGGGTCCCCCGGCGTGGTGCTCCGACATCGAAGGATGGGTCAAATGCAGAGGACAAATTTCTCCACAGGTACAATTACGTTTACTTTATAGATACAAACTAACAATAGTGTGTCATTTATTTTACTTTTTTGCAACATTTTAAATTTTTTTTCTTTTTCTTTTTTATTTTGTTTTCATAATTTACTATGGCAACAGAACTATCAAGACCTATCATTCATTTTCATCATCAGCAATCTTTAAAGGTGCACTGTGCAACTTTTCTCTTGGAGCATCCACAAACTTCTTGCCTCCACTGAGATGTGTTGTCTCTGCAAGTGAAGACACCAGGCCGAATTACAGGTGAGATCTGTGGGGAGGCAAGCCCACTTAGTAAGAATGTATGTTTTTATAATATATTTGAGGAATACAAACACCTGCTAGAGATATAGATAGAGCACGCTTAATGCAACACAGTGAACGTTTAATAGTATGGCAAATGATTTGTAAATTTAAAGATAGCAATAAAGTTATGATGATAATTGTGTGATGTAACGTGAAAACATTCATAGTCAACAGACAAAATGATATCAGTTGGCCTACATTTACTCACTTACATTTACTTGAGTAACTTTTTAAAGAACTTTTACTTTTCAGAGCACTTTTCTTCCAGCATAGTTTTACTCCTACTTAAGTAATATTTTTTATTGAAGTAACAGCCCTCTTACTTGACTAAAAGTTTTGGTCACTCTTCCCACTCTGAGTGAGTCTATAAGTGACAAAAGCTTTATGTTGACTTTACGTTATGTTGACAATGTGAAACGATTTGAACATTTGTGTTTCTGGCACCGCTCCTTCAGATGTGATTTAGTTTCTCATTTTTATATTACATCTTTTGACAAATAGCCAGTTTTGTGCATCATTTAATGTTTTGTTCTTCAAATTACATTAAATTATAAATCAGATGTAACATTCCAACACTTTAAGTTACTCTTACTTGAGTATTTTTCACAAATATTACACTTACTTGAGTGCAATTTTTAGCTATTCTGCCCAACTCTGCATGTCTTGGTCTGTGCCAAAAGCTTTGCCAGGTTTGGACAAATTGAGCATTGTAATTCTCCAGCTGAATGTAATGTTAAAAAGACAGAGGATCACTTCTGACTACCACCTGTTGACATCATGAGGTGGAGTGAGCAGTTTGGGCACGAAAGAGAAAGGTAATTTGTGAAGAAACTGTGAAGTTAGTCTAATTTACACAAGTGTTATCATTTGACAAATAGCCTAATAAATGTCAACACTTATTTTCTTAAGCAAAGTAATGGCTCCTAAATTGTTCCTGCATTTGGACATTTGTGTATCAATGAAACAGAGAGAAAAAAAACAAAACTGCCACTTTACTGATCTAAAACTATAATACATATTTACCACTGGCATTATCTCACCAAACCAACTCATAATTAGGAAAACGTGTCAACTTCTCGTGCAGTTTAATGCCATCTAAAAACAACACATCATAAAAACAAGTTACTGTAAATATTTAAAGGTTCAGTATGTGACTTTTCTGACAGACCATTTTTCACTTGCTTGTCTCCATGGAGATGACATTGATTTGCCTAGAATGCTACCCAGTATGAAATTAAACATATTCATATCCATGGAGACACCACCTGGCCAAATTACACGTCAGATCTGTGGAGAGGCAACCCCACTCACAGTAAGGATGCATGTTTTTGAATGTGTCAGTGACCAAAACGTTCCATCAGAAAAGTTACATAGTGCTCCTTTAATATAGTCTTTGATATGAGTATTTTTACAAATCCATATCCGAATAGCCTCCAGCACCTACGCCCCATGTTAAAGCATCATTGGATTACTATTGCAAACATATGCCTGTAAAGTCCCTAGACCCAGGCTAAGTCCTGGTCTTAGTCCCGGTGTCAGCGCTCTTTGTTCCTTTAGCCTCTGATTAGGAGGACACGTGCTCTTCATTGTAATGCCCTTGTGAAGTGATGACACACACATACACGAATGTTGGATTTCCATATTTTTTGGGGACATTTTATTTACTTACATTCATTTCCTGGAGACTGATCGTAATCATAACTATAGTAATTACTTACCTAACCTTAACCTAACCCATAAGTGAACTTTAAACCATGTTATTTATCCAGTAATAATAGGGGAATTAGGGGTCTATTTTTTGTCTCTGTTAGGGACATGATGTGGTCCCCATGATGGCAGTGTGTATACAGACTTTTGTCCCCACAGTGTGATAAATACACGCGCACACACACACACACACACACACGCAGAGGACCGTCGCTGCACCTGCTGGAAACTGCCTAACCCGTGCCATAATCCCTTCATCCTGCCTCATAAACGAGAGAGGGGAGAGAAGAGAGGGGGCCGGACAGAGAAAGAGAAGGGGAGAAGGTACGAGAGTGTGAGAGACGAAAGAGACAGAGGAGAAGAGAGGGGGAGAGAGAGGAGAGGGGAGAGAGATAAGAGAGAGGAGAAAAGAGAGTGGGTGAGAGAAGAGAGGGGAAAAGAGAGAGGGAGACAGAAGATAGAGAGGGGATATGAGAGAGTGGTGAATAGAAAGGGGAGCTGAGAGGGTGAGAGAAGGAGAGAGGCGGGAGAAAGGGAGAAAGAGAAGGGGTGTAAGGGTTAGAGAGGAGAGAAAGAGGAGGGAGAGAGGAGAAAGTTGGAGAAAAGGGGTGAGAGGGGAGAGAAAGGGAAAGAGAGATAGAGCGGGAAGAGGAGAGAGATTGGCACCAAATTTGGCACTGTGCTGTTCGCGTTTGATCCTGTTATGCCTGGATGCTTTAGGCTCACACGCTCCGGTCAGAGAGTAACAAGTGTCTATAAAGACCACATGCTACTCATATCATCACATATCATCAGAGAGGCCAGTACTGTGCAGTTTTTGCTGTTTTTTTTTTAGATTTTATGGGAAAACTCTGAACTCTGTCCTCTGCATTTG
This sequence comes from Periophthalmus modestus, assembly GCA_019594935.1. NCBI lineage: Eukaryota > Metazoa > Chordata > Actinopteri > Gobiiformes > Gobiidae > Periophthalmus > Periophthalmus modestus. Next base: position 18,206,233 of record JAIEZT010001214.1, read on the forward strand.
ACCCCTCTTTCAGTTCTGCTCAGGTAAATCATGAGTAATGGGTGACCGCAGTGTTCACCTCGAGATCTTGAGTCAGGATCTTGGTCTGTCTTTGTCTCTTTATGAGAACGACAAGAAAAGGTTTATTTGTAGAGCATAATTTGTGCACACATGTTACTCAAAGGGCTTTACTGAATACAGAGTCCTCCAGCAGTTTTAAACATGTGAATTCAATCTATTGATACTTTGAGTGACATCATGCTGGGGGGTTCTGCATGTAGGTCCATGGCAAAATAATCAGCAGTTACCATGGTGACACATTGAGCATTAGCAAACACTGCCAAAAGAGTTTTAAGATAGTTTGAAAACTCAAGAAAAGTACAAAATGGATTCAAACACATTTTCCGAAGCCTGTGATAAATACAAGCGTTCATGGTCCTGTTTAGTTGTTTGATTTTCGATAAAAACTGTGAGAGTGACTAACTGGAAAACCGCTAGCTAGCTTGTGACTGTAATTTTATGTGTGAGAGACTTGTTTAACAGCACAAATCAGCTCACCTATTGTTGTTTTTTCCTGCTAAGACAGTTCTTTACAGTCAGATTGTGTTAAAACAAAGCTCAGATTAAAGTCTAATTTGACTAACAGAATTTCAGATAAAGCAGTGCCTCCAGTTAGCATCACTCCTGAGGAATGCTAATAACATTCGTTGCAAGCTATCAATGCAGATTTTTGTTGTAATACAGTGAGTTCTAGGGTCCAGTTACTAATAGTGAGCAGTTTCAGGATTTGTACATTTAACTTTTGGATGTTTCAAGGCAAAGTACAGTGTAACCAATGGGGAAAACAGTCTGTCCTCATCTGGGAGTATGACACTATCACACTGTAGAAAACCACCAATAAAACGAATACATAAAGATCCAGAATAAGAGCGACTGCTGCTTTATCACTGGGTCACTGCTGGAGCTGTGGTGCAGAGGGTGAGCGGGCCACTGGAGGGCGCTCATCCATCATGTCCAAATGGATTCCCTCTGGACTCTATAGTGCCATGTCACAGTCGGCCTATGGTTTTACTGCTCTCTTTCTGTGTAGAAGGCGAAATGAAGGACAACTTGTTCTGAAAACGCATCCCTCAACACTTTACGCTCCAAGAAAAAATGACAACTGCAGTTTTATTATGATTTACCTTTTCAGAAATCATGAAGCTTGTACAATGATCATCCAGAGTCTGTTAAAGGTACACTGTGTAACTTTTCAAGTAGAAGGTCAGAATCTGCTTGGCTCCTTAGAGATTTAATTGGTTTGCCTGGAATGTTCCACAGTATGGCATTGAACTTTTCTATCTCCATAGAGACAAGCATGGGTCAGATCAGTGGAAAGGCGAGCTCAGTTTGAGTGCATTTTTTTAAGACAGTGGCTTTAGTACAGTCATGTCCAAACTATGGCCCGGAGGCCAAATGCAGGCCTCAGACCAATTTTTATTGGCCCTCAGGCCTCCTGCTGAAGCAAATTGCAGCAAATTTACTATTGCTATTACTATTACTAATACTACAACTATTTCTACCACTATAACCTCAAACATCACGTTGCATTGAGATACAGACCTAAAATGAATGTGTTTCAAGCCTTATTAATCCACAGCAGCTCTGTCAAAGCTGTGTTTAAAGCACCGCACTGCATTGATCACCTGTCTGTGGCCTCCTGCTTTGAATATGTATTGAGATGTGACCCTCAATTTAAAAAAAAAAGTCTGGGCACCTCTGCTCTAGTAGAAACTATTGTTGTGTATTGTTTGCAGATTAAAAGGCTCATCTTATGCTATTTTTGATCTATGTTGTAGTGTTGTTTACTCATTAAAACATAGCCGGAGTTGTGTTTTGTTTCTTTCACACATGTTTAACACACAAACCCTGTATATTTAGGCTGAGGTTTGCAGTGGTCCAAAGTTATTCCTCACTTATCTTATGCATTCTGAGCAGCTATAATACAGCAGCTATAATACAGCAGCTATAATACAACAGGCATTCTTTTTACCTACTTGAGTTCTACTTGAGTTCTTCTCTCAAACAGAAAACACTCTATTCCACCTTGTGATGTCATGTGGTAATACAGGAAGTGCTTCACTGTGTTTTTAAACTCCATACACCTTCATTAAAATAATTTGAATAATTTCAGCCCTGAAATTGCCCATCTCTACTTAAAAAAAAAAGGTAAAAGGTAGCTGCTAACTTAAAAACCAGTGCTTCATGACATCACAAGGTGGAACAGAGCATTTTGAGCTTTGAAGATGTAGACAGACTAATAATAAAGAGTCACTCAAACATGTGAATGAAGCAAAATACAACTCCAGGTATGAGGAGGTAACAACATACCTTAAAGCTCACAAAAGTCAAGTTCAATTTTGCATAGAATTACAGATTCACTGCTGCATTTTTTTTTAAAGGGGCGTACACCTTCACTAAAAGTATTCTGTCAAATAAATGTATGTTTTTAGTATTTTAGCAGCCAAGAAAATTATCTGTACTTTTTAATCACTGAAACATTTTTATTTTATTTTATTTTTTTATTTGGCTGCAAAAACCTTACATTGACAAAAACAATATATTAAAAACAATAATTAGATCAGATTTTTGGTGTGTGATTACATGCACAAAAGAAATCTGATCACTGAACTGTTTGGGAGACAATGTATAATTAATTTCAAAATATTTCCAACTGTTCAGTCTTTAATGGAACAGTACCTTATTTTTACAAAGTTATCCCTCACTTATCGTATGCATTCTTAGCATCCTAATTATTCACCATGATGAGTTTATAAGCACTAAAACTTTTGAAATCTAGCATGCTAGCCACACTTCCTGACAAAATGTTTTTTTAGATGCAGAGACAGAACACATCAGATTGTGACCTCAAGAGTTGACAAATTTTATGCAAAAAATTGGATACAGGGTTTTTAAATGAATGGATTTTTAGACAGAACTGTTGAATTTGAAAGACAAATTACAATTAAAGCCGCAAGCGGCATCGAACGGCCCTCGCGGGCCGCGCTTCGCACTCGGCCGACCAGGCACTCCCTGTAGGTGACGCTGACCCGCTACTTGCCTCTGTTTTATTGTGTCTTTGGGCTGCACTTGTCACCAAACAGAGTCAAAAGACATTGGGAGCACTGATGCACAAAATGCACCAACATGGGTTTTTCCAGGCATCGCCATGGCAACACCGTGCAAAATACAAACTTGGCTTCATAGACTTTTTTGATGGGGATGATGTAAAGAATCAACGTGCCAATTCTCACATTCTTCATTGAAGGTCTGAAGCCGTTATAAGACTTTGAAATGTCCCAAAAGTTGTAAATTTTCCCATTAGGATAACATGGGGTATTTCACGCATCGCCATGGCAACAGAGTGAAAAATATGGCATGGGTGTGATTGACTTTTTGGATCGGGATGACATGAAGAGTCATTCTGGCAAATTTTCACTTAATTCCATGAAACTAATGTTTTTCTTATGAATGGGGAATTTTCGGAGCGTTCCCATTAGGATAACATGGGCATTTTGGTGCATCGCCATGGCAACACGGTGCAAAAAACGTCATGGGTCTGATTGACTTTATTGATTGGAATGACGAAATGGAATTTTGTGTGAAATTTCGTAACACTTGGGAAAACTAAATTTTGGGGCCCCCATGCAAATTTATTTGTTATTCTGTAGGGGGGCGCTATTGCACCAAAAATTTTTTATTTCATAATGAGTAGGTCTAGGCCAGAAAGATTTACAACTGATTCGAATTAGAGTCAAATCGGACTTAGTATGCGCAAACGGGAGCAAATTTTCAAATTTGAAAATTGCAAAAATTCCGATGGACTTTTGCGGCTTCGCCGCACGGAAACCGTTATACCTATCAACGTAAATCGGATAACTTTTGATGCCCCACTTGTCTAGATGATGTCCAGTGATTTTCAGCCCTGCCGGTGAAGCGCCTTCAGAGGAGTTGATGAAAATGCGACGTCAACGAAAACGCTGACTCGGCATTTCGGAATTTTCAATCCAAGATGGCCGACTTCCGGTTTTTCAGAGGGCGTGGCCATAACAATATTTTTTGTTTGGCATCACTCGATGAACGTGTGTACCGAATTTGGTGGCTCTACGACAAAGTTGACGTCGGGGCGTCTCCCATTGACGCAATGTATTTTGACTTTTGTAGGTGGCGCTGTCGCGCCATTTTTTTATGCCCAATGATGCACCATATAAAAAAATAAATTTTTCGGCAGACCTGAATTTTGGGCAAATTTTGGTGAGTTTTTGAATTTGTTTAGGGGGTCAAATTCCTGTTCAAAGTGCAGGAGAAAGAATAAATAAACAAACAAACAAACAAACAAAAATAATAATAATTTTAGCAAAAACAATATATCCGATAACATTAGAATGACATATTATACGTTTTTTGAAAGCTCTGGACCATGACGTCGGGGGTCGCCCACTGACCTCCCATTGACTTCCATTCATTTTAGCAGTAATAAAGATGGCCCATGCCTACGGCATGGGTTGCTGGGATAGTGGAATCGGGGCAAGGTCGTGACCTCAGCCGAACTTGTGCGCTGCGCGCACAAGTTCGGCAAGACAGTTAGCAACGATGAGTGCCTGGGCTTCGCCCAGGCACTCATCGTTGCGGAAGCAATAGGCCCTACGCCCTGTAGGGGCTCGGGCCTAATGAATTTTAAAATGACTCTTTCAATCTTCCAATACTATTAATCTCAATGGAGAATTGGAGTTTTGCTGCTAAAATAAGATATGAAGTAGGTTGATTTGTGTAAAATATTCAGTATTCATGTGACCAACAAGTCAACACTGCGCCGATTTTCTTGGAGGCTTTAAAACAGTTTTGTAGTCCACCTAGAACTTATTTACTGTCAAAATCAACAGCCCCATGCAAAATACCCTAATGACGAAGGTGTCGCCCACTGCAACTTTCCGAATAAGGTAACCAACACCCAATTTCCAATCCTAAATCTGTGTTGATGGAACCCTCTAGATGACAGCCATGCGTAGGTGAAGGTACTGTCTTTTCTCAGTCTAAACACCAGAAAAACGATCTTCTGCTCAAGGCCTGGTGGATTATGGGATTTTGGGAGCTCCTTCTGAGCATTATAAAAGACCAGAGCAGACGCAGGACTCATCTGTGCATGTGCGGAGGAGCCTGGAGGAAAGGACAAGCACACAAATATACAGGTAAGTCAACACTGAACATAACTGTAAAAACTCTGCTGGTGCACAGAGGAGTGAAGCAGTTCGAATGAAGCTGATAGGAATAGCTGCTAGTTTTCAGTTTAATAACAGTTAAGTGGGGTATGTCATAGTTTTATTTTAAATTGCATAAACTTAATCTGTCTAAGTTCCCAGGTAGACATGTTCTGATCAATTACAACAAACAATTGTAATGCTGTTTTATTCTTAATTACAAAAACATTGGATATGAAGGACAAGTTCATGTTATATAAATAATTATTCAATCAGAAAGTAGAATGAGCCTCACAAGCCTCTCATTTGGGTTGCCAGTTACAAGGCTGAAATCCAGTTGGTTTAAACCTAAAAGGACTCTCTCTGATCTGAACCCCAGCACCATTATCCAGTGCTAGTGCAGCCTCTGCAGCTCAGTGAGTGAATTCTGGAGGCTCTGAGGTTTCACATGAGGCCTGTCCATGTGCTGAGAATGAAAAAAACATGTATGTGTCCTCTATCTGCAGGTTAAGACACTGGCAACCCAGGTCCAATTGTGTGTACTTCCTGTTTAAAACCACTAAGAGCACACACTATATATCATAAGTTCTGACTTCTTTTTCAGTCATCAAAGTATTTTTGTGTTTTCAGTTCTGATAATTTAAAAAATCTTGCATATTATCTGCCTTCCTCTTCAGCTCTCATCACACGCCTCACTGTGCTGAAGTTCCTCCTTGTTTTTAAAGTCAAGACACTTTCACCAGAGTCATTTTAATTATTCAAGTGCTCCAATTACCTTCACTACACAGCTATAATACAACAGGCATTGTTTTTTTAATCTGTTTCAGCTTAGTGACAATTGCTTCACTCTGTAGTTCACCTGCATAGGGAGTCCTCGCGCCCTCTGCTTTATTTTTACATTGACATTTCATAAGGCTGTTGATTTGACTTGTACCGGCAGAGGAGAGTTGCGCCCGGCCGAGGATGCAGCAGCAGGTTGTCATGGCGACGGCTATGGTGCTGGTTGTCATGGCGACGGGGACAGCCCTGGTGGGGGCTGAGTGCGGCCTGATCCAGTGCCGCCCGGTGAACGTCAGCATGGAGGTTGAGAGTTGTGGCATCAGGGAGGAGGTGCTCACCACGATCTGCGCCGGGAACTGCTACCACCAGGTACTGTGCCCCGGTACCTACTGCTCATGCCAGTCACTGCTACCACCAGGAACTGCACCCATTTACTCTCTGCTCATGCTAATCTGACAACCATGTACAATACCCATGTACCCTCTCGTCATGTCAATCAACACTACCACCAGGTACTATACCCATGTACCCCCTGCTCATGCCAGTCAGTGCCATCACCAGGTGTTCAATCCACTCCTAATGCCAATCTGACTACCAGGTACTATGTCCATGTACCAAATCCTCATGCCAGTCACTGCTACCACCAGGTACTATACCCACTCCTCACATCAATCACAGCTGGAACTATGTCAATGTACCCACACTTTATGACAATTTGACTATCAGGTACTGTGCCCCTGTACCTGCTGCTCATGCCAGTCACCACTGCCACCAGTTCCTGTAGCCACAAACCACTCCTCATGCCAACTCACCTGATCCATTTGTGCATGGTGTAGAACATTCCAATAACCTATCTTCAGAGGAGGGTTACTTAGAAAAGTTACATAGTGCACCTTTAACCACTAGCAGCAATTGTTGTTTTTTTTTTAGCATTTTGCCAAAAGACTGAAACTACAAGACTACATTAATTCAAATATGTCTTCTATTGCTGGGTTTTCGATGACATCACAACATTATATAGGCCAATAAAATGTTGTACAGATAGGTGGCAGCAAAAATGAATATAATTAAAATGTATGCTTGTAATAAATTGAGTTCTTGAGTCTTAATAATAGAAAAGTTTTAACATTTGTGCATTTACCTTTTAAATACAACTCCATGTATTCTATATGGGTCCCATCTGGGAGAATGACATCATCACATTTGACAATCTGAAAACGACCAATATGAACCAGTGTGTGTTGTGTGCTGTTGACAGGACCCGGTGTACATGGACTACCTCGACAGCCCGGAGCAGAGGGTGTGTGTGGGTGACTGGCACGACGACAAGCACCTGATCCAGAACTGCCCCGTGCCCGTCACCTTCCCCCGGGCATACAGCTGCTCCTGTGGGCCCTGTGCCACCCAGTATGTGAACTGTGAGCACTTCAGCCACGACCTGCCCTCCTGCCTGCACTAATCACAATAAATAAGTGTGATCAAACCGCTCACCGGGTCTCTGCTGTGTATGGAATTATAATTTATTCATTGTCAAACAGGTAAAAAAAAGAAAAAAGTTATATAACTAAGCAGAAGTAGAAAGTAGTGTAGTAGTAGTAGTAGTAAAAGCATTTGTAAGCATAGTAAATGAAACTATTATCCGCCTCCAGAAAGGACTACTTCAAATTTCATTGTTAAATTGGAACTAAACACTAAATAACCTTGTTTTTCACTAAACTGTATTGTTTTAGTATCATTGTCTGCTGCTTCTAGTTCTTTCTTGTTGGTAATTTTAGGGGAAATTTGCAGCTTTCTGGACGAAAACAGTCACAAACTATGTATGTGATGCCTCTGGTGGCCACTGCGATTTCAAGTACTGCGTGACATTATGCAGGACTGCCTTCTTCTCTCCTCACTCTGTTCTGTACTCCTCAGGGTACTGTCCAGTTTAGCAGCTCTGTTTGAAATGTGGTTGAGGGCGGAGTTTAGGTGTTTAGGCCAACTTTAAAGAAGAGCATGAGGGAGAGAAGGGACGAGATCTGCACATATGAGGAACAGTGTGATTGGTCTAACGGGTATCTACACTTTAAACTCCACCGCTGCAGACAGGTGTTTGTAAGCTGAAACACCTGGCTTTAATAAGCACAGTCACGTATAATATCAGGTAGTACTTGAAATTGTAGTGGCCACTAAAGGCAGTAGAAACTCTCACACAAAGCTGCAAATTCATCTAGTTTGCACTAAAATGGCCAAAAAAGGATTAGGAACAGTAGACAATGCTATTAAAACCATTATACACGTTAAGAAGCAAAATTAATGGAAACTTTTATGCAGCAATTTCTAAAATAGTCAATAGAGGGCACTGTGTCACTGTAAATCACCTTTCAAGTAGCCTATGTCTATGGAATATTCACTCAAGTTAAATTTGAATAAAAGCATAAAATATTGGTAATATTCTCAGTAAAAAAAAATTGGCAGGCTTGTAGGACATTCTGTATATAGAGTTGGTCTGAGAAAAGAGAGTTGCTGGTTTGATTAACTCATTTTACTGTTGTGTCCCTGGGAAAGATACTTCACCTCAATAGAAGTGATGTGTGTGGGGTCTTTTTTTCTGTAGGAGAGTCTATATAATGCTTAACCATGTCATCAATATTTAAAGGGGAACTAAACGTTTTTAGGTTGATGGTCCAAATCCTTCTTCCTGTTATTTTGCCTGAAATGACAAAATGTCATAAAACTTGCAACTCCACAAAACCACCAAGAATTTTTGGCAATGCCCATAATTGAATAAATGACATAAATAAGGAGATCAATTATTAACCTCATCAAAATTGTGATTTCCAGTTTGTCCCCTACGGCAACACTGAACTGACAAATGTGGATTAAACTTTTTTTGTTATTATGATAAAGTATTAATTTAACAAGATTGTTTTTCGTTAAAACTTAATCATTACTGGTTTTAACAACTTCAGTCTCATGTTTTAACAATGAGGCGATGAGTCATGTTTTCTTTAAGCTCCGGACCCAGAGCGCATCCCCAGAGCGCATCCCCAGAGCGCATCCCCACAGCGCATTCCCAGCGTGGGCCTATGTGCCTGAACACTCCAGTCTCACCCGCTCTGAAAATTCTGCTTTATATTTTGGGCTTCAAGAAAAAAACATTTCCAAAATAATTTTCTGTGTAGATCTTGCTGCAGGTCATAACCCACTGATTCCCTCATGGCTTCTTTGCTTGTGTGTGCCACCAAAAACCACAAAAGCCTTTACCCACATAGAGATCCAAAACAAGCTTTATGGGCTTGGGACAAATGTGCATATTTTGCTCTGCCCGAGCGTAAAAGCATTAGGATTAGGATTACTTTACCTATTACTAATAACACAGCCTCAACAATGTGAAACACCACAAGTTTTAAAAAATAAGTCCATAAGAATATAATTGGCATTATAAAATAAAAACACTTTATTAAACGTATGAGAAATTAATGTCTCATAGTGATAGCAGAGACATTAAAACTTATTAGTGTGTAATAAGAAATAAAGCTTGCCAAATTACAATCACTTCCAAGTTTGACATACAAACGGGTAACGTAATTCAATCATTTCACCTCAAGAAAAAGAGAAGAAGTAACAAACATGGATGACTGCTTATTGTGTTTTTTTCTTTCATCCACAACCTGAAAACACTATCAATAAGACAGTGGTTAGAACATTCACAAAGTCACTGCGGTTCAATCTCAGTGCATACTGTTGTTGTGTCCTTAGGCAAAACTCTTCATCCACTTTGTCTCTGTCTGAATGTGGTATGATCAGCAGTGGGTTTAGAGATAGTTGTCGTCCATTTTTTTACTCTTATGTTAAACTGTAACAGAAAAACAACTACCTGGGATATTTAGCACCAGTCGTCCAACAACACACCAGATTAGATCTCATTTATGTTCCTTACAGCTCCATCCATATACCCTATTTTCCGGACTATAAGTCACAGTTTTTTTCAGTTTGGCCGAGGGTGCGACTTATACTCAGATACAATTTATATATGAAATAATGTTTTTTTCTTCACTATTATGCATCTTATAACTGGTGCGACTTATACTCCGGAAAATACGGTAGTTCTCATCTGACAAGATTTTATCATGCATGGCCGATAACTCATTTTCTTTCACAAATTGCTCCTTTTACATGGCACTAGTGCATTTTCCTGAACTAGAAGAAACAAAAGTTAGCTATCGGCCGTTTAAAGCTGCTGTACCTGATTTTTAGTCTTTAAAATGTGAAAAACAGAGTTAGTTCATTTTAAACAGTTTACAGGGGTCCAAAGTTGCTTCTCTTTTACTTTATGCATTTCAAGCATCCTTATTATTCAATGCAATGACTTTATAAGCTTTTCACAACTTTCAGAGGCCAGAGCGGAGTTTTGCTGTCACAGTAATGTTAACGACTAACATGGTAACTGGGGATGGACGATAATTTTCTGTTGCCTTTAAGTGGTTAATAAAGCCATCCACTTCTTTTGAACGTTTACCCTTCACTGAGATTGGTTAAATCCAGCTGTCACTCACACCCGTTCTAGAAGCTAACTTGAGAAATTGTGTCTTATAATAAAAATGTCAGAAATTACAGAGGGGACTTACTTTGACTTCAAGAGCTGCTTTTTAAAATATATATATCTGTACTGGGTCAAAACACACCTTGCCCAACTACAAAAAAACAAAACAAAACAATTGAGTACAGCCCCGTTAATATCGCTCTCCTGTATGTTTAAATTGTTACACTTCCACCATAGGCAGAATCCGACTTAAACCTGGTGACAGATTTGTTTTAAAAGGTGGTGTAGTCCACATAGTTTGTTCAGAGGGCGTACTTATTGCGTATGATCTGCCCACCCTCCACCTCCATTTGCTCGTACAGCCACTTGCGGTCACAGCGGCACTCCACCCCACACTTCCGAGAGCCGCAGTCGGGACAGGGAAAGAAGCAGCCCATGCAGTCCACATCCAGGCAGTCGCACAGGTCCTTCCCGTTGGACAGCAGGCGGCCATTAGCGTCGTACACTTTGCTCTTAGCATTCAGGGATTGTCTACAAGGACAGAGAAAAATGAGACAGGTTTGGAGTCTGGAAATGGGGAAAGCACACATGATGAACTGCACAATGAATCACATTTTAATCTAGATTCAGTAACATCTAGTGGTCAATGATCAGCTTTGGTCTATTGTCGAGGTCTACAGCCAATCCTGTCAGTAAAAGCATGTGGCTTGGAGCAGACCAGTTCTTGTGTTTGATGGCAAGTATTAAAAATTCTATGTTGTTTATGCACCAAAACTGAATATGCATTTTATTTGTTTGTAGTAGGACAACGTAAAATCAATTCTAAACTTAAGATCTATCAATATGAAAATCCAATGCTTAATCAGAGCTAAAATCCAGACAAATGTAATGTCAAAAATCCATTCACCTGTCTGATGGCTGTCGGCGGCCTCCTCGACCCTGTGAAAAAAACAATGTATATTTGACTTTGGTAATGATTTATACAAAAGTTTGAACAAAGCATTTTACTTTGCATAAAATGTGCAAAACTTTCAGTTTCTGACACAATCATAAAGCACTGACTTGAATGAAACTATAACATATGATCTGATTTTTGATGTTCAACAAGTCCCTCTCAAATAATAATATTACAGTCACAAGCTTGCTAGCATTAGCCAACAGGTTTTCATTTAGTCACTCTCTCCTTTTCATTGACAATAAAACACCTAAACAGGACCATGAACGCTCACATTGATTACAGGATCCTGAAAATGTGTGGTTTAAATCAATTTTGTATTTTTTCCTTGGCTTTTCAGACTATTTTAAGCGGTGTTTGTTAATGAATGCAATCGGTAGACATAGGACATATCCTTAATAAAGTAGTAGAAATCACAGAGAGAACACATACCCGGCCCCCTCCTCTCTTCTCTCGCCGGGGGTCTGGGTTCCTCGCTGCTTGTTGGACCTGGGCTGGGGCATTGTCCTTTGGTGGCACGCCCCTTTTGCGGAGTTCAATCTAGAGTAATTGTAGTTGTGAGTAAAAACAGATGAAAATGCATTATGTCCCAGTATGTCATGGTCTTTACCCGTGTGCCCTCGTGGCCATGGGTGTACAGGGTGGGCACAGCATCCTCTCTCAAGAACTGTTTTCCATTGTAGTCCCTGAAGCAGTCAGCTCTGAAGTGCTCCGAGCACAAGCATGTGTTGGGCGTCGGCACAAAGTTCTTCAGACCCAGACTGCTCACCCATTTACTGGACAGCTGTGGTTTACTCAGAGGAAACCTACAGAGAAAAGATAAAATGTAACTCAGTCATTAGATGTTACACATTTCAATGAATGCATCTACTGATCTGATCTGTTCAATTGAGATGTGCTCTATGGATGTGCTAAGGCTGATTGATTTGGGGGAAATATCCAATCACATTTTTTTTCTGACAAGCAGTGCAGCTGTGGCTGGACTTAATAAGATTCTGTTCAAACTTCACATGTTAAATGCATCAAGAAGAATTGACTAAATAACAGAAATATGACCTGACAAACTAGAATCACCTTTTTTTAATGGAGGAAATTATTGTACTTTAAAATTGCAGCCAACAATCATTTACAATCGCCAGGCCTCATGGAATAATTACCCAAGTCTCCAGAGTTTGCTGCATCTGTTTGTGTCATTGGCTCTGTCCACGACCAATCAGAAAGATTTTTACAGTCAAAAAAAGCATAAAAATCTCAAAACCTTTAAAAAAATCACCTAGGCAATTATGCTGTGAGGCTAATGAAATGTTATTATTTGCCTGACAAATCCAGGATGATGCCTCTCAGTATAAAGTAGTTAAGTATTGAAGAAGTCTGTAGTCTGGATGTAGAGAAACACATATAAATAAACTGTATAATAAATTAAGTGTAGATCTGTCCCTTTCTATCGTTGTATTGCAGCCATTGTTGAACAGAAATTTCATATAAGCATTTACAGACCAAGGTCAGCTGAATCTTACACAGTTCTTTCTAGTTTTTAAAATGCATTACCATACTATATAAAAGAAAATGTTAAAGATTTATTAAAGATTATTCACCAGACATAAACTGCCAAATCTAAACAAAAGCGTCCGCACATCTCCCCTCCTCATCACTCACCTGTAAAACCTGATGTCGGATCCTTTGACGAACTTGTTATTGCAGCCGATTGCGGCACATATCACGGGCATATTTGATGTTTTCGAAAAAAGACTTGGTTAAATGGTTAAAACAGCCTAACCGTGAACAAACCCGAGAAAACAGCACGAGCGTGTGATGACTTCCTGTTTATCCCTCTCACTCTACGGAACGGGACTTGGGTTTATCCGGGGGCGCCCTCTGGTGGCGGGGGAAAGTACTTCTATATATTTTTTTTTATTTTTTTTATTTTTTTTGTCAAACTAGAACACCTAGTGGTTAGGAGGATGCGTCACAGTTGTGTTTTTACAAAATAACTTAAAGAAGGGAACAGTTAATAAATACTTTAATTATGGTTATCTGAATTATACGCAAACTCTGAAGTCAGATTCTTAAAAACACAATGTGTAATAATGTCTTTACCAGCATGTTCCAACCATAGACTGTATAAAGAGTCAAATGAAGCTCCTCGAGGTTAGCAGTTATAGCAGCAGATTTAGAGCCAAGTTCCATATTTGGAATTCCGAGTATCATAGCAACCATAGAACCAATCTGGGGTGAAGCTGGTGAAGGTAACGCCCCTTTCCGCCCACACCACTGGTTTGGCAGGGGTGGGTGCTTAGCAACGCTGTCAATCAAACCTGTTGCTAACCCCAGGCAAATAAGGCAGCTGATTTGTCTCTTATTAACGTTTATATCTTGAGTTATTGACACAATAGCAAAATAAAAACACCAAGATCACTTGGAGCTGTAGATGGTGATGGGCTCCAGTCATGTCCTCTTCTTTTGTTAAAGTGCATCTGACAGGTTTTTATGTTGTTGTAAATATTACTTAGTTTGTTGTGATAGCACCTGTTGTCACCACATGCAACTATATGTTCCAAAATGCAGGAAGTGCTGAGTCCTAAAACAGAATACAACTGCCTCATGTAATCAACACACGAAATTACAGTTTTTTCCGGACTATAAGTCACACTTTTTTTCATAGTTGGCCGAGGGTGAGACTTATACTTAAAATATATAATTTCACATCTTCGTTATTGTCACAATGACAACTGCATAAGGGCACTCTAGGCTTGTGTACCAGTAACACAACTACCCAGAAGCAGTGTTCAGAGGATAAAGAATTCAATGGATTTAGTGATTTGGATTGAGATAGAGAGTACACTTGTTAGCTTGTTTTTTATGCTTTAGTGATTAACTGTTAATATCTTATGTAAACGTACCAGACATGTATTCAGTTTGTTGTCTTGTGTTACATGAGCGTGCTGTACTACTATTCAGCCTAATGTCCTCTGTTTTATTGTTTTTATTACAAGTTGCCATTAAAGATAAAATGTCTGTTCTTGCTCTCGATTTTGTTAAATAAATTTCCCCAAAAAATAAGAATCATAGTCCATGGTGAATTATATATGTTTTTTTCTTCATTATTTAGCATTTTTTAATTAGTATGACTTAAACTCCGGAGCGACCTATAGTCCGGAAAATATGGTAGATCCAAAATTCTGTAACAATTTGCACACAAGGGAGGCATTTTTCTGGCAGTTTAAAACTTCATTTAACAAAATAAAGGTGTAGTAATTTATTTATTTTTTAGGACGAATTATAACTATTGTGCAAATGTTGACAGGTTTTGTCCCTGGTTAACATTATTGTTGCTACTTAACATTTATGGATTACCTCTATGTAGGCCTATGTCATATTTGCACATTGCACATTACACATACATTTGTTTTTTGCACAATTAGTGCAAATACACAGTGACAACAATAACTGTTACAGCCAGGGGGGATAATCTATAACCAGAACAGGATCTAACCTTCAGGAGCCATAGGAGCCATAAGCAAAATGTGACATGGGGCCTTCACCACTTCAGTGACGCTCGGGTTCATGTGATTATTCACATGCCACAACATGATGCACAGCTGTCATCATCTGCACTAAATGTATCTGTAATACTCACATCAGACAGTGAAGTGAGAGGACCTCCCCACAAGGGTGGTGTCAGGGTGGGGTTGGGTCACTGCAGTGTGCTGTATTGTATCCATTTAACCAATCACAAAGTGATATTTACACTGAGGAGCAAACCAGAGTCCTGTTTTGTCATAACTACATGTAGATAGACTGACATGAAAGATAAAACTATCAGGACTCGGGAGGCGGGTCCTTCTCATCTGTGGGACCCTATGCAACTTGCATAGTCTTTAATTGTCCACATTGGGTTATTTTGACCAGGTCTGTCAGAGTTGAGAAAATGCGTAGCTCTAGGTCATGACGTAAGTGGAAGTCCCTGGAATTTTTCAAGTCAAAAATATATCTCCACGTTAGTACAGTTATGAATGGTTAAAGAATTATATTAGTTTTGATGTGTCTGAAAAATCTTGGAATCTTGGGAAACTAATTATAAAGTGTGGACCTTATTGCACTCTATAATGTTACTATAACCTTCACATTCTCTGACTCCTGCTGAGTGTTTAAAGTGTCAAATATAACACCGTCAGTGTGAAAAGGAAGGAAGCGCAAGATAGTTTTGAATAGTTAATTTTAAAAAGAGTGTAACTTCCTCTTTTGCATGTAGCTTTGAGAGTCTGAGTGAAGAGTCTAATTGCAGAGCTGTGCTGGTTTAAGGATGGACTCTCCTTGGGTCTGGTCTCTGGTCTGCTCCTGTGAGTACATTCACCTTAATACAAGTCCAGAGTCAGGCCTTTGTCCATTGTTTACTTTTCTCATTTCAGATCTCATGGCTGTCCTCTGTGAAACAACCCAAGGTAACTACGTTATGTTCCTTTTTTATTCATGTTTTAATTCAGCAGAAGAAGCTTCACTTCAATATCACCAGTGGCTGGAGGAATTGTGGGGAAACTACTCTCATATCTTCTGGTCACACCCACTTCTAAAATCATTTTGGGGAAAATACAAGGAACAAAATCAAATGTATATTGAAACTACTTTGAACAAAAAGTAAAACTCACAAAACTGTAATACTGTTGGGAGTGACTCTGACTTCTGGATATTAAGGAAAAGTGCTACAAAAATATACCCAACTATAGAGAAATGGAAAAATCTGATTAAGAAGACTAAAGAAATGGAACAAATCACATTTCACATTTGAAAGGTTTGGGACAACTTGGTCAATCTTTGTGGGATAAATGGAAGAACTATTTAAGTGAAGATAAAAGGTGAGATGTAGGCCTCAAAATTAAACCAAATAGCAACATAAGTCTACAGCCAAATACAAACCAAGAGGAGCACGTTTTCTTACAGTTAGTGTAAGATCATCTGTAGAATACAGGTCATTGTGCTGATATTATTATTCTATCCAATGTAAATAATATTTCTCTATTTATTTATTTATTTATTTATAATTATATATATATATATATTTTTTTTTTATTATATGTTTTCATTTTATCTCTTTGCATTTTCACTTTGACTTTTGTCATGTTTTCCAAGATAGATAAGCTGGGACTATAATCTATGTTTATTTTCATTTTATATATTATTTCACCCATATACTCCACCCTCAAAATTATTCTCTGAAAATGAAATCAAAACCTGTAATATCAAATCGTTTTAAATATTGAAGATCAAATCTATAATATAAAAGGAAAAGAAGATATAAGAATGATGGATGATGAAAAGAATAAAAGGGGACAAGAATAAAATACTTAATTAAATAAATGAAATAAATAAAATACTTTGAGTAAGAAGGTTATATTGTGGACATATGAAATAGAATTAAGAAACATGTAGTGCTTTATCATATTTAATTATACCTGTCATTGCATGCACACTTGTCCATTTTAAAAAACAATGAAAACAAAATTATAAAAATAAAAAAGCTTCAGTTGAAATGGTCAGAACTAGGAAAGTATTGTAAACATGAACTTTACAAACATAGAGGAGTATCTTATGAAGGAGAGGAGAGTTGATCTGGTTTAGAGCGGGTATTTTCTGTAAAAGGGCAAATTTCAAACAAAATATGTAATAAAACTTGCAAACCTCACTAATACCTAACCAGACACATGGTTCTCTGCACAGGTGTGAGTTTGGAAGCTCCATCCAAAACCCCAGACCTCGGAGATTCTGTGACTGTGCAGTGTGTGGGGTCAGACATAGACATGGAAAAGATGAGCCTCTACAAAGACAACAGACTGGTGACAGAAGATGTTTCTCATCAGATCAGAAGGACAAACACCAGAGTGGAGCTGACGATCAGCTCAGTGTCTGCTACAGATGAAGGAGTTTACACTTGTGAGAGCAATGACAGGAAAATATATGGTCAGAGAACACTGTGGGTTAGAAGTAAGTACCAGTAACAGTTTATAACTTTCTTTTTAAGAGTCTGGTTTTATTATTCAGTGAATTAACATAATAATGTATAATGTATAAATATATATGTGTGAATGACTTTTTTCTGTGTAGGGTGGAGTCGCTATATTCAGATACAGGCTTCCAGCAGGACTGTTCCAGACCAGGGCAGTGTGATTCTGGATTGTTCTGTAGAGGACTTTGAAAACCCTCAGTGGCTCAGACGCGCTTCACTTAATGCCCCTGAATTTGAAATATTGAATGAGCACAAAACTAGAATAAGTGTAACTCGTGGAGGAGTGTACTCCTGCAGAGGGGTGGATACGCTGATCATCACTAAAGAAAGTGATGTGATCGACATTTGGGAGACTGGTGAGTAAAAAAACACACTGATCATTAGTCTGTAGTTGTTGGTAATAATATAATGGTGGTGTATGGTTTGGTCATGGGGATCAGATTTAGAGAGTGCTGAGGGTCGACCAGGGTAATACCAAACAGACCAGACTGAGCTGTGCCTAGTGCCCACAGATGAGAGACACAATGTTAAAGTTTAAGTCAATGTACCAAAGTTAAATGTGAGTGCACATGTAAGTTTAAGTCTAACTGCAGGTGAAAGTACCAGAGACCAATAGTGAGACATGACAGATTTAGGGCCTCAGTTATCAGTCCATGCTCTAAAATGTGGGTAAAAACTGAAAAATATCTTCTGCAAGTTGTGGGTGTGTTGTGTGTGATTTACCATTGGGAAGTGTATCTATTATTCCTGCCATAATACTGATGTAAATGAGAGTGTTCAGTGAGTGTAAAGGTTTGTGCCTCTGCTCCTGTGGGCTGTTCAGTTGTCGAAGTATTGTGTAAATTTACGTTTGGTCTACTTCTCAACATTTTCACATAGTGTTTAAATGGTTTAAGGAGCGTTGGACGGGGAGTCATGAAAACTTTGAACAGAAAATTTACCAGCATTGCCCCTTTCACTTTGGACTTGAACACAAGTTGCAGCAGCTATCCAAAGATTACACCTGTCTCTCCAACGAAATATATTATCACACAAATTTTGCTCTTGTAATTGTAATAAATAATAACAATAAGAATAAATATAATACTATTATTTATAAATAAATAATAGTAACTGCACATATTTGAATGGATTTGTAGGTCTATCTCTGCTGATGCCTTCATGGGCCAGGATAAGAGACACAGTGATTCTGCGATGTCTGGGACCGTCCAACAAAAACCTGCACTTCTACAAAGATGGAGTCATTGTGAAAGCAGACACAAACCATCAGTTTAAAAGAACATCTGAAACAACAGTGGAGCTGATAATTGTCTCAGCCTCAGGATCAGACCAGGGCTGGTACTCCTGTGGGATGGACGGAGCAACACTGTACACAACAAAAGCACTTACAATATACACAGGTCTGTAGAGTCAAGTGTCAGTAATGTTTTCATGATTAACCAAAACACCATATGTTTTCATGAATAATAAAAATAAGTGTAAAATACTCACTTAACTTTACATATGGCCTTGTCTATTTATTTTCCCTCTACAGACAGAAGCCGGAGTATTTGGCTGAGTGCAGACAGTCTCTTCATCCCAGAGCGTGGCAGGGTGATGCTGAGCTGTTACACAGAATTGATTCAGAAATATCAGTGGATCAGACGTACTTCTGCTCATACTTCTCCCTTTGAGATCTTAAATGAAGCTACAGCTAAAGTCCCTGTAAATCGTGGAGGTGTGTACTCTTGCAGAGGAGAAGAAGAGCTCATTCTCACACCGGAAAGTTACATTGTCACCATTTGGGAAACTGGTGAGTGCAGTTATTTCTACACTGTATATCTCAGCTCTGACACTGACAACATGTTCTCAAAGGATCCTTCCTTTTTCCCAAGAGCAATTAAGAGACATGTCCAAGGAACATGGTCTTATCACCAATTAAGTGATGATCAAAGCCTCATGATGTGGAGGCTCTGCAGCTCAACAAAAACACAGAACTAGTGACAAAGGGCAACTTTGCCAAGTCCAAACAAAATGTCATGAGAACAGCTCTAACTCAAGGGCTGTTTACTCAGCCACAAGTTTTCACAAATCTTCACTGTTTTGATATCGGAATGAGCTTTTTACACGACAAAGAGCTATGTGTTTTTAAATCTGTGCCTCACTGAAAACACTGGATGAGGTAGTTTCTAAGGGAAGCTCATAAATACTGGGCAAGAGTGCAGCCCAGATCTGTGCAGTGATTGGCTGTTTACAGACAGTGTGCAGCTGACCACCATCCCAAAATATGTTTTTAGACATCATACATACATCATACAAATATCTCTCTGAAAAAATAGAAAAGCTTATGTTTATTTTAAAGTCCACCAGTAATGCCTCAGAAAAGCACAAGATCTAAAAGTGATCTCAAAGCTGTAAAAAGGAGGTAATATTACTTTTGTGGTATAGTGCAGTGTGTCAGTAGAAGCACATCACTGTTCACACCTCATCATTTACGTCTAAATACAGATCAAACTGAACAGGAATGAAATGTTTTCCTGGCCAGCATTGATGTGTAGACAAGGAGTTACTGCCGGCAAACAAGCTGTAGGGGAATGGAGTCACTTTACAGTGCCAATGTGTCATAATCAGTTCAGTAACAGTTTTATGATCAAACTTTACAGTGTCAAACAGAGCAGTCGTGCAACCTGAGCCTGACTGGACAGAGGTGTTTGTTGGAGAGAGCCTGTCTCTCAGGTGTGAGGTGGAGGATGAAGGAAACTCACAGTGGACTTATGAATGGAAGAGGAGAGGAGTTGACTTATATACAACAACCAGAGAATATGCACTCTCCCATGTGTCTGAGTCTGACAGTGGAGACTACAGCTGCAGAGGGACGAGAGGAGCATATCAGAGAACACAGTGGAGCCAGGTGACCAAGCTGCAAGTGATCGGTGAGTCCAACATGGCTATAGATATGTTTACATAGAGAATTATTTCAAAATGTATTGTATGTTGTCTTTAAAATACAACAGTTGCGTGAGGTAATCCACAAATTAACTCACACATGTCATTGAGTAACAATAATAACACAAAAAAATTGTATTATTATTGGGTTGTCTCATTAGACTTTTTTTTTTTTTTTATAATAAAAAGCTAATTTAATGAGGGGGCATTAGGCAAAATTGACATTTTTAGCTTGTTACCATGGTATAATGTTGTCCCCTTATCAAAAACATTCCTGAAGAGGTTTTATATGTCATCTATGCATGTTTTGTACTTCAGCAGTCCCATTCAGAGCCTCCTGATGTTTAGCTGTGCGATTAAGCCCAAAGCTCAGCCCACAAGCCTATGTCACTCATGCTCCCACATGCCGTTTTTCATAAATATATAAAATCATGATACAAAACAACACACTACAACAAAATGTCTGTGTAAACTCTGAGTAGTCCAGGTCTGATCTATAGCAAAAGAAGAAGTTTAATTCTGTCAACTAGACAAATCGTAGTAGTAGTGAAGACGTTCCGCTGCGCAGTTGACAGTTTGTCCCGTTGACAGATTTAAAGTTAGTCTTTTACAACAAAAAAGGTATAACATAACACCATCCTGCCAAACACACTCCTGCAGAAGCTGAGCAACCTGGGACTAAACAACTCACTATGCAACTGGATACAAACCAAACACAACCTGGCCCTCAACGTTAAAAAGACCAAAGAAATGATTGTGGACTTTCGGAAAACACAAAACCATGCACCACTGTTTATTAAGGGAGAGGTAGTGGAGAGGACGCCCTCCTTTAAATTCTTGGGCCTGACTGTGTCAGAGGATCTGTCCTGGGGTGAAAACATCAAGTCTGCTGTAGGAAAAGCACAGCAGTGGCTCTTTTACCTGAGGAAGCTAAAGAGAGTTAAACTCCATCCAAGACTCATGATAAACTTTTACAACTGTGCCATTCTGAGTGTGCTGACGTACGGTCTGCTAGTGTGGTTCTCCAGCTGCACTAGGGCTGAGAAGCAGGCGATCCAAAGGGTGGTGAAGACTGCTGGAAATATCATTGGGACTGACCTCCCGGAGATCTCCACTGTGTACACCTCCCGCTGCCTGCGCCAGACTCACAACATCATAAGAGACCGCCCACACTCAGCAAACTGCTTGTTCCACCTTTTGCCCTCTGGCCGGAGGTATAGGTCACTCCCAGCCAGAACCTCCAGAATGGCAATAGCTTCTTCCCTCAGGCCATCAGACTCCTAAACAAACACTGTCCCCCTCTTCCCACTCCAAACACTTAGGACACAAATTCTCCACCTCTCACTCATGCCATAACTGTGATCTGGACTTGCATTGATGCAGCTAACACACATCTACACACTGTTTACTGTTGATCCATCTCTGTTATGTTCATTGTACTGATTTATTTGCATATTGTGTGCCTTATGTTTACATTCTGCGAATTTGTACTTTACAAGTATAACTGCACTAATAATATTACTGCCAGAGTGAAGGACAGATGCTCTAATGTAATTTTGTTGTTAATCTGACAATGACAATACATTATTGAATTGAATTGAATTGAATTAATATGTTTAGCATTTTCAAAACAGTAAAAGGCAATATGGTCATCTAGATGTGTTATGTGTTAGGAGTTACTCCATAGAAGTGTAAAAGCTCACTCTTAAAAACAAAACAAAACAAAAAATGATTTCTGGGCAATTTAAGTTTATATTATAGGTCATATTTGTTTTCCGCAAAACCTCACTAATTTGGTAAAATGAGGAATCCATTTTACTATTTTACTAGAATATAGTCAGATACCCCAGCTGTACATAATTTACATTTAAGAGTAATATAAATCACTTTAATCTAACCCTGCAGATAAAGCCGTCCCTGTCATCTCTGCGTCTCCGTCCTGGTTGAGTCCTGGTGCCTCTGTCTCTCTGAATTGTGACGTTACATCGCCCTCTGCAGGATGGAGGTTTTACTGGTACCGGGCTGTTTCCCTTCCATCAGGCCTGTACTCATATGAACTGCTCAGTGGTGACACCTCAGGGACTGCACATGCCTCCTTCAGTGTTCATGGTCTGAACAGCACAACCGGCTTTGTGTGTCGAGCTGCACGAGGGAGAGACTTCTACACTGAATACAGTCCACCGCAGTTTGTCTGGTCTGCAGGTAGTGCTTCTGTCTCTGATTTTTCTTGATTATTATATAACAACATCACTGTTCATGGTAGGTCTACACCTGCAGAAGTCTGTTGTACTGAGCCACAGACACAACCACACACAGACAAGGGTGTGGTGATGGGTGGTTGGAGTTTATTGGTGGTTGTGTTTTTATTGGATTCATGTTTGAATTATGATTTTTCTCTTGACAGATGCTGTGATCCTGTTGATCCCAGCCCTCCCTGTGCCTGAGGGACATGCCGTCTCTCTCACCTGTAAACTGGGACATTCTGCTCCTTTCTCCTTTGTCCATTTCTATAAAGATGGACAATTAATACAAAAAAATTCTTCCAGACAATACAACATCTCTGCAGTGTCCGAGTCTGATCAGGGTTCATACAGATGTGAGCTTCAGGACTCTGCACAAAAGGTCCTGACTTCTCCAGAGAGTTGGTTGTCTGTCACATGTGAGTAAAATGTATTTTTGTTGTAAGTGTTATGAGGGTTATCACATCTACAATGAAACAGGTTGTGTGATTGCGTGAGACAGACTTGAGAAATTAAACTTATAATAGCTAATATGTAAAACTTTACAGTTTCATTAATCTAACTGAAGTCTACAGTTTAAAGTCTATTGTTTAAACCAAATGTTACAATTTTCCCTTTTCACACTGCCACCTGGCGAGTTCTTGTTCTGTCAAAAGAGCTGATCTGCTCTTTCTGCTCCATTGATTCTCTGTGAGGAAGTAGCTGAGTCGTGCTTAAATAAATCAATATTTAAATATCAGACAGATACAGAAGAGTAATCAAAGATACCATGACCTTTACAATATAAATAGTTGTGTGTTTATGAAAGTAGATACAGTATTTGTGTTTCGAAGGTAATGCAAATTGAAATAATAAATGTCTAATTGTTTTGTCAGTGTCAGAGAAGACGAGATTTCCAGTTCATGTGATCGTGCTGGTCGTAGCTTGTGTGTTAGTTTTCATTTTGATCCTGCTTCTGATTCTATGGCTCTACAGAAACAAGAAAGGTACAAATAAAGTTATACAAATAATACTGATATTTATTTGAATTTTGAATTTTATGATTTTCAGATTTGTGCATTAAAAGGTGAGTAACGTACAATTCCTCAAATGTATGTGACATATTTTCAAATTATTACTCAGTTTGGTGGGATAGTACCTGTGATAATTACATCAGTTAAGCGACAGTTTGTAGAAAAAAGACAGAGAAGAAAAGCACAAAAATACAGGAAGTAGTGCTGGAGGTTTCTGAAAGAGAATATACCTCTACCTATGTTATCAGGTGATGTTATTTATTTCTATTAGTCTAATAATAAATATTGTACAGTTTAGACACATTTTGCCCCTTGTTAACATTATGGTTGCTCGGGAACAGTTATAAAAAAATATAAAATTTGTCAACTGGACAGAAAGTTGTTGGAGTGAAGACATTTCGCTGCTCGTCCAAGCTGCTTCTTCAGTTCTGGTCAAATTACTGGTGGACACTGCTTTATATCTATATGAAGGGAGGAGCTAACTACACTGAAACTAAAAACACCTGTTTACAGTTTCTGTTTGCAGACTAGGTCTGTTGAGCTACACTAAGTGTGAACTGTGCCTCAGTCATACTTAGCATAATCATTCAGGGCCCTAATGGGGGCTTTCACACCTATTAGCATCCTGGCTACTCCTATTTTTTTTCTTTGTTTTGATTTGGGTCTGAAGATGGAGTTATAGATTGGTGATAGATGATCTGTCCTCTATCTATAACTCCATCCTCCCTTTAGATCAGGGGTGGGCAAACTTTTTGACACACAGGCCACAGTGGGTCCTAAAATGATTGACAGAGGGGCCAATTTCAGTTAAATAGATACCTATTTTAACACAATTTAGTCACGTTCAGCAGGCCGGCTTAATAACCCAAAGGCCGTATCTGGCCCACGGGCCGTAGTTTGCCCATGTCTGCTTTAGGTAGATATAAGGCAGTGTCCACCAGTAATCTGACCAGAACTGAAGAAGCAGCAGCAAAACATCTTCACTTACAACTTCTTGTCCAGTTGATGGATTTTATATATATATATATATATATATATATATATATATATATATATATATATATATATATATATATATATATATATATATATATATATATATATATATATATATATATATATATATATATATATATATATTATACATTATACATGCTGCCCATGCCCAACCAGGAAGTAAAATGAGAAACTTCACCCCCAAAAAAAAGGAACTGTCGTAAAGTCTGATATGGTGGGTCAACACGCACGACTCAGGGAGCAGTTTAACAGTGTTTATTTACAGCAGTGAATATATACAAAAGAGCAGCAAGAATGTAGAGTCTTTCTCTCTCGGGACGGGGAATAAGGTGATGAGCAGGGAGCAGGGTGACGAGCAGGGTCCAGTGCACAGGGACAGACAGGTGAAACGAGACGATACCAGTGAGGAGCGGGATCCAGGACGAGACAAAGACAGCTGACAGCTGACAGGCAGAGCAGGAGACAGGATTCTGGAGGCAAAGAGTAATCCAATGAGTACAAGGTAACAGGTACAGAGCAACAAAAAACTGAGCTAGATTAGTCACGTTAGCACGCGGACGATCTACCTCCGAGTGACTGCTCCCACTCCTTCTTAAACCCATGGCAGGTGGAGGTAATCACACTGATGAGGTGCAGGTGCACATGGGAGGGACTAGGAGCTCCGCCCAGCTCCGGAGTCAGGCAGGCGAGGGAGGGGGAAGGAGAACACAGGAAACATGCAGGAACAGGCAGATCATGACAGGAATAGGATAGAATAAGAATAGGAATAGGCAAATGTTAAATATTATGATGTTAAATAAGAAATGAGTAGTCTAACCTGTCATATGCACTTTAAGTATTAGTAAGTATTCAGTTTTATAATTTGTAGGTCCAATACAACCAATCAGGCGTCTGCTGGAGATCATGTGACACACACTTTAACATCTGAGGGTCAGTATAAACTTTAGTTTTTATTTTGAATTGTAATTTGTATCACAAAAAAAATCAATGTATCCATGAGAAACGATGCATGACGCACAGAAGACGTCATACAGACCATTAACCACATTTTGTTTCATTTTAAAGAGATTACCTATTCCCAGCTTCAACTTAAAAATAGAAATGGTGAGTTTCAATAAGATGTTTTTTTTTTTTTTTGTTTTTTAAATGAAGTGAAACTAATCTAATTTTATTTTTTATTTTTTTCTACCAAACTCAGTCGAAACAAAAAGAGAACAGGAAGATGTCTGTGTTTATTCAGAAGTACTAACACGTTCAGCAGCAGGAGGTACCATTTATATCTTAACATCAACAAAATGCTAAAATATGCAGTAAAACAGTAAATTATACAACACATTAATATTACTGTAATAACCACAGGTCGGTAGTACTCAGTTACTTTTACTCAAGTCACTTTTTAAAGAAATTGTAGTTTTCAGAGTACTTTTCCCACAACATACTTTTACTTGAGTAATATCGTTATTGAAGTAACAGTACTCTAACACTGTACTGTGAAAAAGTCTGCAAGTAACAAAAGCTTTATGTTGACAATATGAAATGATTGAACTTTTTTTTCTTGCACCACTTCTCCAGATATAACGTCTATATAACGACATTGTAACTTTTTTTTATGCTTTTGTGCATTATTTAATGTTTAATCTTTCAAATTACCTTAACTTCAAATAACATCCCAAACATCCCAACAGTTGCTCTTACAGTAATATTATTTTTGAAGTAACATTCCTCTTACTTGAGTATAATTTTTCTCTACTCACCTCTGTTCACAACAAACTTTACATTCATTCCTATTATTTCAAGTAGATATTCAAAGTTCCTCTGCATTGTCATGAGTTGTTTGTTCTCCCTGCAGAGGAGGTGGTGTATTCTCAAGTAAACTTCCAAAGGAAAAGAAAAGATAAAAACTAAAGGTAATATTAGTATGTGGAGTTTTCTCATAACAAAATAAATGGCCATTGTTTTCAACTTAAAACAAATCCATGTCTTTCTCAACGGTGGAATCGGACAATATTTTCACAGATGAAACGGTTTATTCTCAAGTGAAAAAGACTGCAGAAGTGGATATGGACGGCTGCAGACATTAAAACATCTGATACTTTCTCTTCCATGGTAAATTAGGGTAAAGAAGCAAAACATGTAAATGTATAAGGCAGAAGTGATTTATTTTACAAGTAAGTGGGAATGAATAGGCCCTGTTTGGTTTGAATATATGTGTTTGTTATATTTGCAGCATGTAAAGATTGCAAGTCCTCCTGGCATCTTTTGTACAGACAACATTTATGTATTAAGTTTATTAAAGCAAAGTAATATTGCAATATTCCCTACACTGTATTAACACGTTTAATAAGTTTCAGTTTTATTTTTAATGGGAGAGTCTCCTCTCCCTTTGCTCTTTGTGCTCCCCCTTTAGAGCGCTGTCACAACACAATCAGTGTGCATCCCGCTAATAAAACTACTGAAAAAATTGTGTCAGGTTTCTCAAGTTGCTGTGTAAAGTTTTGCATCATGTTTTTGTATATTTATGGAGAATTGTCGTGTGGGAGGATGGGTGACATAGGCTTGGGGGTGAAGCATTGGACAGAATCTTAGAGTTAATCGTAGGGAGATTTCAGATAGGACCTGGGAGAGATCACTAAATTACTGAAATATGCATGAATGACATCTAAAAACTCTTCAGACATGTTTTTAATAATGATACAACTTACAATGGTTGAAACTGGTAGAAAGCTCCAAAAAATGATTTTGTAAAACAACAAAATAACAAAATAAAGGCATTGTCATTCATTTTTATTTGATATTTATCATGGAAATTTGGTGTGTACAGTGTAGTTGGTTATGGAATCACCTCTATGTTCATTACGTTATATTAACTACTACGTCTTTTTGAAATTCGTAGTTTAACCTGTCATATGCTTTAGGAATAAGTCAAAAGATGTGTCATTGACATTTAACCATAGCTCATTTTTAAAGAGTCATCTGCGACTAGAGCTTTCTTTTGGTGGCTCCTCGATGCTGTTTTATGATCGATGATTATTTATTTCTCTCTTCTGTAAATAGGTGCCCTGTAATTATTCTTTAAACAAGTTTTAAGAAATTCTGTGTGTCTGCTGGATTGAGCTGTGTTGTGAATTTGAAATAAAAAGCTACAATTTTAATTTTTTTGTATTTTTTCACTGAAAAGTGAAATATAAGTTATAATTATAGCCACAAATATCCAGTTTTTGCCCATCTCTTGTTTGTGTTCCTGTGCATGGTCATATCCTTTTTTGAAATAAAGTGAAACTAGTCTAGTTTATTTTTCTGTCAGACTCAGTCAAGAAAAAACAAGAAGACGACTGTTCATTAAGAAGTACAGACACGTTCGACAGCAGGAGGCACCATTTATAACTTAACATCAATAAAAATGCCAAAATATGTCATAAAACATTAAACTATACAACACATTAATATAAATAACCACAGACGAATAATACTCAGTTACATTTACTTAAGTAACTTTTTTACGAAAAATAAAAATAAAAATTACCAACATACTTTTACTCCTACTTGAGTAATATCTTTATTGAAGTAACAGTACTCTTACATGAATAAATGTTCTGGTTACTTTTCCCACTGGGAGTAAATCTACAAGTGACAATATGAAATGATTTGATTTTTTTTTCTTGCACCACTTCCTCAGATGTGATGTAATCTT